>JAGDYQ010000020.1:4295072-4483517 GCA_021962125.1 Bulinus truncatus
AAGCTCCCCACGGACCCCTGGGGGTCCGCGGACCACAGGTTGAAAACCTCTGCACTAGTGGATGACGATATCTTTAAATTTGTTATTTAATGACTAAAATAAGTTCTGCACATAAGTCATTTTAATTAAACATAGCTGTTGCCACTTAAAAAATCTGGCAACTACGATGTTGTTTGTTTAAAAAGGTCTCGGCCACTAACTTCAGCTGACCTTTCGGTATGCCATTCGACCGTCAATTTCATTTTCTACCTGTATACACCTTGAGCATAAGTGCTTTGTCCTGAAACAAATTACTGTCTCATTCAATTCACTGCCAAGTGAAGAATGCATTTTTTGAAGTTTGCTTTACAAATGTATATGTATGCTGAATAGGTTTCTATCAAATTCATCTCTCGTTGAGATTAACGACAACGCTCGAGGATATAACAAGTTGCTTCTGACACTGAGTTTAATACCACAATTATACTTCCACATTTATTGTTGTTTTTATAGAATAGGTAGATGTGATTTTATTTTTATTGTTTTCTCCGGTCAGATTGTTTTGATTGACACATCTTTTCACTGGATTATCTTATGAGTTTTGGCTTGCAAATGTAGGATCTCGTTAGCCCTTCTCCAGCAAAAAAAAATACATAAATTTTAGACTTTTTTTTAACTTTATCGCCACTTTCAAGACTTATCTTTTTGTTTTTACCTGTGTGTTTTTTTATTTTACCTATATTACCTTTCGTCACTTCAACAATCTTTCATCTCCCCATTTAATAGTTCTGTCTATATATAAGATACGCCAATTTTCAGTACGCCTCCCCCCACCCCTTTAGACAGTTTGAGTATTCCTAGTATACGTGTAGACTATTATCCAGGTAAGATGTGTTAATCCCTTACACGTTGTTTTGTTGTCAAGTCCTTGAAATGATGAGAACCCCCATCTTTTATATCCTGTATGGCTAACGGGACAGCTTTGTAATGCATTCTTTCATCCCCAGTGATTGTGCAACTACACTGGACATGCCGGGAGTCGAACCTGTATCATACAGCGTGCAGATCGGGCTACTAGCAAAGCGCCACCCAGCTTCCCTCACTTTTTGGTGAGCATGTGTGTGTGTGTGTGGCTGTTAAAAGCCAACAGTGGTAGACATAATATGTTTCACTTCTAATTAAATTTACCATTTGTGTTTTAGTATGCCAGTACAGATGCTCACACATCGCTTTTTTCTCAGTGTTATTCCGTGTTTATGTTTACTGTATTTGCAAAGAGCATAGGTGTGTGGATGGGTCACTCACCTCTATCTGTTTGTGTATGTAGTGTGTGTGTGGAGGTGTGTGTGTGGGGAGGGGTCCTTTCATTGTCTTTTTTTTTTACAAAACGATGAGCTAATTTCGTTTTTCTGAATTTAGTCTCGAGTGACGAGCTTGAACTGCGAGGGTTTTAAATTTGGCAACAATCTTGACTAGGGGAATTACTGGCGGTGTTTATTGCGTCACTTTTGTAAACAGATCAGAAGGGGGAGCTCACTCTAGTCTGACTATGTTTTAGTTTATTATCTCTCCGAATGAAAATGGTCTGTTGAAACACGTGGTTCTAATCATGTTTACAGGGGAGAGAATACCAGTGTGGTCTTCCAGTAAAATTGAAATAAAAAACTGAATTTACTTCCCCTTTATTCTGTTTTTTTTTTTGGCATTTGTTAAATTTTCTTTAATTCTGACATGTCAGCAACTCCCGCCGTAACCACGTGACATATCGTCTGAGATGAGATATTTTTCCCTAGAATAATATGTTCGTAAAAAAATAATGTAAAAATTTCTTATCTATAAAAGACACACGAAAGGAATTTAAATTACAAATATTTCCTTGTTTATTTTCTGACGTCAGAGTATAAAAACTTGACATTTCTGAAATTCTAGCATTTTTTTAAAATTATTTTTCTTAAATTTTCATTAAGTATTTTTTTTAATTGTTAAAGGAAGTTGCATTATATCCCTTTCCGAGAGCTTTAGCCAAGATTCACTGTTTTATTGTCTCATTTCATTGTTTCAATGAGGGCATGGCGAGTGGGGTTATCTCGTTGAAAGACATAAATATTGAAAACATGTTCCTGCTTTAATTGTTACTCAGATTCTACCGAATGTGTTGATGCAATTTATGGGACAAAAAATGTTCTAGGACATACTTACTTGCAATTTCGCAAATAAATGTAAGGAAAGTATAGTAATAATAAATGAAATACTACTGACTTAATGCCTACATTTCAACCTACTGAATATGCATTTCTTTCAATTCTTAGCAAGTAGATTGGAAATATGTATCACCGCTCACTCTTCTTCACTCGACGTTTCCCTCGAGTCATTTCCATTCTCCGACTCTTGGAGTTATTATTTTTTTTTTCTTTCTTAGTAGATTATCGCCTCACGAGTTCCATCGGGAATTCCCGGAGTGCCAGCAGGCTCCATCAAGATAGTCACGTCTGTAATAATGTTTCCTGGAAGTCTGAGATCTAACGTAGGGGGGTCGTCCAGCGTATGTCCAGCATCAAACATCATCACCAGACAACGTTATCTTATGACTGGAGTATTATCACATAATAAACTCATTAGCTCGCTGTAATTAACATTTTATGGGGTTGCATTGTTGTGGAACGGTTTTTTTTAAATGCATAAAGAACTATATCACGTGATACAATGGGGAATTGTTTTTTTTTTGTTTTGCATTCTCTTAAGCGAATTAACGGAACAAAGAAAATGAGCTTTGGGAATTCCCCGTTGATTTATTTTTTCCCCCTGTTTAATTGATATGATTTTTTGTGTCCTCAAATAACGGATGAAAATCAATTTCCTTTTTTCTAGAGTGGTCAATGTTTTCGATTATTTGTAGACATTTTGTCGATGTTACCATTTAAGTTTGAATCAATGGAGTTATGTGTTTTCAAGTAAGTTGTGTTATAGCTGATGTGTGCAACAAAGATAGTGGCTCACCACTGCATACACTCCAGCATAAAGATGAGTAAACCGTTCACCACAGCATAATCCCTGTGTAAACTTGAATTAATCGTTTGTTACAGCATACATTCCAGCATACACTACAGCATACATCACATCTTAAAGATTAAAAAAAAACGTTCACCTTTGCGTACAGTCCAGCATTAACCTGAATTAACCGTTTACCACAGCATACACCGCATACACCGCATACTGGGAGTCTGCTATTACCATATGTTTCTGTCACTGGTCCCACTGAAACATTGTATGACAACATGTACATTCGTCGTATCATTCTGAATAAATCAAACCTCCCACGGGAATCATTAAACCCTGAGCCTGACTGACCGTTTTATATATTGTTTTCTTCTGACCGTCAGGTCCAACACTTTGTGTAATGTCCACACTACTCCCATAGGTGTTCTGTAACTTGTGTGTGTAGATCTTTATGGTCAGCCGGTCAGTGAGTGTTGTCTGAGGGAAGTGAATGACACAGAGGGAGCAACATTTTGACCGATGAGGCCGTCATTCAGAAGTTTTTAATTGATGTCATTTTACCGTTTGTGTGTTTGTTTGTTGTTAATGATATCGTCACTGATTAATTATTAGACACCAAGTAAACTTGAACATTCAGGGGATTACTTTAAAACAACAACAAAAACAACATAATTAATGAAGAGACGTAATACTGGTCAAATTAAAACTGCAATTTTTATAAAACGGAAGAAAACTGTTTAAAAATTTTTAAAAATCAAACAAAATAATCTAAAAACACCAACAACAGCGAGAGATATCTGTTAAATAGTTAATGTAATTTATGAAATTACAAGACAGCAAGAAACATATCAGTAAGATGTTATGGGACCTAATCTCCCCCCCCCACTCCCAATTGAGTAAATTAAACTATGCATTCTGAATCTAGTTCTAAACTAATCTAAACGCAATAGAAAGGAATAGAATATTATGTTTCCTTTGTACATTAAGGCAAGTATATTTCTAGACATCGTCTGTTTATAAAGATCTTTTTCGGTCATGGTGTTAGAATTAATCATTAAAAATCAATATTTTGCTGGAATTATCCTACTGTACGGCTTTTTTCCATTTATTTTCTTTTACAAAATCAAAACGCTGTATTCGACCCTGACACACCCTGATAAACTATGAGGTGTTCTACCCCAGTACTATGGAGGGGACGGATGGTCGTGTGGTTTAGCGCTCGACTGTCGACCTGGGGGTCTCTTGTTCGATCTCCGCTGAGTACCAATGGATATTTCAGGTCATGGCTAAAAGTCCCCGCTATATCTCCCGTGGTGCCTCTATGGCCATTGCACTATCGACAAAGGTGGGGATGAAATAAGGGCATCATTAAACCGTCCCATTAGTGGTTTATAGGATCTAAGAGATTTCATCTCATCCTTACAGGGACTACACCCCCCCCCCAGTACTACAGAGATGCATCGTTTGGTACTCACTGTAATTCCTACAGGATCTCTAGGCAGTCAACCAGTAGGTCCAGAGGTCCAGTGATAAATGTTTTTGTGTGTTTACATTGACCACCCGTGCCCTACAGTGGAGTACATTGTCGGACGTTGGCTGAGTGGAATGGGGGAAACTGTCCTGAGAGATGATTTGTAATAAATATGCCGACATTGTCCTTGAAATATAAAGTATACAGCAGATACAGATGTGGGATGTGGAATCTAATACTAGCTGTCGCCACATTGTCACTTGTCATCAGGTTTCAAGAATTATTCCAGCCCAAAGTTAGTTTGACAATTTTTTTTTATTAATTATAAAACATGCATATATGGCTGGCTGGATAATGTTTACATTACATTGTATTCTAGGCATAACGATTCCTCCCCCTCCGCTCTCAGAGGAGAAATGGCGCATTGTCTATTCATTTCATATATAGTGGATTAAAACAGTTATCACAAATCTCATTGGAGGACTCAGAAAATTGTTTGTGTATGTTGGTCCCCCGAGGTCGGAGGGGGAAAGGAGGTCTAAAAATGTGGGTCGCGACTCACTGACGAATTTCAGGTGGGTCGCGACGAAATTTAAACTTATTATCAAAGGGATAAATAATATCTGTATGCGTCAACAACAACTCTAGTTGCGTCAGTAAACTAAACATTTGTAGATCTGACAAATAGAAAGTTGAGATCTGTATCTACAACCCTTGACGGCTTCTCTTTCTTTTCTCCAGGTTTTTCTATGTAAGGTTTGTCGCAAAAATAATATAATTTTTTTTGTTCGGTCGTGAATCATAGTGGGTCGAGAATCGCAAAAGTTTGAGAACTATGACCGTAGGGCGTAGGTCATAACACCAGGCGCACATTCACCTATTGTCAGCTGAAAGTCAGTAAACATTAGTTTTGTTACAACTTGTCCACCGGTGTGTCGTACATGTACCAGGCCAGGTGTAATACCTACGCATAACACGAGACTGAAAAAAAAATGGTTTCAAGGGGAATAAGCGATAAACAGCTTACCTCAGTCACAATATGCGGCTCAATAGATAGATATCGCCAATAAAAATTCCGAGCTAGATCTTCCTTGACTGTACCCCTTCACACCCGGCGACTATTGATGGGGTTTGGGGGGGGGGTAGAGCAAATTTGTTTGATTTTTAAAGATTGTTTGATGCCCGCCTGAAGATAAAAAACATTATGTCGACGGCCCTTGTTCCACAGGGTTTGGGTGATGTCGAGACAAGTGTATACTGCTTATTGTACGAAGAGGGGCGGATGGCCGAGTGGTGTAGAGCGCTCGACTATCGACTTGGGAGTCCTGGGTTCGATCCTCGGTGAGAACCAAAGGAATTTTCCCCTGGTCCTAGTGAAAGTTGGTAAAATATCACCCACATGTTTAACCGGCTTTAAATGGGAACCTGACTTAAGTTGGGGAAGTAAAGGCAGTTAAATTTGAACGTGCATCCCTCACACGACGTGACAACAACTGCAGGAGTACAACTTGACCTTGGCTGTGAATCGAACCAATCGGTATAAAGTTAGAAAACACAATTTCCTTCATTTTATTGTCAGTCTGTAACTTGTGGTTGGAAGTGACAACTTTCAATAGTGCAGGGCCGGCGTCAGAAAGCCTTTGACCCCCCCCCCCTGGCGGGGAATCTGATGATTATTTCTGAAAGCCCTCCCTAAACGTATATGCCGGGCCTATCTATTGGATTAGATTGAATAAAAAATAAAGTATATAGCAATAACAATAGCAATAAAGTGAATATAACAATAAAGTGAATATAACAATAACAGTGAATATAACAATAACAGTGAATATAACAATAACAGTGAATGGTGTCTGTGTACTTGGGACTCAAGATTGTCAAAACAGTAATACAACAGTATAAATGTCTATACTTACAACATGTAATACAACAGTATAACTGTCTATACTTACATTAAAACATGTAATACAACAGCATAACTGTCTATACTTACATTAAAACATGTAATACAACAGTATAAATGTCTATACTTACATTAAAACATGTAATACAACAGTATAACTGTCTATACTTACATTAAAACATGTAGACATGTACAAAATATATCAGTCCTTTTTTTTGTCTAATACTATAATTAATTTATTTATCTGCTTGTCTTCCCTCCCCCAACTCTAGAACTATTTATGTGACACACTTTAACATGTAAGTCTGTAAAAGTATGAGGTCAGTGTCTGAGATAAACAATGAAGAGGTGAGGTCAGTGTCTGGGATAAACAATGAAGAGTTGAGGTCAGTGTCTGATATAAACAATGAAGAGGTGAGGTCAGTGTCTAAGATAAACAATGAAGAGTTGAGGTCAGTGTCTGATATAAACAATGAAGAGGTGAGGTCAGTGTCTGAGATAAATAATGAAGAGGTGAGGTCACTATCTGAGATAAACAATGAAGAGGTGAGGTCAGTGTCTGAGATAACAATGAAGAGATGAGGTCAGTGTCTGAGATAAACAATGAAGAGGTATTTATTAAATGACAGTAAATGACATATTTAAAAATTCCAACCCCTTTTTCCCAATATACCAGTGTTACCTGGTAACTGTGTGCAATATTCATAACAAGGATGTATTCATCTCAACATTCATCACTCATTGGTTTCTCACATTCGTTCATGTCTTTTGTTGTAATGCTCATATATTTTGTGGAATGCATGCATCCACGAGAACAATTTCATCTGAAACACTTAACCCCATGTTGGTATAGTTCATGCTATAGTCGTGAACCCCCTGTTGGTATAGTTCATGCTATACTCATGAACCCCCTGTTGGTATAGTTCATGCTATACTCATGAACCCCCTGTTGGTATAGTTCATGCTATACTCATGAACCTCCTGTTGGTATAGTTCATGCTATACTCCTGAACCCCCTGTTGGTATAGTTCATGCTATACTCCTGAACCCCCTGTTGGTATAGTTCATGCTATACTCCTGAACCCCCTGTTGGTATAGTTCATGCTATACTCGTGAACCCCCACCTGGTATAGTTCATGCTATACTCGTGAACCCCCACCTGGTATAGTTCATGCTATACTCCTGAACCCCCTGTTGGTATAGTTCATGCTATACTCTTGAACCCCCTGTTGGTATAGTTCATGCTATACTCATGAACCCCCTGTTGGTATAGTTCATGCTGTACTCCTGAACCCACTGTTGGTATAGTTCATGCTATACTCCTGAACCCCCTGTTGGTATAGTTCATGCTATGCTCCTGAACCCCCTGTTGGTATAGTTCATGCTATGCTCCTGAACCCCCTGTTGGTATAGTTCATGCTATGCTCCTGTTGTGTGCGCTCATTACACTTGATCTTTTTTAACACCAGTGTTATTTTTGTTTCTTGTTGTGCATGTTGACAGAAGATGAGTACATCGACATTTGATGTGTGTAAGCATAGCTAGAGCCGTATTTCTAGTGTTACTTTAACATCTAACGAGACAGTCACACAACCTAGTAGTATGTGACACTTGTTGATGAGCCTCGCACTTTGACGTCCCTTGATGATGACGCATGCGTTGTGCCTCACTCTTACTGCCGTGAGGTTATGGGGTGGTGAGGCGGTATGGGGTCGTTACCATCAGATGACCGCTAGAGATCAGATAGTACTTAATGAATGACTTTAAACAGAGCGGAGGGGGAGGAGGATGGGTGTGGTTAGAGAGGTGGGGAGGGGCGGTTAGAATTTAAAAAAAAAAACCACGAGAGTATGGGACTAAATTTGAAAGGAATCGAGTCAGAATGGTGACACATATAAATTAAGTTAGGTAAAGACCAAGGCGGAGAATTGATGCTGTAGTGTGCATGAGAGAAAAGCGAGGGTGTTAAATACAATAAGTGAAGTTCTCAGAAAACGACACCCTGCTGCTTGTTTATAGACTTGACGTTATATCAGTGTCATGTGGCATCGCGTATCATATAAACGCGTCAATTTACATTTAAACTCCAAACTTCGAAAACTTCATCACAAATTAGTCTGCTACAATGCAACCTTTAGACGAGGTTAAAGGTCATTCCGTCATGTTACATATCCTGGTCGCTTTTTCTCTCAAATTCTCACATACCTGGTCCGTTTGACCAACACAATCTGAAGGCCAGTGGCTTACTTAGTGGCTTTTTATAACGATCCACCACTGTCGAGCGCAGACACCTTTCCGTTTGTTTATGTATAATGCAATGGCGTACGTCACATACACGAACTCATAAAAAAGCGTGTGTCTCGAACTTGTATGTAGATTACCAGAAGTGAAATAATTAGTTAATCGAAAATAGCTCTGTGCTCAATGAGAACTTATATTTCGTCTTCTTCTAATAATAGCATCTCTGTACCCACTGAGCGGTGATATAATTCTACTAAAAAAATATTAGTGTATTAAAACTAAGATTAATTGGATTAAGTAGGTCAACATGTCTTGGATACCCCTGCCTAACTTGATATCCACAGGACAATCCAAGTCTTGTTAACTTTGTTCTATAATTATCTCTGCTGCAAAACTTATCTAAAAACTGTTCAGCCTTATCAGTATCTATTTCTGAATTGTGAATAAACACTTGGTGTAATATAAACATTCCATGTAATATAAACACCTCGTCTTATATAAATACTTGGGATAAGACAAATACTTTATTTTTTCTATTTATAAATGGCTTATGTTAACTTTCCGGAAGTAAACCCTTTTCACTCTCCAGCATGCTATAAATAGATTTCTGTCTTCCACGTGTGACGTATTCACACTTTGCATAAATGGAGTCGAACAAAGAAATGCGGTAAAATAGAGATTACTTTATCACAATAACAAAACGTTCTAACCGTCTGGGCCAACGTAAGGGGGGGGGGCAACCTGAACATCTTTCGGTAGCCTATTAGCTATATGGGGCCCCATCACTTTCGAAATTTGTATTTCTTTATATTTATTTTGCTGAAAATTGTGGAGAAAGTGGATCATATGCCCTCCCCCCCCCCCCCCCAATGTTCATAGTTTGTCAGTGCCCCTTCCATTCCTGGCTACGGCCGTCACTAAACAATTCTAGTGTGTTCTGTTTTCCACTACATTCCTCCTATCATTACATTTTTTCTCCCTGGTATTTTTCTTTCTTTAACGTAGACGTACACACAGAGAGCAACACGTGTGTTTCTTCCCTCGCCCTCAATCTCCACGTGCTCGATATCATAAACCGAACATCGGGACGAGTGGTCGAAATCCCACGAGGGGCAGATCCAGATGATCACTACTCCTCTGCCCTTCCCTCTCTCACCGCCCCCCTTCCCCTCCCCCCCTATTTCGACGTTTCATCCAGCAGACTGATTGAAAGAATGTAACACATCTCTCCTACAATTGATTTGTGTTTGACTTTTAAAAGTTTTGTGTGATTTCATTACTTGTTGCTGGCAGTCTGGTTTAAGTCATTGTGACCCAGTAGGTAGAAACCTCCTGTAGGCGGTTGGCAACCTTTCAGACCTCACGGACCAGTTAAATTCATGGTTCATTACCGCGGACCACTCATTCATGACCACTAAAATTATAATTAGCATACCCGTGGACCACGATTATATGTTTGTGTTATTGTTTTTATAAATTATAAAAAAATCACCAATAATGACCTAAATTGAATTATTCTTTTCGTTTATTCTCATGTTTTTGTATATTATCTGCTGCTGTCCAACCGCCGACTGCTGCTGTAACCCAACACACAAGTGTATTTGCATTATAAAACGTTGTATGTGTTACATTTTAGATGACATGACCAGTAGTTAATGAAATTGACGTACATATTTACATCAGTTTTCTTCACTTTTGTTCATTGTCACATTATTATTATTATTAGATATGTTTTGTCCTTTCTCTGTGTCAGTGTCATTAGGTCTTACAGTTAAACTTTTAGTTATCTGTCTGAATGATTGTCACGTAAATACCGCCACAATCAACATTAACTAGTCAGATTTTTGTTTTCATTTCTCTTGGTCAGGTCTGTAGGTCTAATGGTCATACAATTATAGTGAACTATCTAAATGATATCATAATAGTCCTGCACCAGTCTTGACTCTGGTCCTGTCCGCTAATGGCAGTATTTTTTCAACATAAGCCAGATGTCTCAACAGACAGAACTGTTAGGGGCTGGATGGTTCCATGACCTCTAGGTGCATTTGATCGGCCTTGACACAGGAGAGCAAGCTGTCTAGTACTCGCCCTTTTCCCACACTGTTAAGTCTCTCGCTATCTGGCCTCGGCAAGTATTTTTGCGCCTTTTGTCAACAGAAACGTTGTGTACTCGTGACCTTTGAACCGCTACGATATTGTCATCTGCAGTTATGTTATGTATCTATTGGATCCATTGTGAAACATATCCATTGGATCCACCATGTAATGAACCCATTGAATCCATTGTTTATTGTATGCATTGCATCCATTGTGTAATGTACACATTGAGCCTATTGTGTAATGTATCCATTGAATCCACTGTGTCATGTATCCAACGAATCCATTTATTTGATATGTGGTCCACACGACACAACGATCTGAGCACGTGTCATGGTCCCCGGGCTAAATGTTGGGGTTAGAAGGGAGTACCTGTTTATTAAGATATTTAGGAACCCAATATTTGTACACAGCGACTATGGCAGGAACCCCTACATTTGCCCAGAGCCCTTAAATTTACCGCGGCTATATATATATATACAGGTATATACCTGTATGTTGAGAAATAACTCATCTAGATTATTGGGGCCACTCAAAAATATTTCAAAGCCCCCCCTGTCTTTATGGACCCCCCCCCCCATCCTCCTCCCGTCGTTCCCAGTTAATCTACTATAAAATGACTTAGCAATGGATAGAGGGTCCTTAGTTAGGTGAATATGGTCAGAGCCCAAGAATAGCAGACAGCGACCCTAACTGGGGAGCACATTTGATACTCACAGTTTCAGGAGATTTTTATTTTGTTATTGTAGAAGTGAACATTTTATACTGCTTACATCTGGTCTTTTTTTCTTCTTCTATGATTTAGTTCTAAAGGTCGTACATAATAAATGACCCTCGGAAAGGTTTCATTAAATGACTTCATTTGTTAAAAGGTTTCACGAGTCAGATTTCTACAAGTGATAATGTACTCTTTAATCAACGTGGTCTGGTCCTCTCACCCGTCCCTCAACTATGTACAAATAAAAAAAAAGTATTATTATTAAACTCTCGGTCCATTATGTGAACCTGCTGGCCAAAGGCTGGTCATTTAACCGTTCATTGAAGCAAGGAACTATCCCCCAATGGCATTTATTACCCCGCTGAAGCCAGGTCTGTTATGGCAATCCTCACCGGTGTCCCTTTTAATGGACGTGGTCATTAAGTGCACTTCTTACCCAGGTTGTTTACCAATGTCCATCTGGCAGAATGTCCAGGCCCGGCCCAGATAGATTGTTGATGTTTATCTGACTAGCACCAGTGAACCCTGTACACCTGAACCACCCACCTAACCCTAACCCTTTCATTTCTTCTTTTGGTAACAAGTCTTCACCTGTCTGTGTTGGCCATTAAGTCTGACCTTGACACTTCTCATTAACAGCGTCACAAAAAAATATCAATTTTTTGTACAAAATATATATATATATATATATATTTCATAAATTATCTTGCATGTTAATGAAGACATCAAAACTCGAGTTTTGTCGAGAGCATGAGCGAGTCACTTACCTGGACAGGTGTTTCATTCATTGACTGGAGATCATTACTATAATTATGTGGTTGAAGATACAAAAAGAACTCTTAAAATAGGTAATATATATATATACACACACATACACACACACAGAGAGATACACACACACAGAGATACATACACACACACACATAGATACACACACACAAACACACACACACACAAAGTTTACAAGGTAATCAGACAAGTCTTTCTTTTTTCGAAGTGTTTATAAGTGTACAATTATGTACAACATAAAGGGCAACAGCATACAATACATGTACAACTTAAAGGGCAACAGCATACAATTATGTTCAACATAAAGGGCAAAAGCATACAATTATGTACAACATAAAGGGTAACAGCATACAATACGTGTACAACATAAAGGGCAACAGCATACAATACGTGTACAACATAAGGGCAACAGCATACAATAAGTGTACAACATAAAGGGCAGCAGCATACAATAAATGTACAGCATAAAGGGCAGCAGAGCAGCATACAATAAATGTACTTTAAAAAATATACTTTAATAAATGTGAATGCTGGTAAATATGTGTTCACTGTCAGAGAAGTTCTTTTGGATATAAATTATGGACTGTCCACAATTAAAAGGGGCCTGGTAGGTACTTAAGGTTCTCTGGATCTCTGGAGGTTGTTTCTCAAACAACGCCCCTTCTCCTCCATACATAAGAAAGTATAGCTTACCTGTTCCCAACATACAGTTCCAAAACTACATAAAGGGCAACAGCAATTCCCAACATACAGTTCCAAAACTACATAAAGGGCAACAGCAATTCCCAACATACAGTTCCAAAACTACAGATGACAACAATAAGACCGTCCTCGTCTCATTGTTTGAGACCCTTCATTAGCAAGGGTACGTCAAAATGAACAAACCCTCAAGGTCAAATATTCTGTCGTCTGCTGTAGCATGACGCTAATCCACAATTACATGAGACAATCATGAGGTATCCACTCTGATGGGGTATGCGGATAAAATAAAAACTATGACCTGGATCTGACTATCACCATTTTCAGGAACTCAATGAAATCTATAGTCAGTTTTTGGGTACGCCACTTTCAGGTTTCACTGCATAACTTGGCCTATTTTCTCCGAGGCGTAACTAGGGAGGGGGGGGGTCCAAATTCGAAAGTCCCCCCCCAACATTTTTTTCACATTAAATATTGAGTACACTATCTAATGTCATGATGTCGAATGTCAAAATGCAGGGGCCCCCAAAGAGAACAAGCCCCCCGGGCCCCCAAATCCATTGGTTCGGCACTGTATTTTCTATTTAGTTTTTGTGGCTGATCTGCCGTGAATCAAAGTTCACATTCAGTCCTTGTATTTCACATTTCATGTAGAGTTACTGCATTTCTAAACATCCAGGTGGCAGCGAGGTAGTCAACTTGACCAGTACAGTGCATGCCACACATTTACACCACCCCCCTTTTCCGCGGTGCTGCTATATCAGCGCTGTAAATGTAGAAATGGTCAGCGAAAAAAACAAACTCATCCTTACAGTGACCTTAACGTGACCTTGATGTACAGGTCATTGAACGCATGAGAGAAGAAAGATGAATAAAATGAAAGGGAAAAAATTCAAAAGTCGAAACCAATTTTTTTTTAAAATTCAATTATACAGTGGACGGGACTCAGTTGTTTTCATTGTCTGTTTGTAACAAAATATCATCATTGCATAGCCTTTTTTCACATTTCACAATGGCTTTTTTCACATTTCACAATGGCTTTTTTTTATTTCTTCAGTTATCATCAGTGGCGTCTAAAGAAAGGGGCGACATTTTCACAACTTTTAGTAATTTTTGCTATGGGCTTTGGCCGCTTGGGGGGGGGGGGCTTTATTTTTTAGTCCGCCCCGGGTGCCACTACCGTTAGTTACGCCTCTGTATCCAATACATTCCATGTATATGTATATGTTACTGTGCACTCTAATACATTTAATGTATATGTGTACATGTTACTGTGCACTCTAATACATTTCATGTATATGTGTACATGTTACTATGCACTCTAATACATTCCATGTATATGGACATGTTACTGTGTACTTTATGTTACTGTGTACTCTTAATACATTCCATGTATATGCACGTGTTTATGTGTAATTTGATGTGCTCTGTTTTAAAATATTTGACCTACACTCGGACTAATTATGTTGTTAATCTTTCCACAGATTGAATGATGCTTGGACCAATGTATGATCAACTACATTTACCTGTTAATAAAGTATGAAACAGGTGAGTGAGTGTCTAATTCATTTCTTTTCAAATGCTTTTTTTTTTGGCTTGACAATAATTCTTTAAAAAATAGTAAAAAAATACATTACCATTGTGGTACTCAAACTTTTGACTCATCTAGAAACCGATTTTTACAACCCACAATCAAATTTTAGAGTAGCTATCCACTTTAAATCAACCCACCAACCATTAGTCAGTTGCAACCCAGACTTTGCGAGCCATTGCACATAATACTTTTAAAAAAATCAATAATGTTCTTAGTCAGATAGAAAGTATAAAAACAAATGTCAATGACATTGATTTAAAAAATTATTATATCAAAACTTTATTTAAATTTATAAGAAGAGGTAAATTATTTGTCTGTTAATATTAATTTATTTCAGTGGAAGGGGATTAACTCATACAAAGTAAATCAAGTGGTGACAATAAATGAGTGAATTCCCTTGATACGCTATTTCGTTTTTCCTTAGCTCGTTTAATTAAATTCAGTAACATTATTATCCCAGTTATGTCCCCTACTTAATGGCACAAATTATTACTTCTCAGGAACTTCACGTTAAAATTAGTACATTATAATATTACTGCTGTAAGTAAATAACAAACACGATGAGTAACATGTTTAATTAAATAAAATTGTTCCATTCATTGATGTAGGCCAAGTTTATTTTTTATATTTGTTTGAAATAATTCGTATCTAATGTGAACTGGTTGCCATGCCAACAACAGTCCCGCATTAAGGAGGGCTACTACCTCAATAAAATGACGTCGAGATGAGCTCGGTGGTCAGTGGTCATCTTAGGTCCGAGGATGGACCCGGTGGTTTTCCTTGTCATTAAAAACGAAATTCTTGATTCGACACACATTGGCGAAAACAACACGGCTGTGTGTGAAGTTGTTAATTGCAATGAGTGATATCAGAGGAGTGCTTCTCAAACTTTAGATTTTCCTCACCTACAAATATACCTGATCGGTTCACGCGTTCCACCTGCAAATTAAAAAAAAAAATTAAAAATCGACAAAATAAATAAAATATAAAATTAGTTGTGTACGTTATTACAATTGTATGCGGCCCACCATAAATCAGCCGACGGCACGCCAGTGGGTTGCGAGCTAAACTTTGAGAACCTTTGCTCAAAAAGAAAAAATAATCAATCCATTTGAAATTGGAACAAGACCTTCAATTGTTTTCGTCACTTAGAATCTGGTTGGGTGGGTCACCTGGTTTATACAGGAGTGGACCCCCCCCCCCCTCGTGCCTTGAGACAGCCACAGCATGGTTAACCATACCGTGAGGGTAGGGATGGTGTGTGGGGAGGGGAGGGCTAGGTTTATTGATATTGTGGAAATAGGGGGGGGGGTGGCGCTACTGATTCTACAATGGCAATTATTGTCCTCTCGATATCTGGGTCATCGTGATATAACATAGCGTATTTATGTGTGTGTGTGTGCGCGCTATTATACAACCATTACAATTGTCCGATACAGGTAATGTCAGGCGATATTTTAACGACAATTAACACCTGCAGCTCTAGACAGCCTGCAAGTTGACTTCCAACCATTACCCCTCCCCCCCCCGCCATTCCACCATTTTATTTTACCTTGTTGACCCCACTCCCCTGGTCTACCGTGAGATGCCCCAGGACATAGTGACTAGGTTGAGATAACCCATGCCACCACGTCTGATGTTATCCCCTGAGCTACTGTAGGTACCTGACACAATCTGTCACGTAACTATGACGTAACGGTGATATTATGACTCAGATTTCTACTGTGTATGTGACTGTTTTGTTTATGGAAAAAAAAAGTAGGGGGAGAAAAGGGCGGGGGGGGGGGAGTCGTGTAATTTAAGCTACACAGGAGATTATAAACTATACAGGTGGACATAAACTATACAGGTGGACATAAACTATACAGGTGGACATAAACTATGCAGGTGGACATAAACTATGCAGGTGGACATAAACTATGCAGGTGGACATAAACTATGCAGGTGGACATAAACTATGCAGGTGGACATAAACTATGCAGGTGGACATAAACTATGCAGGTGGACATAAACTATGCAGGTGGACATAAACTATGCAGGTGGACATAAACTATGCAGGTGGACATAAACTATGCAGGTGGACATAAACTATGCAGGTGGACATAAACTATGCAGGTGGACATAAACTATACAGGTGGACATAAACTATACAGGTGGACATAAACTATACAGGTGGACATAAACTATACAGGTGCACATAAATTATACAGGTGGACATAAACTATACAGGTGGACATAAACTATACAGGTGGACATAAACTATACAGGTGGACATAAAAAAGAAATAGTTTTGTTTGTGCTAGGACTATATTATGTTTATTTCAGCATAAAGTAATTAAATTATTACATATCTTCATGATAAAATGACTGTATTTTTACTTTTTAATGCATTTTGTTTTATAAAAATTTTTTTTTAAATAAAAAGTTATATTAATATTGATAACTATTTTGAATCCATCCCTCGCTAATCTTATAGAACACCCATAACAAGCTCAATCATTGACAACTTCAATCGATTGTACAACAAACATTGAACTGAGTGCTTAAATAGTATCCATGTCTATCGTTTGACCCCAGCCACAAACCCCAGAAATACTTTTAGACCAGACATGTTTTTGGACACTGATATCGGGAAATTTCGCTAAATTTTTACCCTCAAAGCTCCACATGTGACTCACAGCGAGGAATCTTATTCATATATCCATCCAGCTTTCATTTTTCTTTCTTTTTAAATATAATGATGATCTCCCTTTATATATTTTACAGCTTGCAACAAGCGCCAATGACGTTTCAAGGGGAATCACCCATTTGGTAAGTGAATTCAACAACTTATAAAACAAATTCACTTCTATCACTTTCTCACACTCGTTAAGTCTCGTTACTTAATGTCTATCGCAACACTCTTTCACGTAATAAAAAACCAACGAGTATTGCCTAATTGGTCAAAATACAGCTCATCCCCAACGAAACAATTAACTGGTCACTTCACATACAGTGAAGGCTTTTAATACATGTTGGTCAGCTGATGTTCACTTTCATACTTTTTGTTTCATTCTGAAATGTGATTTGAATATTTATGTATTGGTTTTTTGTAATTACTTGTACAATACGTTAATAAAATAATCACAACTTTAACAACTTATAGATTTGTGTTGTTATGATAATAGATGTACAGTATATGGCGAGGTTTACATATGATCTTGATACAGTAATTATTACCGTTACATATAAAGATCACCATAAAGAGACATTGTATGGAAATGTTCATTCGGAAATGTTCATTTCAATAAAAACCAGAAACTCGTGTCATTGTTCTACTCAAACAGTGACCTAAATAAAGTCTAAGTCTGCACACCTAGTGGTCTGAGAGCTGGTGTTTTGCCAAAGCCCGACCTCCCCCTCCCCTTTAAGTACAAAAGTTACAACTGTAACTGCATGTTGGGCAGGCATTATTGTTTCTGATCACATAGTCCCCCCGGCTCACTCGTTTGTAAAGGCGTAACAGCCTTCTAGTGGCCCATTATACTGATGACCTTCTAGTGGCCACTACACTGATGGCCTTCTAGTGGCCCATTACACTGATGACCTTCTAGTGGCCCATTACACTGATGGCCTTCTAGTGGCCCATTACACTGATGGCTTTCTAGTGGCCCATTACACTGATGGCCTTCTAGTGGCCCATTACACTGATGGACTTCTAGTGGCCCATTACACTGATGGCCTTCTAGTGGCCCATTACACTGATGGCCTTCTGGTGGCCCATTACACTGATGGCCTTCTAATGGCCCATTATACTAATGGCCTTCTAGTGTCCCATTACACTGATGGCCTTCTAGTGGCCCATTACACTGATGGCCTTCTAGTGGCCCATTACACTGATGGCCTTCTAGTGGCACATTATACTGATTTACTCTTTAGGAAGAGGGTATGGTACCTTTTAGATGGCTGTGATACTAACCACGCAATAGAGAGAGAGAGAGAGAGAGAGAGAGAGAGAGAGCCAGAGGGAGATTGTGGTAGGGGCGATGGGGTGTAATGTAATAGTTTTAATATCAACGACCCACCTGCAGCCAGTGGACCGCTGTGTTTAGATAAAAGAGATTTAAAAAAAAATATTTTTGAAAAAGGTGTCAAAACTTCTGGTGATAATGTTGATTTATGAAAGTCACGTGTTCCGGAAGTGATAAAAGTCAAGTATATTATAAATGTCTAAAGCTAACAGATCTAAATATTCTAGACCTTTTTCTTTGACAACTTGTATTTACACATTTCAGAAATGAATATAAAAACAAAAAATAGTTATACTGACCTGAACATAAACTGGACCTAATTGTACACAGATGTTTTTTCGAAATGTGTGTGTGTATGTGTGTGTGTGTCTAGCTGTATATTAGTGTAGGGTATTTCAACTCAATATTTACAGAGTAGTTAACTCGGTCAAGGGTGCGACTCTGCCAGTGAAGCCCAGTGCTTTGGTGGAGATGGTCAAGGTGCTTGAGATAGACTCCTAACAGATCCATGTACGATCAATAATACAACCACACGAGATACCATATCCTCACAGAGACTCTCGTTGCACTGGTCAGTGGTCACTGGTATTCGCTGGGACATGCTGGCCTGGTTTATTTTTAAAATCCATCACATGAGACGTGCAGTATTGAGAAGGGGTGGATGCAATGCTACTCCAAACACCTCAGGAGACAACTTCAATAAACACGTTTTGTACCTATGTAATGCAAGTTTACATTTTCACATATAAAGCACATTAGCTGACGCCTAACACAACTTGTATTCATTACTGTAATTATTTGATTTTTTTTAATCCAAAGAGTTTATGACAACCCTCATAGCAGTTGTCCAGGACATTACATCCCTGGCACTAGCCTATATCTAACTGCTGAGACATCCCAAGATAATATTTCTTTAATGAAACTTCTCTATAGGTATGTTCCGTCTCGCGTCTGTCTGCTTTAGATCGAAAGTGAGAATACTGTTTCCTGTTAAAATATTGTTTTCTTGCCTGTTTCTCGATTTGATAAATGGTTTTATAAATAAATAGTTTCTGTGAATTTAAATAGTATAAACTATTAAATAATTCCGTTCAATTTTTAAAAAAATTGCATTTTTTAATTGTAAAAAAAAAATATCATGAAAAATGGGATTTTCCGAAACCAAAAATAACCTGACCAATGCTCAAATTAGGAGAAGCTATCCAACCAGTCAAAGATAGCCACAAAGTTGAACTATTGCATATCTCGATGAAAAGGTTTTGCAGGGTACAGCTAGTTAGTAGCATATTTTTGTTCTGCAAGTATTGTAGTTATTTGTCATGTTTCATAGAGATATTCATCAATGTATTCACTGCACACAGAGCTTAGAGTCACTATTGACTCGTGATGGCATGAACAAGTGTTTGGCGAGTGGAAAGAATGTTTGGTGTCTCTTTGTTTCATGGTATGACCTACACACGGGGGTCCATCGCCGTGCCCGTAATTGAAGACTGCCCAGTACAGTTCCGTCGTCGTGAGGAGCAGTGTTTACCTGTGTTCACCTGCAGTCAGTCAGCGGCCACAATTTGTGTGTTGTCTCCTCTCATAACAACGGGAAGTGTGGGATCGTTTGTTCAGCGAGGACGTAACTTTGTGAGGGATCGGCCACTTCTCCCGCCATTCATGGTGCTGCGTGTCGTCTGCATTCGAAACATCCCAATCATTTGTTTGTAACTTCCGGTTCAATTTTATACATTTTTGAACAGAACTTTGACCTACACGCCTCCAGGGCAGGTCAGTGTCATGGGGCTACTGTGACAGTTACTAAAAGGAATGTAATTCATACAAATCATCATTCACCCGCGGATAAGTGAAGACGGCCTCGTTCACACCTAGCATCCTACATAGTTGAGGATCACTGATATATATATATATATATATATATATATATATATATATATATATATATCATTATATATAAAAGCGATTTGAGATATGTGTTAAATCGAAACAAAGAATTAATACAACAGTATCCCAGTTTAAAATGCAATCATGAAAAAATCGGATCTGCCCGAAACCGAAAAATAGCATAGCCTACCGATCAAGCCTTAGGGGATATAACTCTATGCAAAGTTTTTGCAGGGTACAGCTAGTATATATATATTAGTAATTGGATGACAAGAAACATTGCACAGTAACTGAATCACTGCCTGTCTACTGGACCCGTGGTTGATAGACATACACCATTGTGTAGACATAATGTCTGCATACACCACTGGTAAGTCAAACACTACAAATGTCTACTTGACCTTCTGTTATACACTCTTGTCTACCCACGGTCAGTTTCAACTTTTTTTTAAAAAATTTACTACGGCATACTGGCCAAGGAAAGATAAGCCAGCAGTTGTTGCCTTCAATGGTGGCTACTTACAGCAGTCAAGTTGTTCTGTTCACCCCCGCGCAGTCCCAGGGGGTCACACTGCAGGCTTTGGTTAGAATGACACTGCCAGATGTTGAAGTTGTTTTCAAACTTACTGGATTGGGGGGGGGGGTATAGATGGGATGATGAGAATTTCCCAGGCAGGTTACTTTTGCCGCCTCTCGCCTTTCTACTCTACCTTCTCTCTCTCTCTCTCTCTCTCTCTCTCTCTCTCTCTCTCTCTCTCTCTCTCTCTCTCACTCTCACTCTCACTCTCACTCCCACTCCTTCTAATCACATCCCCTCCCCCTAGTCGCCGTCAAGTAGTTTTATTTTTTTCGTCACTTCCCTTTTGTAATTACGTCACATTAGTTCCCTCGCGTCTGGTTGCCTCCCCTCCCACTCCGCCCACTTCCAGTGAACGCGCACGTTGAAGCGAGGAGACAAGCGAGACGTGAGTTCTAGGAAATGAGCTGTAACGAGGGCTCACGAACACATTTCTTTCATACGTGTACCAACAGGGTATGTCGAGGTGCGATAGTGGAGGGAGTGGGCTGTAAAGGTGGGGGTGGGGAGGTAAGCAAGTGATGAAAGATGGTGAATGGTCTGGAGTGTGGGAATATTATTATTTCAGAATGAAGAAAAGAGGGGGGGGGGGGGAGTTTTGAAAATAAGCTTTTCTTTGTGTGTTATTGACTCGTAACATACTCATCATGACCTTTAACCTCGTGATAGGTCTAGACTGTGGTAGACATGTATATACTGGACTGAGATCTGTGTCAATAAATACAGTTACTTGAAGTCATAAATAATAGACTGGGAGAAAGATATCCATCTTGTCTGTTTATAATTATATTGTAATATGTGTTTCTATAACACCGTTCAAATAGTCATTGGTGACTTGACGTTTAGCTTTTACCATCAAATCTAACTGGAATTTGACATTACTACGTCCAATAGTATCCCTGGTCAAGTATACCTAATCTGATACAGTGCAGTTGTTCTGATACAGTATACCTATTCTGATACGGTTCAACTGTTCTGATATAGTATACCTATTCTGATACGGTTCAACTGTTCTGATACAGTGCTGTTGTTCTGATACAGTATACCTATTCTGATACGGTTCAACTGATTTGATACAGTATACCTATTCTGATACGGTTCAACTGTTCTGATACAGTGCAGTTGTTCTGATACAGTATACCTATTCTGATACAGTACAACTGTAAGCTTCACTGCTAGAAATGGAACCTGACATCGGAATATGTCATCGGAAATTTCTGTTCTCAGTGTCACGCGTCGGTCTTGGGGATTGGATGGTATTGAACTGTATTACCGATTCCTGAACCGACTCTTTGAAACCGAATATTCCCAATTTTCGAGCTTTTCATGAAGTCCATTAGTTAAGTGTCTCGAAATCTCGAAATGGTATTGGATTTGGAAGTTTAAAGAGATATTCTGAATAGGAATCAGTAGACAAAATGGCTATGGTATTGATTGCCTCATGGCTTTTATAACACAATGTCAACACAATGTCGACTATATCTAACCATATATGGACTATTCTTATCATGTGACACATTTATATGACATAGTTTTCTCCAGTGACGTATGATCCTTATTTATCTCAGGGAGGGTGTCGTAGGGTGCCTCATCCGCATACTGTGATGGGGTAGAGAGTGTGTGTGTGTGGGGGGGACGTTTATTCTGCACCACGCTGTTTATGTTTCGAGGACCAGAAACGTGTACAATTAATTTGTTTTTCTTATTTTCCTTCATAATTTATTGTTTTCCCTTGCTCGTTCCAACCTCATCATTTTGTTCTCAGATGACCATGGGCGTCGCCTAATACCCACCTGCTTTTAAGTTGTTGCGGTCCTACAGCGATTTTGAAACCCGCTTGAGAATTTAGCCACATGATCTCTTCTCACGGTGTATTGCTTGACCTCTCCTCTCCACCCCCCCCCCCCACCCCCCAACCACCACCACGGCATACCGATTCCTCACACCAAACACCAGCCAGTAAAACCATTTCTTGTCTAGGGTTGCGTCCTGTCCAGCCATAATCGTCCTTGTTTAGCTCATCACACAGGGTCAGATTTCTGGCCGTCCCACCTCATAACCCACGCCTAAGACACCCCTCACCTCCAAGTCTCATTCACCAGCTCATACAGTGAAAAAATGAAAAACAAAACATGTATATTCATCTTTCATCGGCGTTTCCTTCATTCACGCCATGTACGTCTGATTGCCTGTAGGTCTGTATGATTTAGCATACAGTTGTGTGTCTGATTGCTCGTAGGTCTGTATGATTTAGCATGCAGTTATGTGTCTGATTGCCCGTGTGTCTGTATGATGCAGCATACAGTTGTATGTCTGATTGCCTGTGTGTCTGTATGATGCAGCATACAGTTTTGTGTCTGATTGCCTGTAGGTCTGTATGATTTAGCATGCAGTTGTGTGTCTGATTGCCCGTAGGTCTGTATGATTTAGCATACAGTTGTGTGCCTGAGGTTTAATTGTTTCGTGTATGTTTAGACGCCATCTCCTTACCCATTTGATGTTATAAGTCACACCTTATGTTTGTATGTTCTCCCACTGTGAGAACCCCTGCTGGTAGGCCATGTGTACGAGTGAGTGTGTGTCTTTGTGACCCGTCGTTGTTTTTATGTTATAAACAACCGCCACCCCCCCCCCACCCCATAGGACAACTCACATGTTGTGTGTGTGTGTGTGTGTGCGCCGATACTGTGAGAACCCCTGGTGAAGAAGGTTTTTATTTTGATTCCAGGTCCATTCCTCCATCAGTCATTTCTTTGTTTTTAAAATGTCAACGGAAATGACGAGCCCTCGTCTTAGGCACAACATTTTCTCTCCTCGTGTCCTGCAGACAACAAAACACGAGAGCAGTATGACTGGGAACATGTTCTTCTTATTACATTGTTTATACAGCAGTAGGGGTTTGGGTGGGGGAAGGGGGGCTTGAAGCGGTACGCTACATTGACGGGCGCCGTTCTACATGGGGCGGAGAATATGTGCCTCATCATTACTTTAAATAATCAATATACATTACAACAAACCTATAAAGAACAAAAGCTGTTTATAGCAACCGGATAGGAACTGATATCGTGTGATACTAATGATGGAGACCAGCAGGTCTCAACATGTGCCCTTAGTGGATACACCGGCGTTGACGGATGTACTCAGCTATATAAATATATAAAAAATTGAATTAAATAAAAATAGAATCTATATAAATAGTAGCGGTTTGGGTTCTGCGTTAAATCAAAAGCGGAGAACAATAATTCAAAATGGCGTCTTGCCCGCGTCTCGATTCGATAAATGTTTTTTAAAAAATCTACAGTTTTGAATAGTTTTTGCGGTTTTTAAACATGAAACACAAAGGCCAAAATGTGGAATAATTCCATTTAAATATATATATTGTATTTCTACAACATATTTCATTTTTAAATTGTAATAATATCATGAAAAAATCGGATCTGTCCGAAACCAAAAATAACCTAGCCTACTGATCAAACCTAAGGGAATATAACTCTATGCAAAAGTTTTGCAGGGTACAGCTAGTCATAACAATATTATTATTTTCAGTCACATATTCTTAATGTGTTTCCCTGCAGTGGCCTAACTAGCAGTTGTGGCGCCCGGGACATATGACAGTGCTGCCCCATTCTTGTCCCAAAAGTACTGAGAAAGAGCAGATGCCGCCTATTTAAGTGAGCAAAGTAGGTGCCGCAACTAATCAAAGTTTGGGCTGGACCGCAACTAATCAAAGTTTGGGCTGTACTGCAACTAATCAAAGTTTGGGCTGTACTGCAACTAATCAAAGTTTGGGCTGGGCTGCAACTAATCAAAGTTTGGGCTGGACTGCAACTAATCAAAGTTTGGGATGGACTGCAACTAATCAAAGTTTGGGACGGACTGCAACTAATCAAAGTTTGGGCTGGACTGCAACTAATCAAAGTTTGGGATGGACTGCAACTAATCAAAGTTTGGGATGGACTGCAACTAATCAAAGTTTGGGCTGGACTGCAACTAATCAAAGTTTGGGATGGACTGCAACCAATTTAAGTTTGGGATGGACTGCAACCAATCTAAGTTTGGGCTGGACTGCAACTAATCAAAGTTTGGGATGGACTGCAACCAATCTAAGTTTGGGATGGACTGCAACCAATCTAAGTTTGGGATGGACTGCAACCAATCTAAGTTTGGGATGGACTGCAACCAATCTAAGTTTGGGATGGACTGCAACCAATCTAAGTTTGGGCTGGACTGCAACCAATCTAAGTTTGGGCTGGACTGCAACCAATCTAAGTTTGGGATGGACTGCAACCAATCTAAGTTTGGGCTGGACTGCAACCAATCTAAGTTTGGGATGGACTGCAACCAATCTAAGTTTGGGCTGGACTGCAACCAATCTAAGTTTGGGCTGGACTGCAACCAATCTAAGTTTGGGATGGACTGCAACCAATCTAAGTTTGGGATGGACTGCAACCAATTTAAGTTTGGTATGGACTGCAACCAATTTAAGTTTGGGCTGGACTGCAACCAATTTAAGTTTGGGCTGGACTGCAACCAATTTAAGTTTGGGCTGGACTGCAACCAATTTAAGTTTGGGCTGGACTGCAACCAATTTAAGTTTGGGCTGGAATTTTATTGTAAATAATGTGTCGGATTCTGCACCCCACCCCCCACCCCTCGCCCATTTTATCAATTGTATCCACCAGTCAGTTTCCAGAACTCATCTTGTATTCTTGTTTCATGTATGTCATGTGACCTCATTATTACCTCCTCAAAGTTTAAACTCTCATCTTCAAACACACAAACTATCGGTTGGGGTTTGGGGGGGGGGGGCGAATTTCCTTGTCGGTTTTTAGGCTGGCCATGGTTACTTTTAAAAGTGTATAATATTTAATTCGCCCAGGATCTCTGCCCTCGACTCCCGCCTCGAGACACGCGCGCGGTAAAATGTTTGGCCTAATTTTCTACAAGTTTTACTCTCGTAATGAGAGTTTTTCCACTCCAGTCCAACCTTGATCTACATTTGTAAAACAAAAACTAGACCAGGTCCCCCCCCCCACCACACACACACCCTTTCCCCGTTGTACAAGACTAGACTTCATACAGCAATTACCCAGAACTAGACTCCCAACACTCTCGTGTTGTGTTTTTTTTTTTCGTTTTGCTTTCTGATGGTCTGTCATAGCGTGGATGGGGCTGAGGGGGGTGGGTGGTAGACGGGTGAAAGTGGGGTAGTGGGTGTTGTGATGGCGACAAAATTCAAAATGTGAGCGCATTTCTGGCCAACGTGTGGTGCGCCCTTCCCCCCTCCCCCCTGTGATGTCTTTGTGTGTGTATGTACGTAAACGTGTGCATGTGTTTTGAGAGTGTACACGAGTGGATGTTTTAAGCCGTGCCGGATTAAAGGATGAGCTCTGCCGAGTGAGTAAAAATACAGTTTTACATTTTCTGGATGTTTACGGGGGATTAAACGTCGGGTTCTCTGGCTTGTGTTCTATTATTTTGAAACAATTACGGCGGACTGTCACACTGTGGTGTTACTCGCTGGAGCTGTGATTGTTGTTTACATTTGTATTTACTTATTGCCTGCTCGCGGATCCTGTTTAATTGTATAACTTCCGGGACGACAAACGACGCGATTGGTTGTTTTTTTTTTTATTACCAACTGTTTTGTTTTTTTATTTGAAAGTTGTTTTCTATGCTGGTGGCAATGTTTCAGGTGAGTGGAGGGTGTTGGGTGTTAATATGTACCTGTAGGATGTGGACTAACCGTTCAATTGGTCAATTACTGTGATTTTGATTACTGACGCGCGACGAGAGGAGGGGGTGGGGTGGGCGATCGCGGTTTTATTCTCTCCCCCCCCTTTTTCTAATTTGCATTATCCGTTGCTGATTGACCCTCTCCCAGCCACCGCCCCACTCTTAACTTGACACAATTTAATGTTTGAAACTTTCGGGCGACACACCCAACCCCCTCCCTTCTCACTTCATATGTTTGGGAAAAAAAATCATTACATGATTGTGTTTAAATCTTTTGTATAGGTGTCATGAAATGGCTGGCTGGGCATAAAGAGAGGCGGGAAATTGATGATGGTCTCTGTAAAAGATCAATGACCTATGACGTCATCCACACATGTGGTGAACACGTTTTCAATTGATATACATACGTATAGCCCACGTAAAAAGCTCTTTAATAGACTGTTTTACTGACTCGGCACTTTGGTTCGAGCGTTTCTCAAAGATTTGCAGTACTACCCATTTATATGGGTAGGCGAACCTGATCTTCATGCCATAACTCAATCTGCAACGTTGTGGGTGACGTGCTCGACTACCGGTGTGTAGTCACCTACCTATATCTCCAGTGGTGCCTCTATATGCCATTGTACTTTCGGCTATGAGGGTTGGGGGGAGGGGGTATCATGAAACCTTCCCATTAGTGGTTTAAACTTTAAGAGATCAAGATTTCATCTCATCTTTACACGGACTTCACACGCACACCCATTTATATAACGACGGTTAGATGTTCATTGGTTCAATGAGACTGTTTAGATGTACTTTTATAAAGTCCCAGTTTAATTGTCTACAAATAACACAATTCTATTATCATTAATTCAATCGGAAGTGCACAACCTGTTTGCGCCAATAGAAAAGGCAGACGGTGGCCGTCAATATATATACAGTCTATTCCGCTTAATTGGGACACATCGGGACCGAGGCTTTTTGTCCCAATTAAGCGGCTGTCCCAATTAAACATACAAATTTACTATTGGCTTCTTGGTTTGGTTTCTTTGAGATTTGTCCCAAATAAGCGGCTGTCCCAATTAAGCGGTGTCCCAATTAAGCAGAATCCACTGTTTATATATACAAATCACACACCCAAACTTAAATGAAAATTTTCACTGACCAGGTGTGCACATTAAAGGTATTTTTTAAATTAAACTTGTTTTTATAATATCTACGAGCATGTCCGCGAGGTTCAAAACAAAACAATGTCATCGTACTGGCTTGATAAGATATACTTTTTGTACGTATAACTGTGGTCTTTTAAAATATCCTTAACATAGTCTATCCCTCTGAACTATCCCTAGACAATGTCCACATTAATGCCCTGATAACGTGACATAATGCTTGACCTCAGAGAACCTCTCATGGGTTATCTCTACTTCGTCCAATCTCCCTCTCTCCCACTCCGCCCAGTAATGACTTTTCAACAGAGTCTGTACTCTCTAAGGCGTCCTATTATCTGATCAAATCCTTCATCTTGCATTCATTGCGTGACTCTTTGTGGCGTCGCTGACTCTAACCTAATTTGACCTAGTTATTTTTTTTTTACCAGAATGTCTGTGCTACATCATCCCTCCATTCCAGCCACGCCCCCTCCCCATCCCCCAATCCCTCCCAACCCTATCAATCCTAACCTGCACTTTACTGACTTTAAATTTGTTCAACAGACACTGAAAAAATACTTGTAAGATTTTTTTTAAAAATCTTACAGTGAGTGTACAAGGGAGATAAGTGTGTATTTGACATTACATTTGATGCAATAAAATGTATTACACAGGTTGTACTTAAACTTGTGTGATATTGAGAACGCAACATGCATGGAACTGCGCTTTGATACATTACACTGTATATATATATATATATATATATATATATATATATATATATATATATATATATAACTAGTTGCAAGTACCCGGCTTTGCCCGGGTTTAAAAAAGTTTTTTTGTTTTCTCCCCTACCCCCTCTCTCCCTTCCTCTCTCTCTCCCTCCCTCCCCCTCTCTCTCCCTCCCCTCCCTCTCTCTCCCTTCCTACCCCCTCTATCCCTTTCTCTTTCCCTCCCTCCCCTTTATCCCTCCCTCTCCTTCCCTAACTCTCCCATCTCCCTCTCTCCTTCCCTTTCTCTCCCTCCCTCCTTTCTCTCTCCCGTCTCCCTCTCTCTCCCTCCCCCTCCCTCCCTCATTTCCTCTCCCTCCCTTCCCCCTCTCTCTTTATCTCTCCCTCCCTCCCCCTCTATCTCCCTCCCTACTCCCCCCTTCCTTTCTCTTTCCTTCCCTCCCTCCCTCCCTCCTTCTCTCCCCCTCCCTGCCCCACCTCTCTCTTTATCTCTCTCCCCCTCCCTCTCTCTGTACAATTAAACGTCAAATTACGCTTCTTAAATAAACAGAAAACCTTATTTTAATCCCGGCCAAACCAGGTAATTGCAGCATAAAAAAAAAAAAAAACATTTTTTTTTTTCCGTCCCTAACCCTCTCTTCTCCGTCACTTGGTGCGCGAATACAGGGGATTCCCTGTGCATTGATGCAATTTGAATGCAATAACATTTAAAACACCCGCAAAATACTAAAATAATTAATTACAATTAAACTACCATTTGAGATAATAAATAATGTTAATAATGTCACAGAAACATTTTAATTAACGTATTTCGGTTTATTAAAGTGCACCTTTAATTTTAATCTTCCGAATACATAAAACGATAGGTAAATAGATATGACTATTGATTTCATCATGTTTACAATTGGAGTTTCCGAGAGTTACCCCTCTTTTAAAAATGTATCATAGGGAAATGACGTCACAAAGGAATTTTATCTATGGCGCCGTCGAGATTACTTTAATATAGTAAAATACTAAAATAATTAATTACAATTAAACTACCCATCGAGATGAAACGAAACATGTCCTATAACTTTTCCCATGTAATTATGTGTATGTGTAACAAATTTCACGTTATTTGTTTGTCTGGATCTTGAGTTATAAGGGAACAGACAGACAACAAATGCGTCTTATAAGTATAGAGATATGTGTTTGACCAGCTTATTCGCTGTATTTACACCGCAGTAAATTACTGACCTTCTTAATTAATATGATTAAATGAATCGTATAATAGAAAATCGCATAAATCGTATCAATAAAAATACTCATGACTACCAAAAACCTCCTATATCATAAAAAGATTATTTTTTTTGCAATCCTAATAATAATGTACACGTCTAAAATTATACATTTACAGACCTCGTTATTAAATTGCACACCTAAATTATATATTTAAAAACTTCGATAATAAATTACACACTATACACACTACTATGTTTCATACTTGCAATGTCCACATGGTATCTTCCTATGACCAACTGTTGTGTTCAATAAGTACTATCCTATATATTACAACACACTGACTAACTTTATACGTCGTGTTAATGTCATAGTCATCTGTTGTTGTTGTATAATTAGTTGTTTAATACAATACATGGATTAAGTTAACAAAACACTGTTGTTATTTTTTGGTGCGTGTGTGTGTGTGTGTGTGTGTGGCGAGGGGGGGCATGAAGCTAAACAAATATTTCCTGTAATGTGATATACCACTTTTACTATCTGTCATTCTGGATGAGTAATATACTTCACTTCTCAGACAACCCAATTTATATTTTCTTAGAAATAAAAAAAAAAGTAAAAACTGTTACATTCAGTTATGGCAGACGTTTAAACATCTCCCGATTAACCTTGACACTGGTAAATGATACTACGTAACCTTGATCCCCTCCCCTTCCAACCCCCCCCCCCCGACCTGGGATGGCCGCGCCTGATGTCGACGAGAGCCGGTTTATTTTTTCTTTGTTGTTGTACAAAATAATTTCAAGAGCAGCGCCGTTGTCTGTGTAACTAAATGTAGGGAACAAACAAAATGTCTACAATAGAAACAAAGCTAACCTATTGTGAGTCGCCTTTGGACTCAACTCTGTTCGATTCTGTAAAAAAAGTCATGTTCACTATAAGGCCACCGGGGTAGATGAAGTGTAGAATTCATGGGCGTGCCTTGAGCCCAACTTGCGAAGGGCCACGCAAAAGTAGTTAACACTTTTATTAGAACAATATCTGTGTGTGTCCGTTTTAAAGGAGCCCCGACAAAAATCCGCCTATGTTTGTGTTACCATGGTGATTATAAATCAAACGTGCTCATCTGTTTTTCAATAAAACAAGACATTGATGTATTAAACAATATTTTTGGTCATTTTCGTGGGCGCTGTGCCGATATGTACAATATGTGGTCGCTAGTGCTTCATTGATAACGTCATATACTCAACACAATTAGTTCGTTAAACCAGAATATGGAATCGGAATTCTCAGCAGACGTTTCATTTTCTTCAAATAGTTCACTACTAGCAATCCCGCGGCGTAACATACGCCGCCTTATCAATCAATATAATTACTGTAATTATATTTTTAAATAAGCAATCAAACAACATCTTCGGAAAAATTACATGGTATGCAAAGTTGAACTTTGGCCTATCATGTGCAGACTTTATGGTCACTATCTGGTACCTTCAAGCAACCTGTTTTTTTTTTTTATTTTATTGTTTATTTTTTTTTATTCATTTTCTAGCAAACATATTCCGGGGGGGGGGGGTAATTTGCATTGCTTTTTTTTCTTGTTTGCAACAATTCGCTTTGTGTCTGCCTCAATCCACCCCTTCCCCCAGCACCAGTGGCGCAACCGAGGGGGGGGGACCAAATCATTAATACATATTTTACTATATAAAGTTACTAAAAAGACTGTCAAACTGTCTTTTTCTATATGTGAGCCCCCTTCCCCCCCCCCCAGCATTTTCGTCATTAAATAGAATATTAAGATTGTTGTTTACAACATGTACTTAAACAAATAATATAGACAACTATTTTACATTAGAACACGTGCTTGTACATTTGGAAAATATTAAACTAGAAATAAACTAACAAAGTAGTTCTAGTATTGTTCAGTTTCACTTTACACCAAGCATTGTTCTTTGTCAATTAGTTCAATTGACTTTATTGCCATGACCGTGGTTAAAAATAATACAATATGGCGGACGATGAAGCACATTTTTTTTTATGATTGCGCTATTCTACATCTGGCCATGTTTTCTATATCTGATCTGTGTCCAGTCTGCTGTAGCAAGTGCCTCAGTCTGTACGGCCACATATGGTTATTGCCACGGTCAGCTTGTCACACTCCGCCCGCGTTTATTATTCACGACCTGCGACTGTCCTTATCAGTGAGTGATCCTGGCTGCTCACTTCACACAGCCGAGGAGCGCACTCACTCCGGGAAAACCCCGTAACAATAGGGTCACGTGATAGGCGTGGTCAGACGAAATGTGTAACTGGCACTGGCGCCGGTGGTGGACGTAATTATTTAATTTTAAGATATGTAGTCATTTGACATTTTGTGTGTCAGTAGCTCATACAGTGGTTTGAGAATCCGTGCAAGGTGTCAGTGCCTGTTAATATCGCCAGATGGCTCTATAAACTAATGTTGTACCCATATTGAAATGGGTGTTTTTGAGAGTGTGGGGTGGTGATGGTGGTGCTGGGTACTCCGCAGCTGGGAGTGTGTGTATGAATACACAATGACGACATTTGTTGTGGTGTGTGTCTGGCCACACGTTAGGTCACGACCCCCATCACCCCACTCTCACACCTCTCCCCCCACACACATTCCCTTGTGTTTGTACAATGTAGTCATGGAGTTATGTGAAACATTTAGGTCAGTGACATTGTTACAGTTGCACACATACAGCCAGACGTATGTTATGTACGATATGTCTGCTGCCCGCGGACATTTTCCGCACTCGCACTCGTAGCCTAACATTCGGTTTCTTGTTTGTTTTTTTTTAATGACTAAGACCTATGTTATGGGAAAAAAAATTATTTCGTCCGTGTTAAAGTTCAAAGTTGACTGATCACGATTATATTGGTCGATATACAAGTAAATAAACCACATGGTGCCCTCAGTTCAATATCACAAGAGTTACGTTGAGTGAGATCATAAAGGTAATGGCAGGCTGAGTATAGAATTCGTTTCGTAGTGGTAGTGATCACTAGTTATTCACGAGGACTCAATCAACGATTCCCAGGTGAAAGGTTGGGAAGCAATGCACAGGTTCACAGCATAGTAACACTGTAACACGTTCTAAATACAAAGTTTGTAATTACTATGTAATTTGTTGTCGTTTATATATATATATATATATATATATATATATATATATATATATATATATATATATATATATATATATACTAGTTGCAAGTACCCGGCTATGCCCGGGTTTTAAAAAAAGTTTTTTGTTTTCTCCCTACCCTCCTATCTCCCTTCCTTTCCTCTCCCTCCCTCCCCTCTCTCCCTTCCTACCCCCTCTATCCCTTTCTCTTTCCCCCCCTCCCTCCCTTTATCCCTCCCTCTCCCTTCCCTCCCTAACTCTCCCATCTCCCTCTCTCCTTCCCTCCCCTTTCTCTCCCTCCCTCCTTTCTCTCCCGTCTCCCTCTCTCCCTCCCTCTCCCTCCTTCATTTCCTCTCCCTCCCTTCCCCTCTCTCTCTTTATCTCTCCCTCCCTCCCCTCTAGCTCCCTCCCTACTCCCCCTTCCTTTCTCTTTCCTTCCCTCCCTTTCTCCCTCCCTCTCTCCAACCCTCCCTCCTTCTCTCCCCCTAACTGCCCCCTCCTTCCCTCTCCCTCCCTGCCCACCTCTTTCTTTATCTCTCTTCCCCCTCCCTCTCTCTGTACAATTAAACGTCAAATTACGCTTCTTAAATAAACAGAAAACCTTATTTTAATCCCGGCCAAAGCCGGGTAATTGCAGCATGAAAAAAAAAACAACAATATTTTATTTTTTTTCCCGTCCCTAACCCTCTCTTCTCCGTCACTTGGTGCGCGAATACAGGGGATTCCCTGTGCATTGATACAATTTGAATGCGATAACATTTAAAACACCCGCGAAATACTAAAATAATTAATTACAATTAAACTACCATTTGAGATAATAAATAATGTCACAGAAACATTTTAATTAACGTATTTCGGTTTATTAAAGTGCACCTTTAATTTTAATCTTCCGAATACATAAAACGATAGGTAAATAGATATGACTATTGATTTCATCATGTTTACAATTGGAGTTTCCGGGAGTTACCCCTCTTTTAAAAATGTATCATAGGGAAATGACGTCACAAAGGAATTTTATCTATGGCGCCGTCGAGATTACTTTAATATAGTAAAATACTAAAATAATTAATTACAATTAAACTACCCATCGAGATGAAACGAAACATGTCCTATAACTTTTCCCATGTAATTATTTGTATGTGTAACAAATTTCACGTTTTTTGGTTTTCTGGATCATGAGTTATAAGGGAACAGACAGACAGACAGACAACTAATGCGTCTTATAAGTATATATATATATATACTAGTTGCAAGTACCCGGCTTTGCCCGGGGTTTAAAATAAGGTTTTCTGTTTACCTTCTGTTTTCTCCCTCCCCCTCCCTCCCTCCCCCCTCTCTCCCTTTCCCTCCCTCCCTCTCTCAAATCTCTCTCCGTCCCTCTCCCATCTCCTTCTCTCCCCTCTCCCTCTCTCCCTCCGTCCATCCTCCTCCCTCCTCATTCCCTCTCTCTCCCTCCCTGCCTCCTCTTTCTCTTTATCTCTTCCTCCCATTTCTCCCATCCTCTCCCTCTCCCTTCTTCCCTCCCCTCTCTCTCCCTCCCTGACCCCTCTCCCCCTCCTTTCTCCCTCCCTCCCCCTCTCTCCCCCTTCCTCCCTCCCTCATTCCCTCTCTCTCCCTCCCTGCCCCCCTCACTTTTTATCTCTCTCCCTCCCTCTCTCCCTCCCTACCCCCTCTCTCCCTCCCTTCCTTTCTCTCTCCCTCTCCCCCTGCTCCCTCTCCCCCTACTTCCTCTCCCATCTCCCTCTCTCCCTCTCCTTTTCTCCCCCCTGTCCACCCCCTCCCTCCTCTCTCCCCCTCCCGCCCTCCCTCCTACCCTCCTTTCCTCTCTCTCCCCCCTGCCCCCTGTCTCTCTCTTTATCTCTCTCTTTATCTCTCTCTCCCTCTCCCCTCTATCTCTCTCTCTCTCTCTCTCTATATATATATATATATACTTATTATTATGGTTTCACACTTCTTCTAAAATCCTTCTTCATTCCTTTACCTTCCTCAAACTGTACACATCAGACAGCATGAACAAACATCAACAATTCTTTGCATCACAAAGGCACAATACAGCACCAGCGCGCAAGTTCTATTCGATCATAGGGAAATGACGTCACAGAGGAATTTTATTTATGGCGCCGTCGAGATTACTTTAATATAGTAAAATACTAAAATAAAAAAAAAATTAATTACAATTAAACTACCCATCGATATGAAACGAAACCTGTCCTATAACCTTCCCCATGTAATTATGTGTATGTGTAACAAATTTCACGTTATTTGTTTGTCTGGATCTTGAGTTATAAGGGAACAGACAGACAGACAGACAGACAACGAATGCGTCTTATAAGTATATATATATATATATATATATATATATATATATATATATATATATATATATATATAGGCCTATATATTGGGTCTGAGAGTATTGGTAGTCATCATTCAGCATCGACCAACTCTACTATGTCATAATTTGATTATGTTAACCAATTAAAACGAATGGGGGAGGTCACATGGTCACATAAAGATTAATGCCTCAATTCGCCCACAGACATAGTTGCATTTATGGCCAGTCCGCTACTGTATATGAAATGATTTTATTTCACACTTCTAATAACATTTGCACCTGTCGGCGTGATATCTCGCAAGTATATAAAAAAGCAATAATAATATCAATAACAAGTTTAGGTTCTTGCTTTAATGATAGACTTAAATAACAAAAACTTCAAGGCCGAAAACATTTGATGGAGATGGAATTTACGACAAAAATATGAGCAAAGTTGAAAGAGATCAAAGAAAACGAAAATATGCACCACCACCACCACCACTCACCTCCCCTCCCCCATCAGATCAGGTGAAAATAAAATGTTGATCAACATTTATTCAAGTTCACATGTTTGTAGCAGCCAAATACTTTACTCACTATGTCTGTTCTCTGTTGGGTTCAACACTACAAGATTGTTCTCTGGGATTTCTTCAAACACGAATTTATTCCTGGGTTTATAGGATCTAAGAGATTTCATCCCATCCTTACCAGGAACTACACACACACACACATACACTCACACACACATACACACACAGTGGCGCAACCAGGGGGGGCGCTTGAGCCCCACCCAGACCAAATCATCATACATATTTTACTATATAAACTGTCGTTTTTTTAATATGTGAGCCCCCCCCCCCCAGCATTTTTTTGCTGGTTGCGCCACTGCACACACACACACACACCAAAAAGTATGACACCTATTCAGATGTCTAGTATAGCTATGTAGTTCTGCACAATGATAATGAAATAAACCAATCTGTCGACCGCCACGAGTGGATGGTTCAATGTGTACCTGTAGGTGTGTGATTAGGTCGTACACTACAGGTGTAAATACACCAATAAACATTTTACTCTGTGCTCACCATTTTGTCTTAAAGTACGCTACAACTTTGAACTTATTTTTAGACGAGTCGGGCGGAAGCTGCAGACATATTGGAAAATATTGTAACCTTTTGTAAGGCAATGCATGGTGTGTCCAGATTTAGCTGGGGGGGGGAAACCCATTTTTTTTTTTATTGGTTCCCTGTATTTACTGCCACACACAATGTACACACTGAGAAATGTGTACCCTATCAGTTTTGTAGATATTTGTCATGGCTGTTGAAATATCAAGTTATAAAAATTAATCTCAAGACGAACAATGCATTATTTATAATAACATGATTTTCACGTCATGTATATTGCGCAGGATATAACAACACTCTACGTAGCCTTTCATATTTTGTATACTCGCGTGCTGAGGATGGTAAACTTACGAGACCTGGCGAGTCAGCTGTAGTTGTTGGCTTAAAACGAAATTTAAGGAATGTCTTGGGGTCTCTTCATTTTTTTGTGTGTAATTGTTGAATGTATAGAATAATTTTGTAAAGGCCGACAAGGCTGTGTAATAATGTTGTCAAACAAAATGATGTATTGAAAGTCTTTAATTGAAATACTGGTCACTTTTTTTGTCGGAATGAATGTGATTGTTACAAAAAAAATGAGTGTATTTTTGCAATGAATTTGTTGACAAGGGGTTATTGTTCTTTGGAATGACTGTGTTGTTCCCTGTTCTAGTTTTTGTCATTTTTGTGTCGAGTGTGCGAATGTATTCAAATGTACGTGTGATTGATGTGTCATGCACGCCCATATGTGGCATGTCTGGTTGATCTCTTAAGCTATATCAAGTTTTATATCAACAATGCATATGCATGAAATCTATTACATCAATTTATTTATTTTTGAAAAATGAAAATAACGTTCAATAAATCGGCTATATCGCGTTTGTTCATTCATTATAACACTACTCTGCAAAACTTTTGCATAGAGTTATATTCCCTTAGGTTTGATCAGTAGGCTAGGTTATTTTTGGTTTCGGATAGATCCGATTTGTTCATGATTTTTATTACAATTTAAAGATGTTAAATGTTGTAGAAATACAGAAAAACAAACTAACAAATCTATAAATGGAATTATTTCATAGTTTGAACTTTTGGTTTCATGTTTGAAAACCACAGAAACTATTCAAAACTGTAGATTTAAAAAAAAAAGTATCAGCCCGCCATTTTGAATCCCTTGATTTCTACTTTCGATATAACGCCTGACCGCTATTATTTATATTGATTCTACATTACAGCATTTTTAAAATTCAAATTTGAAACTCGTTGTCTCATATCAGCCATTCAGAACCTTTGTACATAACCCTATATAGACTCACTTTCTATAACATGACATGCTGGGGGTGCACAACCTTTGACCTCTGATTGACCGCTGTGAACCTTCCATTCTAATGAGGAACGCAGCTTATAATAAGTGTAATTTGAAAGAAATATCTTCCATGTACATTGTTTGTTTGTTTTTATTTACGGCAGCCATGGACGTCTGCTAACGAGCCTGTGGCCGTACGGCCGAATGCTGTGGCCCTTCTGCTCACAGGTTTTACAGTCAGTGGTGTTATAGAGCATCGCTACTGGACCCTCGTTAGCACATATGGAACCATCGGTGTTTTGCACAGTCATCATGCCGGGAAACCTTGCCCCCCAATTCTCTCTTTAAAGAGTTGATCACATCCTCGTTTGTGAAACGTCTCTGTCAGACAGTCTGAGAACCCTTGTGTCTAGAGAGTTGATCACATCATTGCATGTAGAATGTCCCCGTCAGACAGTCTGAGGATCCTTGTCTCTAGAGGGGTGATCACATCCTGGTTTGTGAAATGTCTCTGTAGGACAGTCTGAGAACCCTTGTGTCTAGAGAGTTGATCACATCCTCGTTTGTGAAATGTCTCTGTAGGACAGTCTGAGAACCCTTGTCTCTAGAGAGTTGATCACATCATTGCATGTAGAATGTCCCTGTCAGACAGTGAGAACCCTTGTCTCAAGAGAGTTGATCACATCCTTGCATGTAGAATGTCCCTGTCAGACAGTGAGAACCCTTGTCTCTAGGGAGTTGATCACATCCTTGCATGTAGAATGTCCCTGTCAGACAGACAAACCATGTAGCCAAGACAGATGTGGAATGAACCACAAACAAGTCCGACCACTTGTACTGTTCAGCCCTCTTTCAAATCTCGACTAGCACATGTGGGTGGGATCTCGTTGTTCTTCAAAACTTGCTGCTCGTGCACATTGTTAGAGTTGTTTTCTTAGAACTATTTAGCTTCCTGAAGTTACTTAATAAGGAATGTCATGTATGAGACCACGTGACGGAAGTTAGTTAATAAGGAATGTCATGTATGAGACCACTTGACTGAAGTTAGTTAATACGGAATCTCATGTACGAGACCACGTGACTGAAATTCTGCGATTCTGGTGACGTTTTTCACACGGATCACGTCTATAATTCCACCCTGCTAATGTAATGTATACTGGCGGCCGGACATTGTGCTGGTCAATAGCCAAACAAACTGCAATAGGTGAATGTCGGGCCTTTCTTAGACTCAAATATGTATGGGGTCACTTTGTGAAAATACACGTAGGTCCCATTTAGCATCAAATTTAATAGGAAGTAGTTCTGGGGTCGGGCAGTGGGGGTCCTATCCATAAGATTTAATCGGAAGTAGTTCTGGGGTCGGGCAGTGGGGGTCCTATCCATAAGATTTAATCGGAAGTAGTTCTAGGGTCGGGCAGTGGGGGTCCTATCCATAAGATTTAATAAGAAGTAGTTCTGGGGTCAGGCAATGGGTGTCCTATCCATAAGATTTAATAAGAAGTAGTTCTGGGGCCGGGCAATGGGTGTCCTATCCATAAGATTTAATAAGAAGTAGTTCTGGGGTCAGGCAATGGGTGTCCTATCCATAAGAACGACCCTGCTTGAGTCCCACCTAGCCCGGGCCAAGTACTATCACCGTACCGGTACACTGCTTCACGTGGCCTGCATTCCTTTATGGTTCCAGGAGAGAATGACCACTTTACTTCTAATTAAACATACACATAAGAACACGACCTTTAACCCGAACCACATCAACTTAATTTCATTCTTTTTTATTTTATTTTAATTATTATTATTAAACTTTTTACCTTGTTATCATCCCATTAGTCTGAATTTAATTTTAATATAAACTAAAGAAAAATAATTTTCATTTTTTTTTAAATCTGGGGAAATATATTCCAAGTAATAAACAACATTTGCGGAATCTCCAACTAAGCGCCAACGGCCAGCCGCAAAACCCACACCAGTTTCTGTTTGGATTATCTCCCGGAATATTATCCGGGACGCCTGTCTGTGATGGGCCAACAAGTCAAACCACGGGAGACAACCAATGGTCAGACAATGTTCACCATTCACAAATTCCACTGGCGTTATTCTAGTAACTGCAGTGAGTGGGGGGCAGTGGTGTGTGTGTGTTGTGACCTTAAAAAATAGGGTCACATAGTGACCGTCTTTGTTATGTCCAGAAGAAAGACTGGACAATGGCAGGTTATCTTTAAACTAAACTATTTTTAACTCAAGTATTTTTTTTTTTTCAAGATTGAAAACATTGAACTGTAAATTGTAGTGAAACATTGAACTGTAAGTTGTAGTGAAACATTGAACTGTAAGTTGTAGTGAAACATTGAACTGTAAGTTGTAGTGAAACATTGAACTGTAAGTTTGAATGAAACATTGAACTGTAAGTTGTAGTGAACATGGGAAACATTGAACTGTAAGTTGTAGTGAACATGGAACTGTAAGTTGTAGTGAAACATTGAACTGTAAGTTGTAGTGAAACATTGAACTGTAAGTTGTAGTGAAACATTGAACTGTAAGTTGTAGTGAAACATTGAACTGTAAGTTGTAGTGAAACATTGAACTGTAAGTTGCAGTGAAACATTGAACTGTAAGTTGCAGTGAAACATTGAACTGTAAGTTGCAGTGAAACATTGAACTGTAAGTTGCAGTGAAACATTGAACTATAAGTTGCAGTGAAAATTGAACGTAAGTTGCATGAAACATTGAAGTTGCAGTGAAACATTGAACTGTAAGTGCAGATTTGAAGAAACATTGAACTGTAAGTTGCAGTGAAACATTGAACTGTAAGTTGCAGTGAAACATTGAACTGTAAGTTGTAGTGAAACATTGAACTGTAAGTTGTAGTGAAACATTGAGCTGTAAGTTGTAGTGAAACATTGAACTGTAAGTTTGAATGAGACACTGAATGCAGTGTAGTAAACTGTTATTAAACCTAATACACCATTAGACTTTGACTTGATCCACGAATACAAAGACATTGTGTTTAAACGCAGCTATTAATTTTTGTTTCTTTCAGTCATATTTCTTGTTTTGCATTATTTCGAGTTATGACAACAAAATACTGTTCAGTGTTAAGTTATTATTTAATTGTTCACTTCTGTTTTATGTTTGTTTTAACTGACATATCGAACTCATTTAACACACACACACAATGTTTCGTTTGTGCTAAAGTTCAGACCGGTACGTCAAACAACAAAGTGAGAAACTGAAATGTAGGTTAGTGATGGTGCTGTCATACACCTGTGACAGATAACTACATTGTGACAGATAGTTGACAACTCTGTGACACAATGTGTCTAGTGAAATAAAACTGTAAGGGTCAATCAAGGTTAAATAATAGGGGTGACTAATGCGAGAGTGTGAGGGACACAGGTGTTACAGTGGTCCACTATGAGGACATTGGTCAGTCTGTCCATCTTGTCTCAAATATACAGTCAACCCTCTGTTTTACCTGTCTTTGGCTTTCGTAGGATTAGGTGTTTTGGTAAAAAGGGGGAATGTTTCGGTTTTCGTCGATTTTTTTTTCGGTATCCGTTTATCATCCACCTAACCTTGCTAATGATGTTGTGTTTACATTTAGATTTAATTGAGGGAATTCGTCTTCTCGTATATTGACTACGTCAACCAAATTACTATTGGAACCAATACATGACATAGGTTTTGTAATCAGAAATATAATTCCTGATTTAAGACAAAGAATATTCCGAATTGTTCGTGAAAATTGTTGCTCGTAATCCGAGTCTTTAAGTGAATCAAAGTTTATACATTTTAATTAATGGTATATAATACAGCGGGTATAATTTGTGAGATACGATAAATCTATGCCAATGGATTCTCACGTTATGAAAATAACGACGTCTTAACGGAGCTGTCCACTCGTAACTTTGTACCACAAACTTGAATCATAAAGTAGCGCCGTATTGAAACTTTTTTCTAAAAGAATAAACAGTGTTTTAAATACATACAAAGTTTGGATCAAATAAACAGTGTATTAAATACATACAAAGTTTGGATCAAATAAACCAGTGTATAAAATACATGTACATACAAAGTTTGGATCAAATAAACAGTGTATTAAATACATACAAAGTTTGGATCAAATAAACAGTGTATTAAATACATACACAGTTTGGATCAAATAAACGGAGGACATAAATCGAGGGTGGGGAGAGTGTTTGTGGTGATCCCTGTACATAAGTTATTCATTTCTTGATATTCAGATGATATTGATTTTAACATAGTAAACTAAATAGGTCAAACGTGCTTCTTTCTTTCACCCACCGGTTGTCAGTGGTTGCACCTGATTGATGACATCATTTCCTGTGTCAAACATCAGATCAGTTTCATCAATGCGACACTTACACATCCAGTGTCACCCTCAGCGCCTGTCAACACGTTAACGACCTATATATAGGCAGGTGTTGACACAGTTTATGTACATCTCAGGTAGACTGTACAACGTTTGAAGTTGTTTTTTTATTATTATTGCATCAAACATGAAGAAATTATTCAGGCCGACTTCCTATAACAGAGAGTTTGAATGAATGAACCGAAACAGCAGTGCAAGCTCGTGTGTTGAATGCGTCTATGTGTTTGAATACATCTGTGTGTTTGAATGAAACTGTGCAAATGATATAGCATGTTGACATTTTACCTACATAGCACGCACTAGACCAGGGGTCGGAAACCTACGGCTCGCGAGCCGCATGCGGCTCTTTCGATGTCAAATTGCGGCCTATTCAAATACCGTGATATTGAGACAACAATTCTAGTGGCTCTTTAAAAACTGAGAAAATTGTAAATTATAACGTTTGGCTCTTCCGTCTCAAAAGGTTGCCGACCCCTGCGCTAGACCAGGGCTGGGCAAACTTTTGAAATCGCGAACCACACCCGGTTCTAAAATATGACAGAGACGGGCTAGACCAAGACACGATACATGGAGTAGTTATATAAAAAATAAATTAGTTAAATGGTGACGTCATTGATGTGTCGAGCAGAGTGCGGGCCGTATCAAACATTCAAACTGGTCGCACGTGTCCCGCGGGCTGCAGTTTACCAATGGGTTGCACTAGACACTGAAACGCGTGTGTCGTGTAGGCCTACATCTGTTACACTGACATTTAACAGAATCGAATACAATTAGTTGTTTACTTCTCTTAGTGGCCGCCATTTTCGTCTATTTTTTGTTTTCGTTATAAAATGTGTTCATTGGTTACTCTACATTGGTTACTGTACATTGGTTACTCTACATTGCTACTCTACATTGTTTACTCTACATTGGTTACTTTACATTGGTTACTTTACATTGATTACTTTACATTGGTTACGCTACATTGATTACTTTACATTGGTTACTTTACATTGGTTACTCTACATTTATTACTTTAATTGGTTACTCTACATTGGTTACTCTACATTGGTTACTTTACATTGGTTACTCTACATTGATTACTTTACATTGGTTACTCTACATAGGTTACTTTACATTGGTTACTCTACATTTCGCTCTTTATTAACTTTCTGAATATTTTGATTATCATTATCTAAGTCAACAAGGTGTAGTTTGTATGTTGAGATTTCATACTATTATTATTTTTGTGTGTTGAAACGCAGTGTGACGACATAATATGACGTGTTAATGTTAGTTTATATTTGCTTTGCCCGTTGTTTCACACAATCCCAGAACCTTTGATTTGTTTAACCGTTACACAAGGTTTGCTCTATATCAGACGTCTTGCTGAGTCAAAGATTTGTTTGTAGAAATTGAAATTTTCAAGGACTTGTTCTGAAACAGTTTATCTTTGCCTGGATTTCTTAACGCCCCCCCCCCACTCCTCCCCTTGCCCTCGCACCCAGTTCAACTTATATATGTCATTATAAATTATCTTGAAAGTTGAAAATCTACCGGGAGAGGGGAGAGGAGGGGTTTGAGGATTATCTATTAGATGATTACAGGTACACGTTATAAGACAGCTCATAACAATAATGACACCTGATAACATCTCAGGTAGGACAGGTGGGGTATATGATTAAAACCTCAAACTATTGGAGGCCACACATACCGGAGATTATTAAATACACACGAGATAGTCTGTAGGACATACGGACACACATAAATATATCAGCTGGGACATACGCACACACATAAATATATCAGCTGGGACATACGCACACACATAAATATATCAGCTGGGACATACGCACAGACATAAATATATCAGCTGGGACATACGCACACGCATAAATACATCAGCTGGGACATACGCACAGGCATAAATATATCAGCTGGGACATACGCACACACATAAATATATCAGCTGGGACATACGCACACACATAAATATATCAGCTGGGACATACGCACACACATAAATACATCAGCTGGGACATACGCACAGGCATAAATATATCAGCTGGGACATACGCACAGACATAAATATATCAGCTGGGACATACGCACAGACATAAATATATCAGCTGGGACATACGCACACACATAAATACATCAGCTGGGACATACGCACAGGCATAAATATATCAGCTGGGACATACGCACAGACATAAATATATCAGCTGGGACATACGCACAGACATAAATATATCAGCTGGGACATACGCACACACATAAATATATCAGCTGGGACATACGCACACACATAAATATATCAGCTGGGACATACGCACAGACATAAATATATCAGCTGGGACATACGCACATACATTAATATATCAGCTGGGACATACGCACACACATAAATACATCAGCTTATATACAACTCCGTTTTTCTCAGTCCTTTTGTCACGTTTCCTGTTTTCAGATTTTGTATGTAAACAAAGTTATCGTACTGTATTCACAAATAAACGTCTTTGTTGTTAGTTTACATTCAGCTGACTCATATATTTTACATCAATCCACGGTGGATATTTATAAAATTAAAATTTAGTTAACGTGGAACCGTGGAACCCACGATCTAAAAGCAGAACCAGAATGGAGATTGTCCCCCCTATCCACCGTCTGGCTTTAAACAATTTTTTTGACTGACCGGAAAACGTAGCTACAGTCCATCAACCCCCCCCCTCCCCCCACCTCCAACAATTTTGGGGATCACGACATGCTTAATACCAGACAAAACTAAACAATCAAAGACATTCAGTCAGGGCAAAGTGCAATTAGCGAACTCGGCTATGAAATGGTCATTAGTTGTTTTTTTGTTTGCTCTGCACCGCAGGAAATCTTTTTTTTTTTTAATAATGCGTGTCACGTGACGCTTGCACATTATGACTCACACCTGATACCAAGAAAACAATAGCGTGTCTTACACCCCCGCCCCCCCTCCCACACCTCACACACACAGACACACACATTACCACCACCACGGCTAATTAAAGACCGTTACTTTAGTGGCTCTAAAATTAACATGATCTGCACGTCACCAGTGAGTTATGTACATAAAATTCAATGACGGTGACAGCGGGAAGTAACCGTCATTGATTGGAGTATCACGCTGGACAAAGAATGTTATGCCGTCTTTGATTGGTGTATCACGCGGGGCAAAGAATGTTATACCGTCTTTGATTGGTGTATCACGCGGGGCAAAGAATATTATACCGTCTTTGATTGGTGTATCATGCGGGGCAAAGAATGTTATACCGTCTTTGATTGGTGTATCACGCGGGACAAAGAATGTTATACCGTCTTTGATTGGTGTATCACGCGGTACAAAGAATGTTATGACAGACACAGACAAAAATGGAATTTTTTTTTAAAAAGCGTTATGTTTAAAAAAAATAAAGTTGGTTTTGCTTGGGGGTTGACTTGGTTCAGAGGCGTCCCATGACGTAATACATTGACCAATATTATATTGCTAGGCACCCTTGTGGGACTGCGGAAGTGACCGCACTAGAAAGAATAAGATAGTGTACATCTGGGAATGGACTGGCCGTAAATTATCAGAGTCTACGACTTTGTCGCTAAAGACCAACCCCTACCTCCCTAACAACGAAACTCGTTATTGTACAAAAGTTGATGGTGATATAGTAAGAGGTTTGATGTGAGTAGTTACGTACGGGACACCACTACGGCGCTCGTGAGTAAAGATTTAGATCAGAATGAACCACACCAGGAGAAAATGTTTAAAAGTATTGACTGAATATACCGGTGGCCATATTTGATTGTGTCACTGATCAACTGATCTCAACAACTTACGTTACGCCTCTTTGACGAAGGCCGCAGGTAGAAACAGGTATACCTGCTAGAGCACAGTCGTACATTGGTCCACTAAATAGCCTAACAAAAAAATGTAAAAAAAATAATATTAAAAAATATTTTTTTAAAAACAAATATCACCCTACCCACCCTGTGAACTTCCCATCTTTGAAGTACATTGTTGACATTGATGAATACTTTACATATATATGTGTATGCGAATGTAGTATATGTATGTATAGCGTTTGTTATAACAAAGGTGTTCAAACGTATCCCCCCCCCCCATATCTGCACCAGACACATGTCTAGATCCGCCTCTGTGAAATGATAAGAAATCGACCTTGTAGTCCACAGTGAGAGAAAACCCGTATGTTGGTGGACCGGTGGCGTGGACATGTGAGGTGCAGGTCACCGACAACCTGATACCGGCCTTTCATCCTTGTCACGATGTCCAGTTAGAGGTCTGCTGTCGTGCACAGGCGATTGCACTACCTGAGAGCGGAGAGGGGAATGAGAGAGTTTGTGATGTTGGACGGGAAGGGAGGGGAGGGTTGTGTGTGTGTGTGTGTGAGAGAGAGAGAGAGAGAGAGAGTGAGAGAGAGAGAGAGAGAGAGAGAATTGTTCATTGAGAGAAAGAGGGAAAAAAAAGGACCGACCACTCTAAGTCTGACGCGGGGAGGACCGCCAATTGTTGATAAACTTCGGGAAAACCCCGTACCGACGCTCAGGTGTGTTCTTTACCTGTCAATACGTTCACTTTGACTGCGTGGTCTCAACTGTTGTTTTTTTCTAAAATTCAGTGTCATGGTGATTTTCCAAAAATGTGTCAGTATTATTATTATATTAGCTATATAATTATTTGTGTTGGGATCTTTCACCAGAACTATAGTTCTTTATCTCGTGTGTGTGTGTGTGTCTGTAGGTCTTGATTCAACTCTATACGCGAGTGTGTGTGTATGTGTGTGTTCAGTTTGTCTCGTGTCGCCTCCACAGTTGGAGGTATTCCCTGCAGTTGACGCGATTATTTCCGGGTGTGTTTATTTCCGAGTGGTGTGTCTTGTGTGTGTGTCACCTCTTCTCCTCCTTCACCAGCTGTGCGTCTTATTGTGTGTATATGTTGTTTACTTTTTTTTAACTAGAGCGTAGGACGGGACAGCGGATTAAACTATTCTACTCCATTCCATAGCAAGGATGTGTTCTTATAATAACAATGAGAAGATCATCCAGATATATGGACTTAAGTGTTACTTCTGGATATTTACTGGTGTCTTTTATATCTTTTCATTTCGGATAACCCGTGAATATTGTCGCTGTCTCAGCCTTATAGTTTTATATAACGGTGATATGGTCAAGTATAAAGGTCAGTCTTCTGTAACGTTCGGTGTCTTATGTATCTGTATGTTTAAATCTTGAAGTGAAATTTACCAAGACATATGTGTCTCTCATTTCATCGTGTGAGAATCTTCAGTGCCGGATCAAACCCCGTCGTTTTATTTCGCAGTAAAGAACGTATATAATCCAGGGGAAGCTATCGATTTTTGTATTCACCATTTCTCCCCTCGCCCCTCTCTCGTTTTTTTCAAATAGTATTATTATGAAAAGAAAGGGAAATGTTATGAAATTGTACACTGGTCGCGTATGGCCCCCTGCCCCACCGACTAGTTATAATTTCTTGGGTCTGGCGACATGTGTTCCTGATAGATTAGAAACGACCTTAAGTAACGATGGGTGGGGGGGGGAATTGTTATCCTGCTGGTCACAGTGTTGGAACGTGCCACTTATGAAACGGGTTGTTATGAGCATGAATATTAATAATAGATGTAACTTGTGTGTTGTTATTGTTGTTTTGGATTTCTGGACGCACAATTTCTTGTGTGTTTATTCAACACATTGAGGTATTTGGTTTTCTGTAACTGATGTACATATTATTGACATATTTCGATTGTGTATATGGCAAGTGGCGTCACTTGAAGTAGAAAGGTATATATTTGTTTTTCCTCCAAACGCTCCGACTTTAGCGATGTTGGACAGTGTCTCGCGCAACTCCTCGTGCTTTGTAGTATCCCTAATCTTAATGTGTGCTGTAGGCCACGAGACTGTAAGCACAGAATCAAAACTTTGAACTTTGAGTCATGTATTGAGACAGTAAAAAGTTCAAACTGCTGTGACGAGAGAGTTTGTTTGCTTCACTTCCTGTCGAACATATTGAACCGTTTCTTGAAGCAACCCTTCTTCGTTCCGGTTGGTTGAAACTGTTCACTTGGTTGTTGAATTTTATATCGACTTGAACAGCCTGTTTTGGTGACAGTGTAATCAAACAGCCATATTAAATGAACCGGATATAATTTTATGTCGATTTAATACTAACCTGTGTAAACGACAGGACGTTCATCCAAATAAGTTACTGGGTTCAAATCCTGAACAGGGAGGTTTATTTTTATTTTTAAATTGGAGGGGGTGGTGGTGGTGGTAAAGAATACTTATATTTCTAACCATGTCATTAAAACACACAAAAAGCTTTTCTATTATGCTGATACCATTTGAACTATTAACAATACCAGTATACTAAATTCTTTCCTAAATGGCTCATTTCATTGATATTAATAGAAAAAGGAAGTTAGTCACAGTGACCCCGTTAGTACGTCGAAACGGAAACTGTACCAGATGAACCTCGTCTTGCTCTGATTGATTTCGACACCTTTAGTTCTTTGTTGCGTGACTCGCATCGTTTGTTGTCGAACCGTTCGTCACACGGTTGTCTTATTACATCATACACCCTACACTCGACATAACGCTCGTCTACCCGACTCCACGAGTGTGTTGTTACTTTCATTCATTAAGCCGTACGAGTGATGGTAAGATGTCCGGTTCATTGAACGAGTAAATGAATCTTCAGTAAAAGACTCAACATTAACACAAAGCAGTATTAATACATTACTAGCTGTACCCTGCAAAACATTTGCATAAGAATTATATTCCCTTAGGTTTGATCAGTAGGCTAGGTTATTTTTGGTTTCGGACAGATCTGACTTTTTCGTGATTTTTATTACTATTGTTTCCGTTTGAAGATTTTAAACTGGAATAGTGTTGTACTCATTTTTTTGCTTTCGATTTAACGCAGAACCCATACCGCTATTATTTATATAGATACATATATAAAGAGATTCTGGGCGGTTTTTGAGGTACGTTTGGCCGAGCGGTGTAGAGGACTTGATTGTCGACCTGAGACCCTCGGGCTCAATTTTCGGTGAGAACCTAAGGAGTTTTCTCAGATCATAGTGAAAGTCTGTTAAGAGAACGCCCCCCCCCCGTCCACCCAGATTTGAGTACCCAATATGGGAAGTAAAGGTAGCTGGGCGTCCTGCTAACCACACGAGTGACACGAGGCTACAGCAACAGTTGAATTCTACGCTTTATCTGCCCTGATGGCCTTTTGGGATTAAGGGACAGTCTAATGAAAATGGACAATTTTACGACTTATTTATTTGTCTGTCTAGTTGGACGGACAGGGATGTCTGGCCATGTCCAGCAAGTTATTAAAACCTACTTGTTAATTTCTACCTGCTGGACTCCCAACAAGGTTCATCAGTTACAAACAATGCTCGGGGGGGGGGGTTGGGGTAGGTCCAGTAGAACTATGAATGTCGGACGTTGATGTACGGCAGTGGTCCCCAGACTCTGGGCCGTCCAACAAACATTACATTATTTCTTATTTATTTATTTCTCTCGTGATTGTCCAACTTTCCGTGGACTATACATAATCAACACCCCCTTCCAGTGGGCCGCGGTAAATTATCAAACGCTGACCGCTCCCTGGCGATAAAAAGGTTGGGGACCACTGATGTAAGGGACGATGATGTAAGACATATTTAACTTCAATTTATGAGTCGATTTTTCCATTGCTAAGGATCTATTTGTACAAAAAATGTAAATATTTGGTGTATGAAGGTCGCAAAATTTGATATTCAGATAACACATCTGTTATCGCAGAAAGTTCATAAAGATAGTGTGTGCGTCTTGGGAAAGATGGGGGAAGGGGTGGGTTGGTGGTCTGGTTTTAATAAAGGAAGTAAATATTGAAGGTTCCATCTCGTCATGTTTCGTTTTAATTTACTTGGCTGGTGTGGTCGGGTGGGAAAACCCGGAATTTATATTTATTAATATGATGATGAAATTTGAATTGTGTACATAGTGTACATGTATAGAGTATTTCTAGACTCATATTTCTCTGTACAGACCTAAACTTAAAGAAATAATTTACAACAGAAGGGGAAGCCAATATAAAATATGTAAGAAATATTATTTGTCACTTTTATTAATAAGTAAAATAGAAATAATTACCTATGAAATAAAAAAAAATATTTTATTGTTTGTGTACCCAAAGACTTTCAATCATCGAATTTTATGTTTACAAAACATGTGATGAATTACTTTTGTCTAAATGACACGTAAACCGAGCCCTCAGTCTAAGCTCTCATTTTGGGAAATTTTGATTTTTTTTTTTTTGAAGTTGGAATAACTTTGGTAAAATGTCAATTGGATTACATTGTATTGAAATGAATTAAATTAGTTCTTTTCACTTACGGTACGTACAATACAACTTTGAATAGTGTCGTAGTTCTATGTGTAGACTAAGATTTATCTAAGTCTCTTGGTGTCACAATTCATTTACTTTGTGTAGTAGTATCTGTCCTCGCCAGTACGTGACCCGAGAAAGTATCGAGGACCGGCTACAATGAAGGGTCCATACAAGTCTGAAAGCCGACCAAATGAAAACTCGTCCTTCTTCTGTTCATTTTGTCATTTCTTTTTCAAACTGTCACATTGCGTTATATATATATATATATATATAAGTATTTAATCTTTAGAAACAAGCTTACCACACTTTTGATCATTGTGACTTTAAGTTCAAACCATGTTTGCAAGTGCATTGCTGGAAAAAAAAGCATGTTGTTTACTAGTCTTATTGTCGCCCTTGTCTGCATACTACACTGCTAAGATGTATTGTGAATGTGAAACACACACACACTCGCACTTAAAAAGAACAACATTGCATTAAGGAGCATCATCAACAACAAATGTCGTTGGTCTGTTATTATTGTGTCTGATATGACCTTTTTTTTTTTTCAAAGGTTAATTCAGCGATTATTGGTTAATATAGTTTTGATACATAGTTATATGTTTTACATATGTGGTTGTTTTTAATATGAAGTAATGCTGTCGTCATCTCCAATTACAATTTAATGTGCAAGTATGGTTTCTTTTTTATGTCTCTTACAGAATCGCTTTGTCCATTCAGAACATTTAATATCGTAAAAAAAGTAAATCTCTAACGTCTTCATACCGTCTCCCCTCACACACCCAAATATTTTCACACTGTTATAAGAATGTCATCAAAAGCAAATAACGAACTCGACTTCCCGTGAAATGACTAGTCATATAAATCCGCGATTCTCAACCGGTGGTATGCGTACCCTAAGGGGTGCGGCAAATGTTATGCAGCGTTACGCAGCGACACAATTTTCGTTTAAAACAACCAATAGTTTGAAATACTTGTGAGGGATACCGACGGACATACTTTCTCACCCTTTGGGGTACAGTCGGACATACTTTCTCACCATTTGGGGTACAGTCGGACATACTTTCTCACCATTTGGGGTACAGTCGGACATACTTTCTCACCATTTGGGGTACAGTCGGACATACTTTCTCACCATTTGGGGTACCGGCGGACATACTTTCTCACCATTTGGGGTACAGTCGCATACAATTGTTGAGAACCAGGGATTTAAGCACCTTCAGGCTGCCTCCTCCCGCTGTGTGAATATATATATCTAAACTAAATTAAACAATATCGCCCTCGAACTATCCTGGTTACAGACGGACGGAAACATTTCCTACTGGTGACCTGTTACTTTTGTTTATTACCATTATTAGTTTGACTGTTTCCCCCCCTCCCCCTCACACCCCGATTGCGTACTGTTGTGGCTACTGTTTGACTTCGCGGTCAACAACTGGTGTCGATAATCGTCAAGGATTATCATGCGCGATTACGCGCCAGCGTAACCTAATCCCAGTTAATCTTTTTTCAGAGGTAAGATTACAAGAGCCAGTGGTCAAGAGATGAATGTGCTGATTAGTGGGCCACGAGTGTCCGGTGTTGCGATAAAACAAAGTGTTCGGTCATTGAGGGTGGGGCGAGACATTGAAATGATTTATTTGAAACTTAATTCATGGACACAATTTATTTTTTATAGATTCGGAATTTTCAGCTGAATACTGGGGATATAGTTACTAATCATTTAAATGAGAACAGTTCAAACCTTTATAGGACATGTAGTTGTTGTGTGACCATTGTGTGTCTAATGTTCGCACGCGTGCACACATGCACACACAGACGCACACACCCACACACACAGACGTGATGATAATTATGAAGCAGGATTCGCTTAACGTTGATATATTACCCCAAGTTATGTTGGGAATGAAATTCTTGATGGGAAATGAAAACTTTTGTCAACATATGGACGCCATAAGAACCCACAAAATATCTGTGTACTCGACATGGAGGGGGGTGTGGGGATGGAAGGGTGTTAAGAAGAGTCATGTACCATTCAACCATTTACATTTTATCCTTGTTAGTTTTAGTATCGGGGGTCCTGGCTTATTGATTTTCTCAGGGACCATGGATGTTGTTCAAAGAATGATCTGAGTAGTTATAAATTAAATTACGTTAAAAAAAATCGATCCACGTGTACTGACTGCATTGCCTGTTGAGGAACGACTTTGACAGATTTATATTTTAAATCACTTTTTTGTTTTTGTTGAATTTTTGTTACGTAAACATCTATATAGTTCAATGTGACGTCAACATCTATAGAGTTCACTGTGACGTCAACATCTATAGAGTTCACTGTGACGTCAACATCTATAGAGTTCACTGTGACGTCAACATCTATAGAGTTCACTGTGACGTCAACATCTATAGAGTTCACTGTGACGTAAACATCTATATAGTTCAATGTGACGTAAACATTTATATAGTTCAATGTGACGTAAACACCTATATAGTTCACTAGTGTGACGTAAACATCTATATAGTTCACTAGTGTGACGTAAACATCTATTTAGTTCACTGGTGTGACATAAACATCTATATAGTTCACTGGTTTGACGTAAACATTTATATAGTTCACTGTGGCGAATTTGATATTGAAAAATATCGAAGTTTTAAGCGAAAATATTGAAAACTTCTTACTTTGATCTTAATAGAAGTTCCAATGGAAACGTTAAATGAACTTGTCCCAACTGTGTGTTCTATTTTATATCCAGACAATTTCTAATATACCGCGCCAGTTAAACTTAAGTCAGGCTTAACATATAAATAAGACAAAAGATGGACATTTTTTTTATTAAAATGTATGCACATTCTTATTTTTACAAAATGTTTTTAATGAAGAATATTTATTATATTTTTTTGCACAATTTTGACATGGCTTTACTTAAAACCAATTATATATATTTTTTTCAATCTTGGAAAGTTATTATAAGTTTTTATAGTGCTTTATGAAACAAAATTGACATATGTGACATTTCAGTGTTTACACAAATTATTTACTTTAAAAAATCAATTGAATTGTCGTAAATTACATTTTTTTTTAAAGACGGTCACCGTTTCCATAGCAACTGATAGTTACACAAGAGTATATAAAAAAAAAAGATTATTTTACTAAGAGTCAATGTACAAGTCTATCTTGTGATAAAATGTTAAATTATCTGACTGAAAACAAACTACAACAAAAAAGTAAAAAGTTAATTTTCTTCTAGGGCTTCTCCCATTCCACATAATGCACTAAGAACTAAACACACAATATCTTGGTTATTTTCTCTCGCCTCAACCTCCATCGTTCTGCGTCCACAAGAAGGGCTTGATCAGTTGGAGGAGAGAACTCCTACACGGTATGCTTAGCACAAGTTGGGGTTGGGGGGGGGGAATAATAATCGGTTTTCAGATTACAATGAAAACAATTCACATAAAGGATCAAATGTGATCTCCCTTGCCATTAACTTTGCCTGGATAATCTTCCTTTCAGACTTGGCTCGTTCTTCCCTCCAACCGACCCACCCTCTCCGGCCCACCCTCTCCGATCCCAAGGTTAGGGGCGTCTCATCCGCTTTATCTCATTGAATTGTCTGGGTCAGGGGTGTTCAGTTTAGTTTCTGTCACCCGGTAAACCAGACGAGAGACACAACCTTCGTTGTACCTTTAACTGAGCTGTAGGTCGAGTCTTTGATATATTTTATGTCTAAAATAATCTTTGCTATATTCTTTAACTGAGCTATTAGTCGTGTCTTTGATGTGTTTTATATTTAAAATAGTCTTCGCTATATTCTTTAACTGGGCTAATAGACGAGTGTTTACTATATATCTGTATTTATGTGTATTTTAAACAACCTTCGCTAAATTCTCTAAGTGAGCAGTTAATGAGCTTTTATTTCCCCCATTATAGATGTTGTGATGCTGACATAAACTGAGCTATTTACAAGTCATTTATTTCCCCCATTATAAATGTTGTGATGCTGACATAAACTGAGCTATTTACAAGTCATTTATTTCCCCCATTATAAATGTTGTGATGCTGACATAAACTGAGCTATTTACGAGTCATTTATTCCCCCCATTTATAAATGTTGTGATGGTTAATGAGCTATCCGCAAGTCTTTAATTTATCTCCAATGTTTATTTGTTTATTTTAATATTGACTGAGCTATCGGCGAGTCTATTATCCCAATACCTTGCGATGTCAACTGAGCTACCGACGAGTACTTTCTTTATCTCCACAGTTCGCGTGTATTTTCAACCTACACATCTCGTTAGGTTGTTTTTTTTTTTTATCTTATTTTACCTCGTTTGATAAAATCTAAAGTAGCGCTAGTGTCAGCCCATGGCTACAGAAATGGACAGCTAGAAAACTGCCATTGTCCTGTTTAGCTCAACAAAACTGATAGTTTAATTGCTCTTTGCCTGTCGCCTCCACGTCCCCTTACCCCATTTGAAAAAAAAAAAATGTTCAGGGGAATTTTTCTGTTGCCTCTATCTCAGACCCTAACTCCCCTCACCCCCGTCTCCCATTATTCGATTGAGAGAAATGTGCCCTCCCCTCCCCAACCATCAACACTTTCTTTTCGTTTCTTTCATTAAATGTATTGCAACTGTACATTGTTTATTAAATACGTTTCGTCCATGTGTATACAGATGGTGGACATGATCAAGTAAGTTGTATAAATAAACACAAACACGGGTCAGTTGGCCAGTCGGGGCCGACCAAGGAGAAATGACAGCCTTGACAAAAAACTTCTCCAGATATAATCAAATGGAGTCTTGAAATTTACTGTGTAGTGAATAATGACGTACATATAACGCACAAACACTCAATGTACTTCATGGTAAACAATATACTTCATGGTAAACAATATACTTCACGGTGAGCACTCAATATACTTAAAGACACACACTTCAAAGATTACATATTTGTGTGTTTATCTGTGTCTACAGTGATGGGTGTATCGCACTTTATTACAGGTCAAGGAAGAACTGATCTGTACTCGAGCTACAGGTCGAGTATGAAAATAACATGGTGAGTGTTTCCTGTTCCCAGTCATATATGAGTCGTACAACAGTTTGAATCACTTGTTTGTCTTCTCGGGAAATTTCGCTTAATCTGGTGAATCACGGTTTCTACTTGTTTGATTTCTTCTGAGGTTGAACTAGAATTATGTTTTACCAGAGCACCGAACAGCTAAACTGTATATTGTTGATTGATGATCGAATTATGTAGCCACCATTCCTAGTTAGACAAGAATCCTGTGATAGACACCACGGATTAGGCTATAGCTAAACTACTGTCAGGCACAACTTATACATCCTTGACTAATATATGATGGTATATACGTAAGTAAAGTAGGTTTAACCCTAACAGGTCGCAGGGGCTGATGAAGTGTAGAATTCACCTGTTTTGCTATAACCTCGGCATATGAAGGGATTGTGTGGCTGCAACAACGCCCAGCCGCCTTTACTTCCTTAACTTTATTCAGGTACCCATTTAAAGCTGGGCGGACTTATGGGACATAAAACCCAATTTTACATGGTTCTCACCAAGGATCGAATCCTGAACTCTCAGGTCGACAGTCGAGCTTCTACACCACTCAGCCATCCGTCCCACTGAACTTAAATAACCGAGCAAAATATATTTATATCCTTTTGTACATTTTTTATTCTCTTTAGTTTAATGAATAGGGTACATTTGTGGCATCGATAATGTTTTACTTTTTTATCAGTTGTCTATTTTAAAACTAATCGGGAATATTTCCCTATTGGGTGGAACTCGTGAAGGTCATTGTCACCTGATAGCGGAAGTAGATATCAAGGCTCTTCTTAAGTGTGTCATAAACAGGTAAACATAGGTGACGGGGGGTGACACTACTACCAACATAAATGTAACCACCTGTCAACGACATGACAAGAAGTTTATGCTGTGGGTTTAGGGGAGGGTACGAACTTTCTGACATTAAAATAAAAGCTTACGTACTCACGACGTTTGATTTTGAATGGAGTGAAAAGTGTCCTTTTATTAAACTCTATGGTTAGGTTGGTTTGTCTCTTCTTTTAACGGTTTGCGTGATTTTAGACAACAGGAGTTTGCTCTTGGGCTAATTGAATGCGTTAGAAACCTAATAAATAGTGGTTGAGTTAAAAGTACAATAATACACATTTTCATTAAGAAAATTGCACCCATAAGAATATTTTTCTGTGAAGAAAGAGATGTTTATATCATGTAAACCACACTGGGACGTTTTTTGTAGCGCCCATCTTTTATTCCCACCGTAGCAGACAGTGCAATGGCCACGGAGGCACCACGGGAGACATATATTGAGCAACCTATTCATGATATGCACTTAAGCTTTAACGACAATTGACATCAAACAAGTTCTCATTTATGTTTTCTGGCAGTCGTTAATACGTCAGTAAGTCAGGTTTGGCGTCATGACCAGATGCTATCATCGTCTATTTATTTCGCTTCATGGCCGCAAACATGTTCCACAGAGAGTGCGTTTAAACACCACTCCACCATTCACGATGAACGCCGGTGTTAAATTTTAAAATCATAACGTCATTCAGGCTTCATGGTATTTATCTTTTGAACAGACCAAAAACAGAAAAGAGATTTTAAATTTTATGTAGAGCAGAATTGATGGAAACATAAAATTAAGAGTTTCAATCACCCACCTTCAGATACTTGATACTTTTACTCAGGGGTAACGTCCCCACTGGCTACGTGTGTGTGCGTGTGTGTGTGTGTGTGTGTGTGTGTTTAAGTTGTCTGACGTTTCTTATCACTGTGTCAATATCAAAGTTCCCGTCGTTTGGAATATAGCCATCACACCCTCTAATCTTAAAACCACCTCGCTGGCCTGCTCGTTACCTGCACTTTCCCCTACTCTATGTTTTACTGCACCGGTGGATTGTTTAGAATCCACTAACCAAAAGTCTTGCTTGCAACTTCAGTCGAATTTTTTGTTTACCTCCCTTGATGTTCTTATCAGTAGTTTGTTAGCCTCCACATTAAATTATCTTTTCCCTTTAGACATTTTTTTTTTTGTAGCAAAAACCTTTAAACCTTAAAAAAAAAATTCCCTCGAACTTTGCACGTTGCATTTTTAATAAAGACATAAAATCTTTAAAGTTTCTACGGTAAACTTCAGTTCAACACCGCCCCCCTCTCTCTCCTCCCTCCACCAAGTCCTTGAAAGCCACTGTGTCAACTTGATGTGATTCCCCAGACCCTGGTTCAGTGTTGACACTACGCCATCATTGGTTGTTAGCGTTGATTGATTTCATTAGCTCGAAATGGGGGGGGGGGGCATTTGATTTGTGGCCTTACAGACGTTTGTGTGGGTGCGGCGAGCTGTACGCCTACCTCTTCCTCCCCCTCCCAACGTGTGTTTATTTGCGCGTGTGTGTGTTCGTGTATTACATCGTAACAGTCGCGAGAGTTTGTCCGTCTAGTTTCTGTCTTCCATACAGAGTTAATTGAACACAACACTGTACCGCCGTTTAAATTAATATAGCACAGAATTTGTTGTGTTTTCTCTCTCCCCCCCCCTCTCACTTCCTTCAGTTGTGTTGCAATTCAGATTGAATCTGACATTGTTACTTTTATTTCAAAACACGTTTAACCTGTATGTAGCTAGGAAACAGATAGATTCCACGAGTACAGAATTTCTCTAGTCTAGCTTAACACTTTTACATCTATCTTCGTCTAATTTTGTTAAAGGTCAAATTTTTGCCTTCGACTTTATTCAGTCGGCGTCCAACGTCCAATGCTTTGATGTTTCTCGTGTATACAGCTGTGATTTAAACCGAGTGAGTACACATAACTCTGTCATGACAGTTTTTTTTTTTTTATTTTCCAATAACTAAAAGTTGACTCGTGGGATGCACAAAGAAGTGTTGTCAAGGACTTCAGCGGTCATTTCAATCAGACACACGCGCCAGGCACGTTTATACAGCCTGTATGTCTGTGATAGCACTGTCACATTTTGAGTTACACACAGACACTGACGTCAATACTGACACCAGTATGCATATGGACGAGCTTCAATGCTGCCGCTCCCAATCCCTTACCTATATATATATATATACCCTCGGTCGCCGCTCATCATAGGATTTATTAAAAAAGAAAAAAAAAGTGGTCAAGCGGCTAGTTTCTGTACTCGTCGAATGTATATATATATATATATATAATATAAACTCACTCTTTTGCTGATATAAACCCGGACATGTATTTGTGTAAATATGTAGGCTATGTAATATCAAACTCTTTCTCCATCCCCGATCTATCCGACTCTCACTCAGTACATATAGTACATATAGTACATATACTCACTTACATGAATAGACATACACGTTTGAGTATTTATATACATGTCTGGAGGCTCACTTCTACAGAGGGAAGACAAAAATATATTTCTGCTGTGTTAGCAGTTCTTTAATTCTCATTATCTCTCTCCCCCTCCATCATCATCACCTCTCTCTCTCTCTCTTTCTCAAACACACACATACGCTCACCAAGTTTAAATATTTGTCTGACTGTCTGATGTTTTCGGAACACCTGTCTTCCCATGTGTGTTTACCTGCAACAGGTAGTGGCTCATTGTGTCTAATGACCTCAGGTTTGAACAGACGTGTGTTTGTATTTGAGGTATTCCTTGTTAGTGGTAGGTGTCTCTAACGGTTCACCCAACACTTTTTTATTACTATTATTGTTCTTGGGTTGTTGTTTTATTGTGAGAAGAGTTGTACTTACACAATGTGTGCGTCTGTCTGTGTGTTTGACTACAAGGTGCCGCCCCTCCCCCACACACACACTTTAGAAAACATGGCACTACCAGTTATTGTGCACTTTGCATTGTGATTCGATGGTACACAAAAACTGTCAACTACACCAAAACCATCCCAAGTGCACATCATACCCAATTAAAACAACATTGCAATAGATTAGACTGGATCCTACATGAATGAACCCTTCATCGGTGGTTCTCAAGCGGGACCTTGTCATGATACACAGATGCGGTCGAATCTGTAGCCTGTGTAGAAAGAACAGGGATACATTAAAGAAAATATCAAATGTTGATTATCAAAGAAGTTATTGAATTATTCATGTATCCACATCAAATCAGTCTGCGATCCACCTGTGGGTCGCGAGCCAAACTCTGAGAAACACTGCGCTGCAGTATTCAGACCATGCAGGTAAATGACGTAGATTCCCATCCTGATAGGACTTGTTTTTTTTTTTTGTGTGTGCTAAATTGGCTAAAATTGATTCGCAGTTTTTATTTAATCTTCTACATCAAGCTGTATGTGGATATATATGTATATATGTTTTATTATAAACCCTCGGTCACTGTTCATCATATGATTTGAAAAAAAAAAACGTTTAACGTCTAGTGTTGTGAATTAAAGGGAAACTACTGTCTTATATTGAGACGTCATTTAAACGGGTTATCTGCCCTTGAAACAATTACTGTATGTGTGTATGTGCGTGCGTGCTGATATGTTAGGAGCTTGAAGATGGAAGAATCTTCGCATCATTCTCAAATTAACTAACGCACATACACACACACACACATACACACACACATACACACATTGGTTGTATCACACATATCAACAACACAGCAATAACATCCATTAGTCCTCCCCCCCCCCCCTGGTCAGACCCAGTGAATCCTACAAGTGTCAAGCTGTGACATCTCATTGACCTTAGCCTCCTGCTTACATCTTACAGAACTTACACACACGTGGTGTCAATAGCACCTCCAGCTGTTCACCTTTCTCTCTCTCTCTCCTCAACCCCTCGATTTTTTTTTTACGTCTTATCTCTTTCATACTTTCTCTTTTTGTTGCTTAATCTTACGTTCTCTCACTTTCTCTCGCTCTCTCTCTCTCTCTCTTTATTTATTTTTTCCCATTTCTTATTCACACTGTCGATCTCCATAGTCCTAAGACAGTCTTCATTCATTGGGGACAGGAAATATGACCACACAAAGTTAATATAATCAATTATGGCTAGCCCGTGTATAATCTATATTGTCGTTCAGCTAGCCCATGTATAACAGACATTATTAAAACATGTATTCTATTCAACTGTCATACTATTATGCGGGCTTTTCTTTCTCCATTGCCGGGGGGTGGGGGGGGAAAGGTCTTCTGTCTTTTGTTCTTTCATGAACACTTTAGCCGCTTGAATAATGATATCCATCTTAAATGATCTTATGAATAAGTTATCAGAAAAAAACAACACATTGATTAACCTTGACACTTGAGCTAAAGGGAGACTAATCAACAAGTGATGAGATACAATTTAGTAACTCACTACCGCCTCCAATGAGATGGTAGTGTTTTGATGCTGCACTGCTTGGAGCTATCTGCAACACTCTGTCCTAGTGTCACTTGTCACTCGTCTCAGTTCACCTGACAACCGACACGTTTGTTTCCGTAATGAAACGTACTTTGAGTCTGGAGGCACCACTGGGGCTAGTTTTCACGTCCTCACACTTGTCACTGCGAGACCCACTCCTGGGCACAGACCGGTGTGGTGGCTGGTGTCCTATTTCGAGCGAGGTACTCCACGTGGCGCCTCTCAGCCCCTCTGGTCTGTCTCGTGCACTCAGCTGATGTTTTGGCATAATATGTAGGTCACAGTCTGACACATGCGTGTAGCACGCTCACGTTTAAATACCGTTAGTGTGTGCATGTGTCACAGGTGGCCCGTGTATAAACCCGTTGGTATAACTGTTAAATTAATGGGAACAACCACAATGGTAGTCATTAACCAGTAACTTGCTTCTAACACAGTGGCTCTCAAACTTCATTGATTCAAGATTCACTTGTAGACCTGTCTGTGGTGGACGGATGGTCTTGTGGTAAAGCGCTCGACTGTCTACCTGAAGGTCACTGGTTCGATCTTTGGTGTGGACCAATGGATATTTCAGGTCATGGCTGAAGTCCCCACTATGTCTCCCGTGGTGCCTCCCTCCATGACCATTACACTATCGGCTTTGATGGGAATGAAAGAATGGAGCTACAAAAAAAACGTCCCATAGTTTATATAATCTACGAGACAAATATCTCATTCTTTCATGGACTTGTATTAAAGAGACATGTTCGATTGTGTGACTCGCCTGTATAGAGAAAAACAAATAAGTTAAGAATAAAGAACAGTTAACACGTACACTGTTAATTTAATATTTTTGGCGACCAACTTCAAATCGGTTAGCGACCCTACCCGACCAATACTTAGAGAACCACTGTTTTCGAAGATATTTTCCGAGTTTTCACTTGAATGATAAATGAAAACCAAGAAAGTGCAAGTTTCGTATTTCTTCATAGTCGAACGAGAAGAGATGCTTTACTAAATCACGAGCCTAGCAGCGAGTCCCAGAGCAGCTGTTTATAGATAATCTTTTTGGTCTTTACAGTGATAGTGTGTCTACGTTGGAGCTTTGAGTCGTGTAATGATAATATTAAGTAGTTTAACCTTTAGAATGCACGCTACCGACCAGAGCTATTGAGATAAGAGGGGGGGGGGGCGCTACGTCTGCCACCACCGTTCCAAAACGACTGCCACGATGAAGTAAGTTATAGTCATGTCACGTGATATAAAAATGTAGCGTTCTGTAGGGCAGATAGTAAAACAGTACATGAATACATTTTACTATCAGAAGTACTATGAATGATGTGTATTTTATTTGACTTGTCCTTGGTAAACATATTAGTGTAAACAGTGTTTATGTCATTACTGAACGTCTTATTGAACGTTTCCTTGTCAACTGGTTGTTAGTAAGGCGGAGAGTCTGGTTGGTGAGGCGGAGAGACTGGTTGGTGAGGTGGAGAAAATGGTTGGTGAGGCGGAGAGACTGGTTGGTGAGGCGGAGAGACTGGTTGGTGAGGCGGAGAGACTGGTTGGTGAGGCGGAGATACTGGTTGGTGAGGCGGAGAGACTGGTTGCTGAGGCGGAGAGACTGGTTGCTGAGGGCGGAGAGACTGGTTGGTGAGGCGGAGAGACTGGTTGGTGAGGCGGAGAGTCTGGTTGGTGAGGCGGAGAGACTGGTTGGTGAGGCGGAGAGACTGGTTGGTGAGGCGGAGAGACTGGTTGGTTAGGCGGAGAGTCTGCAGGTGGAGAGACTGGTTGGTGAGGTGGAGAGACTGGTTGGTGAGGTGGAGAGACTGGTTGCTGAGGCGGAGAGACTGGTTGGTGAGGCGGAGAGACTGGTTGGTGAGGCGGAGAGTCTGGTTGGTGAGGCGGAGAGACTGGTTGGTGAGGCGGAGAGACTGGTTGGTGAGGCGGAGAGACTGGTTGGTTAGGCGGAGAGTCTGCAGGTGGAGAGACTGGTTGGTGAGGTGGAGAGACTGGTTGGTGAGGTGGAGAGACTGGTTGCTGAGGCGGAGAGACTGGGTGAGGCGGAGAGACTGGTTGGTGAGGCGGAGAGTCTGGTTGGTGGGGGGGTTGGTTGGTGGGGGGGGGGGGGGGGGGGGGGGGGGGGGGGGGGGGGGGGGGGGGGGGGGGAGAGCTGGTTGGTGAGGCGGAGAGACTGGTTGGTGAGGCGGAGAGTCTGGTTGGTGAGGCGGAGAGACTGGTTGGTGAGGCGGAGAGACTGGTTGGTGAGGTGGAGAGACTGGTTGGTGATGGTCAACTATTAGATAAAGAAACAATCTCCACCTAAAACTGTTTCATCCGGCACTGCGCCTGTTATATCCATCCCACTGTGAGTTCAATGACCTACGACTGGATGTGTCTGTGTATTACGCCTTTGTTTTAGAAAGTCATTAGTAACTAAACAATCATTTTGAGATAAGTAAAGCTAGTCATTGACTTGATTGATATATTGTGTATAGTGTAGTGACCTGTGTGTGTGTGTGTGTGTGTTTTCATCAAAGCTTAGATAGAAGGATATTATGATTTCACTTTTCCATTACTACACCCGATTGTCACATTTTGTTTATATTTGTAACTTCATGTAATTGCAGAGATAATGAAACTGAAGAATAAAAAACTATATAATTTAAAAAAAAAATAAACTAATTATAAATGTATGTTGTTCTTATCTAGTCATTCACTTCAATTACAATTACAAGTTGTTGTTGATGTTTTTAAAGATGGACAGTACACCTGTTTAAGATTGTATCTTTAATCACTAAATACCTTTGAGGATTGTGTGGACATTACGTAAAATAACAAATATTACTTTCTTTGAACCAATCATTTGTTATCCACTATAGTTTGGGTCAGCTTTATTATTTGATCTCCCCCCTCTCTCTTTCCCTCTCCCTCTCTCTCTCCCTCTCTATCTCTCCCTCTCCCTCTCTCTCTCCCACCCCCTCTCTCTCTACCTCTTTCTCTCTCGCTTATTCATTATCTACTACTTCGTGTCTCCCCCCCACCCAAAACCTTTTCATGCATGATTACTCATTCTTGTAATTGGATATTGTACTCTAACATTATTTTCCGTTTTAGAATGTTTTTTTTTTTAAACCGAGATTGGTTTTAGCGCCACCGGTGATAAAATATATAAATAGGTTTTATAACAATTTTATTGTATATGTATTTTCTTATTTAAACACTTGCAAAAACAATCCATAATAACTGACTCTCGTAAGTCAACTGGTCGTACCGTCTGTCACTATGACAGTGCGATAAGTCTCTGTGTGAAATGAATGACTCTGAGCGCACCATATCGTCTTCCTCCTCCCACTGACACAAGAGTGGAGTCTCTACACCTCGACTGTTGCCTCGGTATTTGATGAACGAAACTGCCGGGAGGACATGGCACATCGCATTAAACAATGACAATTAGTTTGGACGTTGAATCCATCCATGCTCGTGGTACTGCGTCTATTTTTACCCAGTTACTCCATTCCATGTATCGCAGTAGAAATGTCTGAACTGCTTCCTGTATTTGTGTTATTATAACAGGGTCAGAGGACTGGTGGTCCTTTGTGTCCTATTGAATCTATGGAGATTGCCCTAAAGTTGTCTTTCGTTTTACTTAGTTTACAAACTTTTCTGAATCGATCGAAAGTTTTGACATGTTTTTTTGTTATCATTCACATACTTGTCCAGAATTCATTGCATGGAAAGTTTCCTTTTTGGAATGTTGACTTGTCGTTTATGTGTTCAGAAAGATCAAATGTCTCCAAACATTTAAAATGTAGTTTGAGATAGCATTATACAATAGCTGGCATACTAGATGGTCTTGAAAGATTAAGACCTGTGTGACGTTTGTAGACATAGCACCGGCCTAGATACATAGACCTAGATATACAGAGTTAATTGACATAGTGTTTGTATGTGATCCATACTGAAACATACAATTAATCTTTTTTGTATTTATGGCAGGATTCTACCAGGGTAGGCAAGTTTTTCGAACCGCAAGCCACGATGGTTTCTTAAATTTAAAAGAAGGTCCGGGCCAAGAAGCAGAGGGGTTTAATGATTATATCAACTAAAATACATTTCATGTAACTGTCATGGATGTAAGATAACAGAACGGAGCAGAGCGCGGATCTGATAAAAACATCCAAACTGGTCATACGTGGCATGGGGGCCGTAATTTTGCCAACGCCTGGCCTATATAAATTGTCCTAATAAAAATTGTTCATCACCATTTAGACATAGCACCAACCTAGATAGAAATTATATAAATAATTTTCTTGAGTGTAACCTTGATATTGAACCGAATGGTTTAAATCAGGGCTTCTTAAACTATGGGTCGCGACTCCATTTGGGGTCGCGTAGCAAAATTCTGGGGTCGCGAGAGATAAAAATACAATTTAATAGAAAATGTTTTTTTAACTTGTAAAATATTAATTTATTTTTCTTTTTTATTTGTATGGGGTCGTCAAGAAACTAGCAATCATAAATGGGGTCGTGAATTACAAAAGTTTAAGAAGCCCTGGTTTAAATACATTGGAGACTAAATAAGGTCCGTCTGTACATGGAGGTAAGTGGTGTGCACATAGGTCAGTCATTAAAACACCTCCAACTTTACCTGTGTGATTTAAATCAATACATATTTTATTGGACAACAGAATTGTTATATTTGGCATTCATTTGTTTACAAGTCAATCAGTATTGATCGATAATTTATTGTTTGCAATGTTTTTTTTTTTCTTTGATTTTTTTTTAAATATGTCCATTTTTTTAAACTCACGTGTTGTTACTTCAACATACCGAGATGCCAACTAAAACCACACGCGCATCTCAATAGTTGGACATGAGATGGACATTAGAGCGGACACTGAACGGGGAATAACTCAATTTAACGAGACATAGGGATGAGAATAAAACAAAGTCCAATAATGAGTGGGCTATCTTCTTAAAAGTTATAATTAAAAAACGCATTAATGAAAAGAACATTTAACAAGTTAGGAAGGAATATTAAAAGTGCACTTTCCTAACTGGTATAAAAAAAAATCAACCTCGTCTTAAAAAAAGAAACAAAATATTTTGTAACGAAATTATCCTTTTTAATGAATCATTAAGCTGCTGCAAATGTATTTTTTCCACCATCGCTGAATCGACCACGTGATCTTGTCCGATGTCTAATGAGAGATTAACTATTTCGTGTCCTCGCGTAGTTTGACGTAAAGATTACTTGACAGAATACTCACGAGTTGTTGTAAGTTCATCGAGTTTTTGAAGTCATTTTTTTTTCAATAAAATTTCAAATTTCACACTTTATGAAGTTACTTGCGATATTATAGAATTTCCTTAAAAAGATTCGGATAATTTGTAGCCCAAAAGATCATATAGTAGTACATAGATTTTACAGAATATTGCGTCGCCTGTAGTTGATGCTATAATGTAGCGTTATATAATGTAGTATTGCTGTTACTTAAATAACTTGTGTATAAACTCCATCCCATTCGTAAAAATCACTGGTCACTATGCGGTTAGTTAACGTTATCGGCGGTATTTCGAATTTGTGGTAAATTCCGTTTCATTTAACTTGACCGGCTTCAGTTGGAAAATCCATATAATAGAACATAGTTTGTTATTCGGCATCAACAGACTAGTTCTTTGAATACGACAATATCAACCCGCAATCAATATTGTTAATATAGAAGTGTAACAATCTGAGGAAATAACACACTGTATAACAACATAATATCTTAACTTGTACACCGCGTTAGTATTGCAGAGCAGTGGTTCTAAAACTGTGGGCCGCAGACGAATTTTAGATGCATCGCGACAAAATATTAACTGTATGAATCAGTTATCGATAATGTATGATAGCATAATTACATCATTATTTCCTTGTATGTTAAAACAGCTAATTGTTTATCTGCCAGTTAGAATTGGGAAATATACAAATATAACATTAATGACGAATTAATTCTCTTTTTTTTTTCATACTCGTATTTCTTAACAAGTGAATCTCTTCTTTACAGGGTCATGACGGGTCGTGATTTGAATCTTGAAAAGTACAAGTTTGAGAACCACTGTAGTAGTGCATTCATAATGTTAACATCATAGTCATTGTTTAATTCTGGCCTAACATTCTTCAATCAGTTCTTGTTCATTTGTCAATTCTTACATTTCAACGTGTAGGCGATTTACACACATCATTAAAACTGACTAGTGCGACCTCTCCCGTCCCCCCTACTGTTGACTTGTGCGTGAAAAAACTTCATTCTGCACCCTGTCCTTTCTTGTCACTCATTTCCTCGCAGTACATGGCCATCGATTTATCCTCGTCTGATATCTGGCCATCACGTACCCAGAGGTTTGTTTTTTGTTCACCTTGACTCGTGTAGACGTAATCAAATCGATCAAGTATGTCCTCCACCACCACCACCCCTCCCTGTGTCGTGCTTCAGTCTGGTTGTTTCATTTGTCTTTTAGTCATTGTCTCGTTAGTCCAGACTGACTTAAACATAAATATATTACACGATCGTCGCTGGGCGCAGGCTATTTTCTTTTCCTTATTGTCAGATAATTCTTGTGTGTGTGTGTGTGTGTGTGTGTGTGTGTGTGTGTGTGTGTGTGTGTGTGTGTGTTTATGACAATGACATTTAAAAAAAAATCGTCAGTGACATATTGGGTACTCGACAGTGAGTAAATGACATGGATGAAATTCTCTTTTAAATAATGACATTAATCACATTTACATAAGTGTAATATAAATATTTATGACAATCATAACGGTGTACCCAGGTGCAGTGACGTAGCGAGCTTAACTTGCGCCCGGGGCACAATACCTTTTTAATACCTTTTTAGCGCCCCCTCCCCATTCGAAAACCATATAATAGTATATGTAAAATATACCATTTGGCGCCCCTTTATGAGTAGCGCCCGGGGCATGATGCCCCACTTGCCCACCCCTCGCTACGCCTCTGCGCAGTTGTTTTGATTTTTTTTAATAGATCAGGTCTGTGTTAGGTGTGACACTATATACATGTTCTTGTATAGTTCAGGTCTGTGTGTGTCATTGAGAGACATCGTGTAATTATCTTGAGCTAATTAATACATCACACTCCGCCAATTAGCGACCCACATCTTCCACACAGAACTAACGATGTCATCCCTGTTGTGACCTCTGACCCATATGACGACTGACACAATAGGTGACTTACAACCGGAGACGTGCAAAACTCAGATGGTTTATTTTTAGTTCTGCTCTCGTTCTAATAATGGATTGATAAATGAAATTGTGTTTTAACTTGCTGGCGATATCGTACAAATCTTTGTTTTCTTTCTGATATACAATGTTTTTGTTACAATGGATGTAAGAACAAAATTGTGCACGTACAGACACATTGGATATTCGACTAACGTGACCATTAAATTTGTCCGTCTGTAGTATTGAATAGTAAAGTTTATTTTTTTTAGCTGGTACTGATGTCATCTTAGAACATAAATAATACAAGTTTATACTGATGTCATCTTAGAACATAAATAATACAAGTTTATACCTTTGATTTGGACGTGCAATTCTCTTCATGCTTCTCTCAATGTTTGAATTCTTATTTTGAATGTTTAAGGAATTATTGATAAGACAAATATCCTATCCTGTGAGTCGGTGACATTTCGTTTTATAGCAACAGAAATTTAATCCATTTAGCAAAGACATGTAGGATAAGATTTGCCGTCTCTCTTTTTTCTTTCTCCCCCCCCCCCCCCCGCTGTTTTTTCTAATGTCATATGTCCCCATGTCAATTATTTCGCCTGTTTAGTTGGGGGGGGGGGTAATATTGCGCTTTCTCCATGTCTGAAACAATTACTCCCCTCCTGTTCAATATGACGTGCCGTCTGTTCTCGTGGAGATCTCTCTAATGTTGTTTTCATTTGAGTAAAATTGTCCCAGTTTTCTGAACCATCATCCCCCCCTTTCCATTCCAGATACATCCCATTGATTTATACAAGTCTACCTGAACTGGTGCTGTTGGCCCTCTCCAGTCAGCTCGTGTTACCTCCTCGTGTGTATATGTTAAAAAAAACCGTCTCGTCAACTCACGTCTCAAGCGTGTGACGTAATAGTCAACATTCATTTGTGTCATTTGGGCTTGGTGCATGCGTACTAAAGTGAGTTTAGCGATAAAGCGTTCAGCATCAAGAGTAAGATGTATACTGTAATATCGTTAACTCTGAACCTGCGTATCATTTATTTAAAAGTGCTGTTCAGTTTGTTGTAATGCGATTTTTGTACTTTATAATGGATTTTTTTTCGTTCTAGCTGTTGGCAGTTTATGCAATTTACTAATGTTGTCAAGTCGTGCAATAATTTTCATCACCTTAATTTTTTTCTCTTTGGATTTAGCATGCTGTTTCAGATATATAACTTCGCTGTGATTTTAAATGTTGACTGATATTCCTTTTCATCAGCACTTGGTAAACATTTCTTGACGAGAGTTTCGCGTTGACTGTAAACATTTGTTGACAGAGTGCATTCAGTGTCAACATTTACCTATCGCGTTTGATCTGTGCCGAGCGTTATGTTCAAACAGTCGTTGATGGACACCAGCCATTTTCTATGTTATGTTATACTGGCCTATCTGCATCATGTTGATCATGGGCAGATATGAGATAACTTTCACCCAGATCAATGTAAACTCTTAACTGATTTAAAAAAATAGAAACAGTTTATTTCCGCTGTCATCATGGGAAATAAACAAGGAACGTCGTCGGCCTACGGGTCTCATGGAATGGATACCCGGGCCAGGAGCTGGTCCTTCCACGGGGTCAGCAGCAGGAAGAAGGCCGCATTCGGGGGCGGTGTCAGCCCTGGGTCGGTAAGCAAAAGCTCGTCGCTGGATGACGGGAAACGGGGCCGGAGCTCGTCATTGCACGAGGGCAAACACAGAAGACATAATAACGCAGGGGTGGTGGCCAACCTCGCGGCGATCTCCACGGGCATCGAGGGTGCAGATGTCGAGGGCGGCTCACAGAAAATGATAAGCCGGTGTTCCAGTCTCGATAACATGGAGTACACTCCAGGACATGGGAACGTGGGGTCACCTGGTTCTCGCAGCGTGCTCTCGGACACTGTGGATTATAATGCGACGAGACTGGCAGTGACCCAACCAGAGACTGACCCAGTCAAATATGACACCGGTGTGGACCCTTGGGTCCCGCGTTCTGAGAAACCTACCCGATCGTCATGGCGTGACAGAAAGGGACCCCCTTGCCGGAAAGAACTTTTTAAGGAGTCAACTAAGAATTCTGGTCAGGGTAGCCAACTGGTCGAGGGCGGGAATCTCTCGGCGGAAACGGCCAGTATTCATTCACTGAAAGCATCACCGCCGAGGTTAGGTGCCAGACACTACCTACCCGTGGACAGTAAGCAATGTGAGGCTGAGATCGAGGTGACTTCGAGAGACAACCCTTCGCAAACAGATGCTGACATTTCTTGCGACAGTGATCTAACAAGCTCGTCACTCAAAGGTGAACTCAATGTCATAGAAAAGAAGGTTCTATCTGTCATCTCTAAACATTCCACTAAACCTCACGTGTTCTGGCCCTCATCTTCCGAGTCGTCTTCCAAAACCTCGCTTTCGTCTCGCGCCCCGGTCACCACCGGGGAAATAGTCAGCGTGTCGGCGAGCATAACCAGCAAGTTAACCACTGACGCTCACAAGTCGAGGACTCAACGAGAGTCGGGCCTAACGAAACAGCAGTCGCTGGAAGAAAAAACTGACAGGACGTTTATAGACGACGCACGGTTATGTCAGGGAGTCAGTGCATCTCCCCTGACACATAACACGTTCGAGGTAAACGGTCATGTTTCAAATATTGTCTCAACAGCTGAAGTGGACACAAACCCTCAAATATGTTCTCCAATGTCCAGTTCAGCGGTCTTGTCATCTTCTTGTAATTCCATTAGTTTGTCCAATGTGGTCCCTAGGTCATCGTCCTCGTCATTCTCATCCCAACAAAGTAATCCACCGGGTTCATCATCTTGTGTCCAGCCCCATCCCCAGACTTTAATCATTCCTAAGTACAACAGCAGCAAAGGAGCTGTCCAGGGGTCAGAAACGGAAAGTTCGCCGTCGTCGGTGACCAGAAGCTGCATGCAGCTGGAAGTGGGGAGAAAAATTGTTATCAACGAGAAACGATTCAGCCTCGACCTCAGTAAACTGAGGGGTCAGCGGAACAGCAGTTCGGATGATTTCAACAGAGTGCTGACCACACTGGTTGAGTCTGCCTCGCTCTGCCACAGCGTTGATCAGATGTCTTCGTGCGCCACTCACAAAGACAGTAGGGAGGCCAAGCCGAGTAGTTTATCGGACAATTGCCTGGACACTCTGGGGAGGAGAAAGAAACGCACAACTGATCATAATTCAGAGGAGAGGATTAAACACAAAGACAGTAATGAAACGGACATAAACAACAGGCCTGAAGGACATCTTGAAACGCAGAGCCATCAACATTTAGATCACCAGGACGCGTTGACCACTGCGTTTTCACAGCAGCGAAATGACGTAACCCAAAACGGCGCCGTCACCTCTAAGCCCAATTTCGCCACCACTGTGACCACGACAGATTCCGGCTACAACACTGGCCGGCGCCATATTTCATGCGACCAGACGGCGGCGACCAGTCCGGTGCTGACCGTCTCACAGAGTCAACATTCCCATCATTACCCCGGTGATAACGACGGCATCCACTTTGGCCGGCAACCCCCGTGTCCCCTGGGCGGCTGTACGGTCAGCCACGTCAGAATTGACAGTTTTGAACTCGACCGTGGGAGGGGGAAAAAACTCGCAGACCCCTCTTCCGACCCTCTTTGGATTAGCGCCAGTCGAACAGACAGCCATCAGTATTTTGGCGATGAGTACACGAGGAGCGATCAGAAGCACGAGACATGTGTAGAGGGTGTGAGTAGGATCTTATGGAGTAATAACGTTAGACCTACTGCTGGGGACAGGGCGGGGTTGAAAGCTGGTAGCGCTGACGAAATGAAAAACTGTCGATCAGAGGTGGTTTATTTTGGAGGTCGTCTGGGTTCAGTGGATGATGAAGAGTTCACCAAAGGTCTTTTGATGATTGACGACGAGATAGATGAACTAACGGGTTGCGCTGTCGATCACAGTTCGGCTATAAATAGAACAGAGTTGAAACGTACGCCGACAGAGAGCGGGGATAGGTCTAAGTTAACTGGTTTAACGAGGCATGTGACGCATGAAAACAACAGCTGTACATCTGGTCAAGTCACGGGTCAGCAGGGCAACGGTCAAGAAGTTGAAACAGGAGAAAACGCTGTAAGTAAATTAGGCGAAAGAGGGGTCGTTGACCACAGACTACAAGTAGGAGAGAGTGTCACATCTTCTGAGTGTACACTCGCTCCCGAATCTTTCAATGTAACAACACAACTCACTGGTGTCTTCACAGTTGGCCCCGGCACTTCAACAATAACACAGCCAGCCTGCAACGTACGTGTTCATCAGCGAGACAGTCTTGTGGGAGATAAGGGGGAAAAACGAGTTACGTCTACAGGTGAAACGAGCTTAGCGCCAGAGGCAGAACAAGGACGCGAATGTTTTGGCGAGCGCCTCTCGGATCTTTCTGAAGTTGTTATTGATAAGGAGGAATTCGCCTCGCTTACAAATAGAACCGAAGTCCTAAATAACTCCAAATGTTTTTCTGACGTCACGTCTAGAGATTCGAGTACGAGTGGTGTGAGTGAAACTACGTCCCGGTACAGCCTGCTCCACACGCACCACTCAGAAGTGAACGTAGACGTAGTAATGAACGAATCAGCACAGGACCGCGCTACAAAAGGGACATCAGCACATAATTTAAAAGGATATCAGCCGTCGTCTAACGGTAGTCTCCCCTTGTCAACCGCCGCTTCATTAACCGAGGCCTCATCGAGGGTGTGTAATGACGCAGTTATCCAAACTAGCGAAGCGGACACCTCTACGTCTGTACGTTCGACCAGCCAAACGACAAGAAACGTCGGGAAAAACGAATTAGCTTATCAGCAGACATGCGATGACCGAACCGGCGCTGACCAGAGCCATTGTCAACCTGTTGATGGCGTCGCTAAGAAAAATGTCACCACCACAAATGACGAAAACGGTGCCGAATTTCGTGGGGTATCGCGGCCGGCCTCGCGTGGCGGTGTCTCGTCGACTAGTGACAGCAAGGAGACCACCGCGCCTACTTTACCGGTGGGTATCAGCAGTGATTCGCCCAGCCATCTGCTAGCTGAGGACAAAATATGTTTACAGAATATTGTTCCCGCTACTGCGGGCGGACAAAAGCCTATCTGTGTTGATGATTCGGTCAATTGTAAAGTGAGGTCACCGGGCCAGGAAGTAAACAATCAAGCAGGCACGCAACAATTAACTGATAGGATTACCCTCGTTAAGTCCTCGGTGAGTGTGTCTAGTGAAAGTGTTTCTTCGTATGTCGGATTAACCAGTGCTCGTAATAATGTAAGTGACACTCGACTAGTCGAGTCTTCATCTAAAGATAGTCGCAGGTCGAGTGATTTACAAAATGTTTTTCATATTGCCGACAGAGCTGTGCACTCGAGCAAGCTCAAATTGGTTACAAACAGTGATAACATCTCCTGTGATGATTCTAAAAATAGCGCATCGCGAATGTGCATGGAAGTTACCAACCCGGGCTATGAAACGGACAGCCTTGAGAGACACTCAGCGTCGGCCGCTTCTAAACTGAGGGAAGTTTCGCAAATTTTGTACGCAGATAAACTATCGGGCCATTGGAACCTTTCCAGCCGTTTCGCCGAGTCTGCCAAACAGCTGGGGACACCTGCCAGCACTAAACTATCAACACTTTCTCGTGACTTGGGCAGCTCGGAGAATTTTATTGGGGAGCTCAGCAAACGTCGAGGCGCCGCCGTGTTGTTGCGTGACTTGTCTCTCTCTGAGAATAGTATGCTAGACTCTCTTGAAAATGACTGGCCGTACTCAGGAGAGGGCCTCGGTAAGATCTGTTTCGAGCCGTCACCGAATTTTGCGGAGAACGTCAAGTCGATCTACTCACAGGGCGAGAAATGTTTGAGTTTATCTGACTGTTCTTATCCCTTGGACGTCGTCAAATCGTACACGGCCGGTGGCTTTCAGCAGCCCTCCCCGACTGACCAGAATATTCCTTCGCCGGACACATCCCGGAATATTCTGGACACCAGCGCCAGTCTAGAGATGCTGGACTCCGGGAACAACACGGGTGGTGATGGACTGGAGGAAGAGTTTCAGTTTCAAATGAGGCCCCGCACCAACTCCGCCACCTCTGTGGAACTGGGTTCAAAGGTCAGAGGTAAAATCGCCATGGGCATGGCCAGCGCAAGGATCAGGAGGTCGTACGCCAGTCCCGTTAAAGAAAAGTACCCACCCCTCCCTGGTCAGGATATTTATGCCAGATCATCTCGAAGTCCACTCGTGTCTTCTCCAGGGTTTGTGACGCCGCCCCTATCACATGGCCCGCCACCCGGTGTGATGGGGTCGCCGGTGCACCAGTTTTACCCATCCCGGTTACACTCGCCCATCCCACTCCGCACTGCGCCCGCAGTGGCGTGCCACGCTGAGCGCGTGACGAGCCCGCTATGTTCACTCCCGCCTCAGAGTTACGACGAAGAGGAGGAGATAGAAAATATGGACTCCGATGTTCAGCATAATCAGACGGCCCGTGGGTTCCCCAATCCCGCAATGAAACATTCAAACAGTATAGACATACCTAACAGAGAGTCTCATCTGACGGGAATGGAACACTCTCACAGCATCGACCTGCCATACGTTGGGCGCTCCGCCGATTTCAACGTTCCGCGTCAGCGACATTCGCTGGACAGCGGTCAGAGGTACCTCTCCCAGTCTGCTGACTTTTCGCACGGCGGCTTCCACCACCACTATCACTACCACAAGTCTTTCTACCCATCTCACAATGACTTCATCGGCCAGCCCCCGCCATCCTTTGACAGTCTGGCGTCCAACAAAGAAAACATGATGATGCTGCCCTCGTCTTTCCCGGCACACCCGAGTCACTTTCAAGCGTTGCACGCCCCAATGTCGAGGGCGAGTATTAATTTGGCACCTCTGCCGGAAGAGCACCCTGCTTCCAACAGCAACTCGTCATTGAACGCCTGCATCCCGGGCTCCTCCCCGGGATTTCATCACAGGTATCATGTGGTGCCCAACTATCGAGACCCGCCGTACCCCGCACACTTCAGTGTCCGCTACCCATCGCATCCCCAGTACAGCGGCTCACAGCTTCCGAAACAGCGGAGCAATTCAGTCCACAGCATTCCATCGCACGAGGCATTCTCGTGTGACCCCTGCCGCGGTCATCTCTACACAGATCTCGGATACGCCACTGGTCGGGCGGCGCTCGGAGACAACAACAGCAGAGTGTTCTATGGTCACCCCATCCAGGACAGGACTGCTAGCCCTTCCAAGGGTCAGCCTGTGTGCATGTCCAGCAATGCTGACCTCACAGCTAGACTCAGGGGATTTAATCCACCTCGACCACTGGAACTCGCTGACCGGGCATGGAGCTATAGTGTGACATCACTAGTGGATGGTACCGCTGGCAGCTGTGGATTATTCTATAGTGGTGAGTAAACTTGAAGACCATCAGCTGACCACACTTAGTATTCATTTTTCTCCTTATAAAAACAAATATCCTTCCCCCAACCTATCTAACCATCTTTCAAAGTTATTTTAGGTACCAAAACCCTATTTATTATATGTAATGTCATAAAAATGTGTTATCTTTCTTTGTCATTTTATTACACACCATTTTGCACACTTTTCATGGTCATTTTCTCATTGGCAGTGTATAACCAATGTTGTGGATCGTGTTGGGCCTCTTATTTGTCTCATTCGTTAATACTTCACAATGTGTCCACATTCTTTCAAGATCAACATCCCTCCCAACTGCCTCTTGAACACCATGCACCAAATAACACTTGGGAAAAACTCGCACACAGAAACTCAGCGCTGCGCAACTCACAAACAAATGCACAACATACACTTCAATTCCATCATAATAAATTTAAGTGTTTGTAACTTATGTTTAAAACAAACAAACCAAGAAGGTAGCGAGAGTATCAAAACAAGTAACTTTATTCATCGTTAAGTCAACGTTCTCACATCGAGGGCTGAATCCCACAACTTGTTTTTTTTACTTCCTCTATAAAACGCATACTGCCATAGAAAGAAAATCTAAACTCAAACTGTTATCATGAAGAAAGTATCACCTGCTCGTTGTATTATATCACTTGTCTGTTCAAACTTCAATAAGTAAATGGAGAGGCACGTAACTCTCCCCCCCCCCAACCTTATTTCATTTTAAATATCACTTCGCACTTTGAGAATTTATTGAAAAAACTTACCTGGAGATATATTTGGTGCCACTTCAAATACATTACATTCCACACTTGATTCATTGTATCTTTTTATTCACCTATGTATGTCTGTCTGAATATATTTGAATGTCTATCTATCTATCTATCTATCTATCTATCTATCTATCTATCTATCTATCTATCTATCTATAAATGTCTATCTATATATCTATCTATCTATCTATAAATGTATATCTAGTTATTTATCTTTCTGTCACCCTTTTCATTCACCTATGTATGTCTGTCTGAATATATTTGAATGTCTATCTATCTATCTATAAATGTCTATCTAGCTATTTATCTTTCTGTCACCCTTTTTATTCACCTATGTATGTCTGTCTGAATATATTTGAATGTCTAAATATCTATATTTCTATCTATCTATCTATAAATGTCTATCTATCTATCTATCTATCTATAAATGTCTATCTATCTATCTATCTATAAATGTCTATCTATCTATCTATCTATCTATAAATGTCTGTCTAGTTATTTATCTTTCTGTCACCCTTTTATTCACCCTTCGCCCCGCCCCCACCCCCACGCCCCCACCCCCACGCCCCCATCCGTCTCTCTAGTAAAATCTGAAAATACACGACCAGCCGTCCCCAATTAGACCTTCAACGAATTCATCTTCCCCCCTCCCCGCCCACAGGCATTTATAGTTCTTCTTTTAAGTCTTGAATTGAGGGCAACATATTTCATTATAAACTGCTGAGGCTTCATGGCTGCTGTCTTCTGTGTTTTTATCACCTGCGGCTTCACCATGAGGTCTCTTTATATTTATTCTTCAACTCAATCTGTCTCCCCCCCCCACACACACACCCTTTATTTTCTTTGATGAATGAAGAAACCGTAAAATTTTGCAATTACCTGTATCATCGTCTTCATCTTTACCTGCGTCACCTTCTTAAACTCTCATGATTTGTTGGATTACTCCTTACATCTACCGTCTCTCACTCCCACCCTCTGTCACTGTCTGCTGGTGTCAGACGTTTGTTGTTATCTGGTTGATAATAGTGTGTTAGGGGTGCATGCTCGTGAGTAGTGTACATCAACATAGGTGAAACAAAAGTTGTGTGAGGAGTGCATGCTCGTGAGTAGTGTACATCAACATAGATGTAACAAAAGTTGTGTGAGGAGTGCATGCTCGTGAGTAGTGTACATCAACATAGATGTAACAAAAGTTGTGTGAGGAGTGCATGCTCGTGAGTAGTGTACATCAACATAGATGTAACAAAAGTTGTGTTAGGGATGTATGTTTGTATGAGAGAGAGAGAGAGAGATATTGCATAAGAGTTCATTTAGAAATCGGTTCTATGTACAGCATACAGAACTAAGGAAGTGACGCAGTGATTGAGCGCTCGACTGCTTACAGAAAGGTTAGATCAGTGGTTCCCAAATTTTTTTGACCCATGGACCCATTTTATAGTCAAAACTTTCCCACGGACCCTCAAGTGAAAAAGCTACATAAATACGTATTATAAAAATTACAAATTACTTTATATAAATACCAGACATCATACGTCGCCACCACTGCAGTCTGGAGCATTTGATTAACAAATAATTTTGTTCCTGTTAATTCCTGTCGGTACTGTTACATAATCTCCACCCCCCCACCCCAACCACCACACCGTACGTACATGTTTTACTCACGATCATATTAAATCATTTAAGATCTCGTTTTATGTTACTTTTTCCTTTTCTATTTTACAAACAGATCAAAAGTGCACTGTTGTAAGAGCCAAGACACTATTCAAACAATCAGTGCACTGCAGTAACCTCGTTTACAACACCCTCGCCCTGTCCCCCGTGTGAGATCTTGTTCGTGTGTGTCACTGTGCGACACTCGCGCTTTGGCCGCCTACACACTGGGGGACATTATTTTCTACTTAGTGACGTCATCTGACCTAAGTGTCGACGCAAAAACAAATTCTGAAGCAAAAACACCATTTCATAAAGCTGGTGTGGGTGTTTTAGCTGGTGTGGTGGTTGCTCAAGTAGCGCCACTTGCATTTGATGTTTAGTGCATAACCATTATGCTCTCTAGTTTGATAACCATTATGGTCTCTAGTTTTATAACTATTACGCTCCCTAGTGTGTCAACAATAATAATAATAAAAAAAACAACATTTATTGTATTTCCTCAACCCCCACCACACTCACCCCCTTTCTTCACCTAACCACGCCCAGACTTTCTCTTCAGTGATTGTATCATAATAAAAAAGCTGCACCTGAACATATCTGACCTGTCTAGTTGATAATGTAGGTATGTGACGTTCTATGACATTCTTACCTGGATTGCGGGGAATATCTGTAAGTTACCGGAAACGTTCAATGTGTTCCATTGTGAAACTATCGTTTAGTGTTACGGATATGCAGTGAAACGATACATGTCGCATCAAAAGAGCCAACATCAGAGCTCAAATACTGTAACAATGTCAAAGAAACCATTGTTCATTTGAAATAGTTCCATTAACAGTAAACCAACAGTAGGGGCTGTGATATTGGTTGGACTCTATAGGCTCACTATACATGAATAAAGTACTAATAATTTCCCCCCTCCCCCCTCCTCCGCCAAGCTCCTCTCCCCTCCCTTCCCATTTTACATTGTTATATCTCCAACCATATTGAGTCACTTCTGTACATGTATTCTTATTACAAAGTAAAGTCAGACCCTCGAATAATATACTCACTCGTTTGATTCATTGCTCGCCCTCCATAGAGTCCATCTTGAGACGTGCCGAGTGTCAGAACATTTCCTGTTTACTTGTTGTATTCATTACAAAAACATCATTCAAGTGAAAGTTGGCAACAGATGCCAGTATAATATTATTATTTTTTACATTCACCCTAAAAGATTGATTTCAAATCGGAAATAATTTCATACGTAGTAATTTTTATTACTTGATATCAATTCATATCTGATGTGACTAAATATTGGATAAAGTGTTCTTTTTTAAATGAGTTCTGTGTAGGTTTGTTATATGTTTAGTAGGCAGAAAGTAGGCAACTCGTGGTCCACACATATAAAATCGCATTAAAAAAGACTTTATCGGCCTTGTGGATTCAATGTCACACAATCAGTGCCGGGAGGGGGGGGGTAGCTCAAACTTGTATGCTGTGCATAAACAGGTTGTGCCAAACAACAGTACACTATTGCAGTTGTTGTTTTATATACATATCCATTATGACCATGACTACATGTTTGCGAGGCTTTCTGTATTAACCCAGACAATTTCGCTGTCAATTATGTACAGAAGGTCAAGTCTGTACAGAGTGTACACAACATGCTCCCATTGTCAGGGTTAATGTGTTATAAACTCAACACAACATGATTGACCTATTAAATCATATCAGGCCAGTTGGTTCACTCCCTCGCCCGCCGCCCCCCCTCTCTCCCGGGTCTGTGTCTCTAATTGTCTTTAAGACTCCAATTAGTTGGGCTCCATACCCTGGCTTGATTCCATGTCACTCAAATCAAAAACGTTCTCCAGCTAACTGCCTCGGGATAAGCTTAGGCCGTGTGTGTGTGTGACAGGCGCTGTGTGACAGGAGTTGTATGACAGATAATGACAGCAGACGAGAAAGATATTTTGTCATGTCAGCGGAAGAGGGAATCGGTACAGTGACGTAAAGCATTAACAAAATTTCATCAAAAACAAATCTGTCAGACAGGTGTTATTAAGTTAGGAATGTGTCCATCTGACACATTTCATGAATTCTAGGTCAAACATATGACCTGTAATATAATCAAGTCGGTGCAAAGGTCACGATCTTCAATTAAAAAAAAATAAAGAAAAGAGAGATAGATAGCTAACATAATATAAACATTTCAAAAAACAAATAACACAATGTAAATATTTATTGATTATGCACGTCTGCATTTTTTAAACTGTAAAAAAAAATATTTTTGAACTTTGAAAGTTTCAAACATGTTTCTTGCCCCCTCCCCAGCCCCCCTCCCCCACCCACCCACATACCCCACCCACACACATACCCCACCCACACACATACCCCACACTTCCCTTTTCAAATGCAGCAAATATAGGACAAACAAATTGGAAATAATGACAAGTGCTGTGAATTCGTGTTTAAAAGAATCTTTTAGCACTGATGAAAAAAGTATTTTGTTTTTTTATCAAAATTTTTACAAGTTGTTTATTGCACCATCCTCATCAAAATGATTTATGATAATGATTTATGATTATATTGAACTCTTCTTCGTTATCTAGGTGACTCGAAAATATATAGATCTACATAAAATAATCTAGTTTGGCAATTCATGCAAGAAAATAATCATTTTTTTTTTGTTTTTTTTTTATTCTATGAAGGTGGCTAAAACAATAACTAGATCTGAATACAATTATCTACTCTGGCAGTCCATTCAGAGAAGAACCATATCTGTAGTAATGTGGCCGGTGTTACACTCTCTGAGTGTATTAGTTTAAAAATTAATACTTATGTTCTACTCTCAATGGACCAATGTATGTGTCTGTATGATGTACTCTCCCGCCACAATATTTCTCTTACGACTTCTGCCAGTCAGTGGTAGCTGATAAATCGAATATCTGAGTTTTGCTATCGTACTGAGTTGACAGTGATATTGTCCGTCTGTTTGTGTCCCTATATTAGTTATGCTGCTAATCTAATACTTCTACCGATTCCTCCTATAGTAAAGTTCCCTTAAGCCCCTGAGGGCTCATCAGGCCAGATGAAGTGCAGAATTCATCTGTTTCAATAACCTCGTCATATAAAGGGACTGTGTGGTTAGTACAACAAACAGCCGCCTTTACTTCCCCAACTTAAAGTCAGGTACCCATTAGAGTTGGGTGGACTTGTGGACTTACACCAGGACCTGAAAAATTCCCAAGATTCTCACTGAGGTTCGAACCCAAGACTCTCCGGTCGACAGTCGAGCGCTCTACACCGCTAGACCACCCGTCCCCATTCCTCCTATAGACACTCACCATTCCTCCTATAGACACTCACCATTCCTCCTATAGACACTCACCATTCCTGCTATAGACACTCACCATTCCTCCTATAGCCACTCACCATTCCTCCTATAAACACCATTCCTCCTATAGCCACTCACCATTCCTCCTATAAACACCATTCCTCCTATAGACACTCACCATTCCTCCTATAGACACTCACCATTCTTGCTATAGACACTCACCATTCCTCCTATAGACACCATTCCTGCTATAGACATTCACCATTCCTCCTATATACACTCACCATTCCTGCTATAGACACTCACCATTCCTCCTATAGACACTCACCATTCCTCCTATAGACACTCACCATTCCTCCTATAGACACTCACCATTCCTCCTATAGACACTCACCATTCCTCCCATAGACACTCACCATTCCTCCTTCCATTGGTACTGTGGTCTACCAGATACGACATCAGATTTATTTTAACAAATAGTATGCGAAAATATGACCGAACAGTGACCTCTGTTCGAACTCACAAGATGATTTTCCTTTTTTTTTATCTTCTTATTGTGAGTCTTGACTGTTACAGTTTACACTTTAGTATGACACGGTACGTAACTGTAACAACTCTAACTACCATATCGATAGACGCAAATGGTGGGTCTGTAACATTACACCACTGCTGTTATAGTAAATTGACACGTGTTTCAGATTGTTGCCTATTTCGTGGCACCTTCCTGTACATAGCACACACCCCCCCCCGGGCCCTCCTCCGACCACTTGACCACTGGCTCAGGTTTAGATTACACTGGGGGGGGGATGAGCTGAGGACGTCATTTTGTATTGCCACGGAATGCGTATCGTCAGGTTATCGATCTCTGTTGGGCGGCCATGACATTCTATCTCCCCCACCCCACACCACCCCTCAGGGTTGAAACCTCGACACTACCTCGCTGGTTTGTTTTACTCTTGAAATTATATCGTAAACATTTTTTTTTAAAGCTGGTTAAATTTTCGGCCTGCATTTAAATTGTGAGCTTAACCACGAGGGAAATAAATATCTGTCGGTTGCGTGTGCATGTGTGTGCGTGTGTGTCTGAGAGAAAGAGAGATCGAGAAAGTATTGTCTTCGTTGGCCGTGTACAGATAAGGTATAATGTTAGTTTGTGATGTTCTTGGACACAAGATTGAAAAGTTGTAATAAACTGGGTGACAGTTTTACTTCGCGGATATTTTAACCCGACGGCCATAAGAATAACAAAGATGGATTCATTCTTTTTCCAGCCAAACAAACAAACAAAAGTTTCAATTACGTCACAGTTTAAATGCAGGGGCTCTCAACCTTTATCGCGACTGTAACCCCCCCCCCCCCTTTTCAAAGGTGTAAAAGTATATCCGCGGGTACCACTCACAAGTAAGCTCGGAAACAAATGTACTCACTTTCATAACGGAACGTGCCTCACTTTCTAAAGCGATACTTGTGTACTTAAATGTCGCTACGTATCCCCTACATAACCTATCCCGTCCCCCCTTGGGGGGTTACGCGTATCAGCGGTTGAGAAACGAGTGTTTAATGATATACTTGCGATGAAAAAAAAAATTTCGTGGAATAGTTTGTTAATGCTGAGTTGATCACGTGATTGTAAAGACCTTTGTGCATCATACGTTGCTGTATGTACCATTCACACACCCACACACACATACACACCCACATCGACGTGTACGGCTAATTGTGGTCCTTAATATCGTTGACTTATGGAGTAACATTGATCCCCCCGCATGTTAGGACATTTATTCCGGGGCCCTTTACACGTGATCATATTTCCCGGACACGGGATCATATTTCCAGGACACGGGATCATATTTCCAGGACACGGGATCATATTTCCAGGACACGTGATCATATTTCCCGGACACGTGGTCATATTTCCCGGACACGTGGTCATATTTCCCGGACACGGGGTCATATTTCCCGGACACAGGGTCATATTTCCCGGACACGGGGTCATATTTCCCGGACACGGGGTCATATTTCCCGGACACGGGGTCATATTTCCCGGACACGGGATCATATTTCCCGGACACGGGATCATATTTCCCGGACACGGGATCATATTTCCCTCCTTGAGCCTGACTAAGCAACGTTGACCTGCCAAAATGCCAAAATCGCCCATAACATTTCTTTTAGAAATAGTAAACATGTCTCTAGTAACACGATAGTTCTGATCAATAGAGATTTTAAATAGCAACAGATAAAACGTTCAAGTAGTATTGGGTTACGACGATATTAATGTCCCGGCAGGGGGAGGGGGGCCCATTAACAGTAAGTGGACCCAGGCAACTATGTAGTTTGCTTGCGCTGTATATCAGAAACACATTCATCAACGATGTAATATGGCTATGTTGACTTCTATCTATATATATATCTATATATGTTGTTTACACTAATGTATGTTAGTGGATATACTGCTTTGTTTGTTTGTTATATGTGTTTGCCTAACAGTTGCGTTAGTTAGTTTGTCATACACTAGCCAGATACAAACACCAGACGCCAGACGCCGCCAATGAAAGTCTAAAAAAAAATAAAGTGTTTATGTTTTTGGACTCTAGTAGCTGTGTGTCCGGTGGGGAGGGAGTACAATTGATGACGTGATCAATCACTGAGTTAATAGACCCCCCCCCACCCCACCCTCCACCCCCGCCTGTAGCCAGTGGAAGGTCAGATAGTAACGAGCTGGTCTAGGTGTTTGTTGAAGTATCAATCTGTCTCTCTCGTGAAAGGGGGGGGGGGGGAATAGCTCCGAGTGGCTACATTTATTTCGATCCGGGTACGAACTTGATCTAGGGCTCTAGTCTGATTGGGGCGAAAAGAATCATGCTAAAGTTAGGAACTTGTTCAGTGGTAAATGAACTTGGTGGTAAATAAACGAGTAACTTGGTGATAATTTGGTGGTAAATGAACAAGTTACTTGGTCGTATCTTGGTATACAACGTTGATCTATTACAGGAAACGTCGATACAAATGTGTCTTTAAGTAATGGGACGGATGTTCGTGTGGTAAACCGCTTGATTGTCCACCCCAGGGTCCCGGGTTCGATCTCCATTGAGAGCCGATGGAATTTTTCCAGGTCATGGTGAAAGTTCCCTTCATGTTTTCCCAAGTGTCGTGTTTTTGACAGACTGATATCAGATAAACAGTCCGCGTGGTACAATGTGTGTGTTTAGTAATAAGTACCACATATCAAACATGTCTTAGTTTCTGTTCAGGATTAACGACAGTATATCAACTTGTACACATTCATTGAGATCAAATGTAAAGTGGTCGTCCTAACACGTCTGACCGGTGTCCGGCAGTGAATGGACACTAGAGAGACTTAACGTGAACTCCGACACTCTGTTTGGTCAAAGAGGGGAGGTTGTGGGGTGGGGGGGGGGGGTAAATCATTTGGTGGAGAATTGTAGAGGCCTTTAAATCACACCTTTTTTTTTTAAATAATTATACATCTAGATAAAACTAAAAGAAGAGACAAGTCAGATGGCTGACCAGTGGCTAGTAACCCGACAGTTACACACACACACACCACTTAAAACATACACCACACACACTTACATACACACGACTTAAAACATAACCTTACACATCACATACACACACCTCACACACAATCACAACCCTCACACACACAGACCTCACACACATACCTCACACACCTATCTCACACACACCTCACACACACATACATACTTCACACACACACACCTCACACACACACACCACACATACACAAATCAATCACACTCACACACACCGCATAAACGCACACACACACACACACACACTACACTAACTCACACACAGACAGACACACCATATCACAAACCTAGACCCTTTGATATTCTCTCACTGCCCTATAAAAGTGTTCCCCCCCCCTTTACTGAACACCTTCAGCCAAAGATGTACACTATATATGTGTACATATATGTGTATATATATATATATCAATGAAACATTATGTCGAGAAGTACATCGCTATGTCTAGTCTAGATGTGTTTATCTATATATGTAATAACAGTTCATCCAGTACAACTATTGACATATGTTTAGATAGCTGATCACACCTCCCATCCCCCCTTCCTTATATTTTTTTTATCTAATATATCCTCACCCTTTGGTGCGGGTTCACCTGTTAAGGTGTGTAACGTCTACTGGATACACAAGCGCCAATCTGAAGATCACGTGATGGGCCTGTGATGTAACCGTGTAATACCAGTGCAGTCCGTGGCTTGCAGATGGTAAAACAACAAAACAAAAAAAAAAATCAACGCACTTGGGTAAAAGTAAAGGAGAAAGGTCAAACAGGAGGAGTGCGTAAACCTGGACTGGACGTTCGTGAAACGGAAGCCCCCCCTTCCCCCACGAAACTCTAACCCGTCACTTCTTTTATTGTCTGTGGTGGACGTTTGTTTGTTTATTTGTTGTTTAAATCCATCACACGATGTCACTGATGACGTAGAATGGTGTGTGGCTAAAACAAAATGGCCGCGTGTTGTAAATAGAATTAAATTGTCCATTATGTTGTCTGTGGTAGACGTTTGTTTGTTTATTTGTTGTTTAAATCCATCACACGATGTCACTGATGCCGTAGAATGGTGTGTGGCTAAAACAAAATGGCCGCGTGTTGTAAATAGAATTGAATTGTCCATTATGTTGCTTGAAGTGATGCTTATAAAAACAAAACAAAGTGTACCGTCTCTGTCTCGTGACGGATGTGTGGATATTGATCGTAGAGAATTGATCTCGTGGTCACATGGTCATTGTTGATACTACGAAAATGCTTTCGTCACATGTTATGTATGTATGATACATTTCATGTTATTTCACAATTAAGAGCAATCGGCCAAAGGCTGCTGATTATTCTTGAAGTACAATATATGTTATATACATATAACATGAAAACAATATTGTTGACACAATAATTCAACCAATCATTTAAATGTATGCTGCTTTTTCTTTCATTATAGACTTATGAAAAGAGATGATGTCCGTTGAACAGATTGAATAGCAATGTACAAGTGATGACCTAATGATTACAAAACAGTTTTCTCGTGTTTCCGTATAGTCTGTATAGCTCTCGTAATACTAAAGGAATGTAAAACTGTATATATTATAAGACACCATGTTTTACAGCTGCAAAGTAGATTGCGATTTTTTTCCCAATATGTTTGATTAGATAGATAGATAACTAGATAGATGGATGGTAGATAGATTAGAAGGATAGATAGATTGGATGGATGGATAGATAGTTTGGATGGATAGAAAGATTGGATGGATGGTAGATAGATAGATATTTTGGATGGATAGATAGATAGTTTGGATGGATGGATAGATAGATAGATAGATAGATAGATAGATAGATAGATAGATAAATCGATTGGAGGGATGGATGGATGTATTAATAGATAGATGGATGGATAGACGGATAGATCGATTGGAGGGATGGATGGATGTATTAATAGATAGATAGATAGATAGATGGATAGATAGATAGATAGATGATAGATAGATAGATAGATAGATAGTTTGGATGGATAGATTGGATGGATATTATAGGATATATGATATGATATTCTGCCACAGGTCGAGGTATTATAATCAAAATCTGCCATTTCACATGTGTGTGAGTACTTGATATTTTTGTTTCCACCGTCTGAGAGTGACATGTTGTCATAGAAATACATAATCACGAATGGTGGTTGGGGGGGGGACATTTACTCGCTGTTTGAAATCTTATTTCCCCACACATAAAAGAAAATGTCTGTACAGACAGTCTAGTCAGAGCTACGAGCTTCAACGTTAACAAAGTTAGCATGCATGGTGTTAACACGTTTCTCTCCAGCAGACATGCCCTCCCCTCGCGCTGTCCTCCACTCCAGATCATTTAATTTCAACTCGTGTAATAACACTGTCCTACCTCACCCCTTTCCTTTCATAAGAAATATTTGTAAATAAAATAATTTCTGGATTATTTCACAAATTACTTATTTGCATTTATTGTATTGGTAATGAACTTCATCACACAATATTACTTGAATTACACCCTGATTTACAGAATATATATATATATATATATATATATATATATATATATATATATATATATATATATATATATCCTAGAATGCATAATAGTCTAACCGTGTGTCTCCCTCAGGTAGCTTTCATATCGTGCGGTGTATCATTTCAACATTATATTATATAGAGGCTATTCTGTGGTCAGTATATGAGTTGGGAAGTTTAATTAAAATCACAATTTCAATACTAACATATCATAACATACAATTATTTCAGTATTTTTACCTCAGTTCTAACTAGACGCCTGCTAGCTAGCTCCAGGATTACTTTAGTCAACAAACATGTAATTGTGGTATGGTGACTTCTGATTAATGTTGTTTGACCTTTTTGTACTCGCTTCATAACGCCTTTTTCTGACTAATAAGATTGAATCACCCATTAAGTAATGTCTTGTTTCTAAAAATAGTGCGTCGTTTGTCCAGACTGACTACTGAAACATTTTTCCCGATGTCCTGTGACAGAGATGAACTCTTTAGCACTCTTTAGCACACAAAAAAGAAACAACACAAAATATAAATTAAGTGGCTTCAGATTTGATTGAAAATTGCCTGAGAATAACATTCGTTGAGTAAAGTAAAGTAAAGTTCCCTTAGCCCTAATGGGCCATCGGGGCAGTTGAAGTGTAGAATTCACCTGTTTCTATAACCTCGGCACATAAAGGGTTTGTGTGGTTAGCACAACGCCCAGCCGCCTTTACTTCCCCAACTTAAGTCAGGTACCCATTTAAAGCTGGGTGGACTTATGGGACGACTTTGAAACACATTTCACCTGGAAAAATTCCCATGGTTCTCACCGAGGATCGAACCCAGGACTCTCAGGTCGTCAGTCGAGTGTCTACACTACTCGGCCACCCGTTGAGTTGATAATTTTGAAAACTTCATCTTATAAATATACATATATAGGCTGTATTAATTGGGTGTCTCGCCATTTTCTAATATTTAGTGTGTACTGAAATAATGAATTACAGAGAATCAATAAAGACAATTTATGTTACTGGGTAGACTTAAATATTGAAATACAAATAAATATTAAACAAACGAAGACTATGTTTGAGTAGACATAATGCATAAACATTGACGTGTTTTATTTTGATTACAGGGTCTCCAAAGATATATATATATGTATATCACTTTCTATATATCACTTTATTTATATCAGTCTCTCTGTCTACCTCTCTCTCTTTCAATCTATATTGCTGACACAATCACGCATCCATCCACCATTTTCATCAATCCGTTCATCCATTTATCATTCCAATTCTCTGATAATTTCCAACCCATCATCTGCCATGAGACATCCCAACCGATAAAGTTGATCCTTCTAATACAAGTACTCTCCAGTACTCTCGGCCATCTGGACACGAAACTAACTGTACTGCAGTTTATCTGGTCATGTAGTCATATTTATTGTGTCGTTATGTACAGAGGTTTTCAAATAACAATGTGATTTATCAGTTGAATAGGTAAAGCTGAAATATAGAGCTCGGCACTTCCGGATTAACCGTTGTTCGCCCTACACAGAGGCGGCGTCACAAGCAAGAGCAGTTAGACTTGAGTCGTTGTTTTAAAGTTCTATGATAAAATTAGGTCCTCACGAGGGCCCTGCTATAGGCATGGGGCCTGGGTCTATCGCCATAGTGGCCCCTTCCTAAGGCCTTAGTATGCATGCCCTTCTGATACATTGGGCCGTATAATAGTCAACCGTATAGTGGTAACAATACTGCAGTGGTTATAGATTTTGATTGAATTGAACTTAACGAGTGAGTCTCCTCACAAAACTTTAAACACAAGACATCACGTCACTGTGTATGAACATCGCGAGACCTCATTCGTGTGCACATTAAACACAAGACATCACGTCACTGTGTACGAACATCTCGAGACCTCACGGGTGTGCACATTAAACACAAGACATCACGTCACTGTGTATGAACATCTGGAGACCTCACGGGTGTGCACATTAAACACAAGACATCACGTCACTGTGTACGAACATCTTGAGACCTCATTCGTGTGCACATTAAACACAAGACATCACGTCACTGTGTACAAACATCTCGAGACCTCATTCATGTGCACATTAAACACAAGACATCACGTCACTGTGTACGAACATCTCGAGACCTCATTCGTGTGCACATTAAACACAAGACATCACGTCACTGTGTATGAACATCTCGAGACCTCACGGGTGTGCACATTAAACACAAGACATCACGTCACTGTGTACGAACATCTCGAGACCTCACGGGTGTGCACATTAAACACAAGACATCACGTCACTGTGTATGAACATCTCGAGACCTCACGGGTGTGCACATTAAACACAAGACATCACGTCACTGTGTATGAACATCGCGAGATCTAACTGGTGTGCACATTAAACACAAGACATCACGTCACTGTGTATGAACATCGCGAGATCTAACTGGTGTGCACTATATATACACATGAAACATTCATCAGATTCAGCTCGTGTTAAAGTTGGCGTTATTTCAAAAGGTGAGGCGGGAATCGAGAGCTCATTTATTTTACCTTCAAATACGTAAAAAACGTAAAAAAATATAAAACCAGTTTTTATAATAAAGTAAATCTAGTCCCATGTTTGTTTATTCTTAAGAAGAAGAAAAAATAACTGACTGGATAGATTTGGTGTTGAATTACAATGTCATATCAACTGACTTGAACATTTGTTCGGTTACAGAGTGACGTCATGCGGCTCTTGACGCACGCTGTATTGTCAGGTAAAATGAGAAAATGTTTCCAGAGGGTGTAGATTTAAAAACGTTATGTCAGTTGTTCGTAACACTCTCAACTGGAAAATAAAAAATAATAAAAAAAAAAACTTTTGAAATCCTCACATCTTTTTTTTTTTGTCAGGTAGACAGACAGAATTGTTTTTTTTAGCACAACATGTTGTGCAGAGAGAAAGACCAATGTAAGCAGGTCTTTCATTTACTTTGATAACACAACACAATTTTACTTTTAGTTTTACAGCTCCGTAAAAGAAAATATGTTTTGTTTGCATTGTATTCAGACGTTTTGTTATTGCTATTAGTTGAATGTTGAAATCAATTTTTTGTTTTGCTAACTTTCAAAATGTGTGTTTATGTCATATCTCCCCACACATTGATCTGTATGTCTTCATGTCATATCTCCCCACACATTGATCTGTATGTCTTCATGTCATATCTCCCCACACATTGATCTGTATGTCTTCATGTCATATCTCCCCACACACTGATCTGTATGTCTTCATGTCATATCTCCCCACACACTGATCTGTATGTCTTCATGTCATATCTCCCCACACACTGATCTGTATGTCTTCATGTCATATCTCCCCACACATTGATCTGTATGTCTTCATGTCATATCTCCCCACACATTGATCTGTATGTCTTCATGTCATATCTCACCACACATTGATCTGTATGTCTTCATGTCATATCTCCCCACACATTGATCTGTATGTCTTCATGTCATATCTCCCCACACACTGATCTGTATGTCTTCATGTCATATCTCCCCACACATTGATCTGTATGTCTTCATGTCATATCTCCCCACACACTGATCTGTATGTCTTCATGTCATATCTCCCCACACATTGATCTGTATGTCTTCATGTCATATCTCCCCACACACTGATCTGTATGTCTTCATGTCATATCTCCCCACACATTGATCTGTATGTCTTCATGTCATATCTCCCCACACACTGATCTGTATGTCTTCATGTCATATCTCCCCACACATTGATCTGTATGTCTTCATGTCATATCTCCCCACACATTGATCTGTATGTCTTCATGTCATATCTCCCCACACATTGATCTGTATGTCTTCATGTCATATCTCCCCACACATTGATCTGTATGTCTTCATGTCATATCTCCGGACACACTGATCTGTGTTGTTTGTTGACTAGAAGTGGTTTGGTGCTTGAGACACTGTCAGATTAACTCGTGACTGTTGCTGTTTTTTTTGAATACTTGGCATCCAAGTCACGAGGCTATAGTCAGTCCGCTTTATAAAAGAACTCAAGTTTGGAAGCGGTTGTGTGTGTGACAGATAGAGAGAGAGAGAGAGAGAGAGAGAGAGAGAGAGAAGGACCACGGGTCTTTAGGGAGTTGGGAGAGTGGTCATGAAAATAGGAATTGACTGAATGTTGAACGGAACCACTGGACGTGAAATGATTACATTTTTATTTTTTGGAATAGGAAATATTTGTGAAAGTATTTTATAGGGATGTGTACTTTATACCAACGGCTGTTTGTTTTTATATCAACAATATTGTATCACGTTAAACAAGAACATTTCGTAGTGCTTGACCACTGACCTCATATGCTGACCACATATATACATACACCATGGGCTGACCACATACATATATACACCATGGGCTGACCGCATATCAGAACCAAGTGCTGACCACACATACACACCAAGGACTGACCAGAATCAAGCGCTGACGTCATATACACATCAAGGGCTGACTAATTACACCCACCAAAATCTAATCGGTATTAAGTAGACAATTATATTCCACCCCCCCCCCACACACACCACCAGCCTATTTAATTATAATTATGTCCAGTTATGTTCTGTGCGTGCTATTTATTTAACATTCAAACTTTTTCCCAACGTAGAACGTAAGACCATTCAGAATTAATTCTACCACACTAATTACTCAATTTCTTTTGGGTTGGATGAACATTGTGTTTGCTGGACTGTACACAAATACATGTTTTTTTGTTTGCATGTATTTCACAATGTCTTATATTCACGTACGTCTGTTGTTGTTTTTTTTTTTTTAAATCTCATAATTTGGTTTTTATTTGTGGTTGTTGCCCTTATAAACATGAAAACTGACCATTTCATTGACGTTATTTATGACAAATTTGTCAAAGTAGCTGTAGTGTAATACAAAAAGCATTCAGCATAATTTGCGCCGTCTGTATCGTGGTGTAGTGGTGGCTCAATGTGGCTCACTGATGGGTATTGTGCGTCTCTCAATGTAGTGGTGGCTCAATGTGGCTCACTGACGGGTATTGTGCGTCTCTCAATGTAGTGGTGGCTCAATGTGGCTCACTGATGGGTATTGTGCGTCTCTCAATGGGCCACGTGTTGGTTCCTGTCATTTCATTTTTTGTGCTTCACTGAATTTTGATCCATTGATCATGGCGCGGCTCTTTCAAGTATTGTATACTCACATTGACGTAATGAGTGACCACAATTAGGGCAGTATTACATGGTACGGTAGGGTGTGGTTAGGTACAGTGTCACACGGTACGGTAGGGTGTGGTTAGGTACAGTGTCACACGGTACGGTAGGGTGTGGTTAGGTACGGTTTTACGCGGTACAGGACAGCGCAGATATATGCAAAGTACATTTGATGTAATGATTAACATCTCGATTTTCAATTTCGTCAGGATCGCTGGTCAAGTCATTACTCATTAAATGTCCATCGGTTCCGCCTGGTCACGTATGAGACTGGGTCTGTCTATGAATGTTACGTAGACACAATATCTGGAACTACGATGATCGAATGTTTGGCGAGGGCTCAACTCATTAGCTTAATTGTAAAAGGTGTGTGTGTGTGTGGGGGGGTTACAATGTAATTAGACGAACTCTCGCTTCCAATGGCATCCACAATTATCAATTACACGTTTCTAATGAAGCATTTCCGGTCATGCGCCGTTGCCACAAGACAAGAAAAAATAACTGCCCGTGGGCCGCCAAATGCCTCCCCCTGCACTGTTAGATCCGGCACGCCAGTTATTTCAGAGAGAAGCTGAGCACTGGTCTATTATGTTATGACGCTCACCTTTAATGTATATCACCCCATGGAAACACTCCACCCAACTGCTATTGGTCCAGCCCGCCGTTCAAATTCACAAAACCCAATGTGGCCCCTTGACTCAAAATGTTTGCCCACCCCTTGATCTAAGACTCTAGGCCGTGCATGTTACTCGTCTATGTAAATCACTCACTTTTTGTGTCTGTAACGCAGATAGATGTAAACATACGATATGTCACTCATCCATTAGGAACAGTTTCTTAGTTCTATCTATCGACTCTCAACACACCCGGGGAGTAGGGGGGGGGCGGGCACGATAAAAATGGGCTTGGGGGGTGGGGGGGAAGTCGAACGTTTTCTGTTTAAGTCACCTTCCATCTTTTTAAACTTTTTCTTGGAAGACCGTACCCCCCCCCCGCACCCCTGCATTTAAAAGGCACCTCACTATATCTGTCTGTCTGTCTTTCCCCCTCACTATCACTGCTCTCTAGGTTTAATCTGCCATTTTCTGTATTGTAAATATTTCAATCTTTTTTTTATTCTGACATTTAAACTGGATATTTCCATCTGTCATCGACACACTGTCTGTGTTGAGTAGTTACGTCATGCATGACACTAATACACTGTCTGTGTTGAGTAGTTACGTCATGCATGACACTAATACACTGTCTGTGTTGAGTAATTACGTCATGAATGACACTAATACACTGTCTTCCAGCAGATGAAGTTTTTATTTTTTAACTTATAGATTTCCGCTGTAACCTACTTTATTTTGTTTTCATCTCAAAATATATCCACTCCTCCTCCAATACACCCACTCCTCCTCCAATATATCCACTCCTCCTCCAATACACCCACTCCTCCTCCAATACACCCACTCCTCCTCCAATATATCCACTCCTCCTCCAATACACCCACTCCTCCTCCAATATATCCACTCCTCCTCCAATACACCCACTCCTCCTCCAATATATCCACTCCTCCTCCAATACACCCACTCCTCCTCCAATATATCCACTCCTCCTCCAATACACCCACTCCTCCAATACACCCACTCCTCCTCCAATATATCCACTCCTCCTCCAATACACCCACTCCTCCTCCAATACACCCACTCCTCCTCCAATACACCCACTCCTCCTCCAATATATCCACTCCTCCTCCAATACACCCACTCCTCCTCCAATATATCCACTCCTCCTCCAATACACCCACTCCTCCTCCAATACACCCACTCCTCCTCCAATACACCCACTCCTCCTCCAATATATCCACTCCTCCTCCAATACACCCACTCCTCCTCCAATACACCCACTCCTCCTCCAATACACCCACTCCTCCTCCAATACACCCACTCCTCCTCCAATACATCCACTCCTCCTCCAATATATCCACTCCTCCTCCAATACACCCACTCCTCCAATACACCCACTCCTCCTCCAATACACCCACTCCTCCTCCAATACACCCACTCCTCCTCCAGTACACCCTCTCCTCCAATATATCCACTCCTCCTCCAATATATCCACTCCTCCTCCAATACACCCACTCCTCCAATACACCCACTCCTCCTCCAATACACCCACTCCTCCTCCAATACACCCACTCCTCCTCCAGTACACCCTCTCCTCCAATATATCCACTCCTCCTCCAATACACCCACTCCTCCTCCAATACACCCACTCCTCCTCCAATACACCCACTCCTCCTCCAATACACCCACTCCTCCTCCAATATACCCACTCCTCCTCCAATATATCCACTCCTCCTCCAATACACCCACTCCTCCTCCAATATATCCACTCCTCCTCCAATATATCCACTCCTCCTCCAATACACCCACTCCTCCTCCAATATATCCACTCCTCCTCCAATACACCCACTCCTCCTCCAATATATCCACTCCTCCTCCAATATACCACTCCTCCTCCAATATATCCACTCCTCCTCCAATATATCCACTCCTCCTCCAATATATCCACTCCTCCTCCAATACACCCACTCCTCCTCCAATACATCCACTCCTCCAATACACCCACTCCTCCCCCAATACACCCACTCCTCCTCCAATACACCCACTCCTCCTCCAGTACACCCTCTCCTCCAATATATCCACTCCTCCTCCAATACACCCACTCCTCCTCCAATATATCCACTCCTCCTCCAATATATCCACTCCTCCTCCAATACACCCACTCCTCCTCCAATACACCCACTCCTCCTCCAATACACCCACTCCTTCTCCAATACACCCACTCCTCCTCCAATACACCCACTCCTCCTCCAGTACACCCTCTCCTCCAATATATCCACTCCTCCTCCAATACATCCACTCCTCCTCCAATACACCCACTCCTCCTCCAATACACCCACTCCTCCTCCAATATATCCACTCCTCCTCCAGACCACCATCTCCTCCTCCAATATATCCACTCCTCCTCCAATATATCCACTTCTCCTCCAATACATCCACTCCTCCTCCAATACACCCTCTCCTCCCCCAATACACCCACTCCTCCTCCAATATATCCACTCCTCCTCCAATATATCCATTCCTCCTCCAATACACCCACTCCTCCTCCAATATATCCACTCCTCCTCCAATACACCCACTCCTCCTCCAATATATCCACTCCTCCAATACACCCACTCCTCCTCCAATATATCCACTCCTCCTCCAATACATCCACTCCTCCAATACACCCACTCCTCCTCCAATACACCCACTCCTCCTCCAGTACACCCTCTCCTCCAATATATCCACTCCTCCTCCAATACACCCACTCCTCCTCCAATACACCCACTCCTCCTCCAATACACCCACTCCTCCTCCAATACACCCACTCCTCCTCCAATATATCCACTCCTCCTCCAATATATCCACTCCTCCTCCAATACACCCACTCCTCCTCCATTACACCCTCTCCATCTCCAATACACCCACTCCTCCTCCAATACACCCTCTCCTCCTCCAGTACACCCTCTCATCCAATACACCCACTCCTCCTCCAATACACCCTCTCCTCCTCCAGTACACCCTCTCTTCCAATACACCCACTCCTCCTCCAATATATCCACTTCTCCTCCAATACACCCTCTCCTCCTCCAATACACCCACTCCTCCTCCAATATATCCACTTCTCCTCCAATACACCCACTCCTCCAATATATCCACTCCTCCTCCAATACACTCTCTCCTCCAATACACCCACTCCTCCTCCAATACACCCACTCCTCCTCCAATACACCATCTCCTCCTCCAGTACACCCTCTCCTCCAATACACCCTCTCCTCCTCCAATATATCTACTCCTCCTCCAGTACACCCTCTCCTCCAATACACCCTCTCCTCCTCCAATATATCCACTCCTCCTCCAATACACCCTCTCCTCCAATACACCCACTCCTCCTCCAATACACCCACTCCTCCTCCAGTACACCCTCTCCTCCAATATATCCACTCCTCCTCCAATACACCCACTCCTCCTCCAATACACCCACTCCTCCTCCAATACACCCACTCCTCCTCCAATACACCCACTCCTCCTCCAATATATCCACTCCTCCTCCAATACACCCACTCCTCCTCCAATACACCCACTCCTCCTCCAATACACCATCTCCTCCTCCAATACACCCTCTCCTCCTCCAATACACCCTCTCCTCCCCCAATACACCCACTCCTCCCCCAATACACCCACTCCTCCTCCAATACACCCACTCCTCCTCCAATACACCCACTCCTCCTCCAATATATCCACTTCTCCTCCAATACACCCTCTCCTCCTCCAATACACCCACTCCTCCTCCAATTCACCCACTCCTCCTCCAATACACCCTCTCCTCCTCCAATACACCCACTCCTCCTCCAATACACCCACTCCTCCTCCAATATATCCACTTCTCCTCCAATACACCCTCTCCTCCTCCAATACACCCACTCCTCCTCCAATTCACTCACTCCTTCTCCAATACACCCTCTCCTCCTCCAATACACCCTCTCCTCCTCCAATACACCCACTCCTCCTCCAATACACCCACTCCTCCTCCAATACACCCACTCCTCCAATACACCCACTCCTCCAATACACCCACTCCTCCTCCAGTACACCCACTCCTCCTCCAATACACCCACTCCTCCAATACACCCACTCCTCCTCCAGTACACCCACTCCTCCAATACACCCACTCCTCCAATACACCCACTCCTCCTCCAATACACCCTCTCCTCCAATACACCCTCTCCTCCAATACACCCACTCCTCCTCCAGTACACCCTCTCCTCCAATACACCCACTCCTCCTCCAATATATCCACTTCTCCAATACACCCTCTCCTCCTCCAATACACCCACTCCTCCTCCAATATATCCACTCCTCCTCCAATATATCCACTCCTCCTCCAATACACCCACTCCTCCTCCAATACACCCACTCCTCCTCCAATACACCCACTCCTCCTCCAATATATCCACTCTTCCTCCAATATATCCACTCCTCCTCCAATATATCAACTTCTCCAGCACATCCACTCCTCCTCCAATACACCCACTTCTCCTCCAATACACCAACTCATCCTCCAATACACCCACTCCTCCTCCAATATATCCACTCCTCCTCCAATATATTCACTCCATCTCCCACATTGTATTTAAGTGTCTTTAAAAATTCCAACTTGACGTTGAAACAACGGTAGCTCTCGCGAGATTCTCGGTTGGTGATTTATCTTCATCGAGTTTTCAACATTTGTGTAACAACTTCTGTTTTAAAGTTTTCGGAGGTGATATGTTGGAAAGGGGAAGATTGGGTGTACAAACTGAAACGGCTGTTTATTTTTGTGTGCATCTATTTATAGATGAGGTCAGGTGAAATGTTCCTGAAGTAGCATACAACAATACCACATTACGCCATCAGACAGACAGACACACACATACATAAGCATATACACACATTCGCATATACACACATGCACGCATAAACACCTATATATAGAGACTTCTTACAAAATAAATTACATACACATACACAGGTAAACACAGGTGTCTTTAATGGCGATATATGCATTTCTTTTTTACACTGTCCTATGGTTTTGAATGAATTTTTTTAAACGTTGAACATTATTGAAATTTTGATAACTTCATCTGGGTAGCGTGTGTTTGTATGTGATATAATAGTATGGTAGATATTGTATCGTGTGTTTGTATGTGATATAATAGTATGGTAGATATTGTATAGGGTGATGTAATATTATGGTAGATATTGTATAGGTTGATAAAATAGTATGGTAGATATTGTATAGGGTGATAAAATAGTATGGTAGATATTGTATAGGGTGATGTAATAGTATGGTAGATATTGTATAGGGTGATAAAATAGTATGGTAGATATTGTATAGGGTGATAAAATAGTATGGTAGATATTGTATAGGGTGATAAAATAGTATGGTAGATATTGTATAGGGTGATAAAATAGTATGGTAGATATTGTATAGGGTGATAAAATAGTATGGTAGATATTGTATTGGGTGATGTAATAGTATGGTAGATATTGTATAGGGGGATAAAATAGTATGGTAGATATTGTATAGGGTGATGTAATAGTATGGTAAATATTGTATTGGGTGATATAATATTATGGTAAATATTGTATTGGGTGATATAATATTATGGTAAATATTGTATATAACACAGATGGGAATATATAACCCGTTGTCCCAGCTGATAGATTTAATGTAAGTATTTTAGGAGAATTTAGATGTATTTGTACAGAATATAGTAGAATCTTGGCTATCCGGCTAGCCTTCCGTACTATCCAGCCTAGTAGAAAGTATACTCTGCAGTAATATTGAGTAGATGAGAGAAGTATACAAGTTAATAGATTTATATTATGTCTATACTTTATACAATGTATTAAATATATAAAATTAGTTGACTGAAAACTGTCTAAATAGTTAAAAAAAATTGTTAAATCAAATAGTATCTCTTGTACCATTTCAACATTAAAATATTATAGAATATGTAATGTAATGTTTTTCAAACTTTATTAACTTCTAATATCAGTTAATTCATATTGGTGATTACACTTTTAGTCAATATAATCTCTATCAATGTTTGTATAAGTCTAAGGACTTTTTATGTAAGGAATTTTTTGTTTTACTTTTTAGTAATATTTTAATAAAGTTATTGTTAGTTTATATTGCCGAGACGAATAATATCAAACACGATATTGTGGAGGTTGATGACGGAAGTCTCACAAAAAGTCTCACTATAAGTGAAGCTAGTGAATCTATGTAGGTCATTAACTAAGAAGAAGAAAAAGTTCTACATTGGCCAGAGCCAGCTAATGACCACTGTGTCCATCTCTCTTAAGCCAGCTTGACTAAATACATTCCAGACAGAGTGATCTATTATGAGTTCATTAGCCGGACAAAACCTGAAACACAAGTTTCTCTGGTCAGGCTAAAACTACGCAGCTGATCGGGGACAGAGGTGCGTGGGGGGAGGGGTCACTTGTAGGAGTGAGTACTGTAGCGGGCTGTTCACATGGTGAGTACAAAGTCCTGGCTGTGTTTACATTGAGGGTGAGTTTAATTGTAATGGGATTGAGCGGTTTTATTTATGTCATTTTAGTGAAGTACTTGGTCGCGGTAATTGTTAAATGGGGAAATGCCCCCCCCCGGGACATTGATAAAAGATGACATTATGATGTTTGCACGTGGTAAATTTAGAAAACGCAAAACACAGTAAACTCTCGATTATCCGGCCTATTGTAGCTTAAAGGGTATCCGTATAACGAAAATCTGATTACTATTTAAATACATTTGACCATTTTCTGCTCCTAACATACTATTAAAAATACTTGTTTTTTAACTGCAGATTCCAAAACTTCATTTAAGTGCGTACATTATTTCTTTATCTAGACCGGATAACCCTTAGTCCGTATATTAGCTAGATGACTGTCTGGAAGGCGTACTGTCTTGTCGAGACTTACCTCCGTCCTAGACATAATTATAATGTTGACTTTCTTTACTTCAAAAATATATTAAAACATTATTTATCACCTGGGAGGGTTGATATCTTCTCACCTGTCAACGAGTCTCCCACTACCGTATGACAGAGATAACTTTATTTACCCTGTTATTTACTTCCCTCAACTCCAGCAGGCAGGTGTGAAGGGCACACACCATCCATCAGTGGGTGACGATTGGAAACCTATACCCAGTAACAGTAAACATTGTATTGTTTACTTCATTCCCTGGATTAGGTCAGTGGCCCACTTTAGAAATATCGTCATTCTTTATTTTATTATAAACGACATATCAGAAAGAGACACAGATTTGTTTATTGATATCTGATAAAAAAAAACGAATTGAATAAATGGATGGAAACCCAATCCGTGTGCAGCGCCGGTTGATACAAGTGATAATGTCGAGAAGAGTATACAGCCAACCTATAAAAGATTCATGACTGCGCATAGATCTTTTCACTGAGACGAGAGCGAGTTTTTTTGTTCTAGAGTTGTATAATAACATCTACTGTGTGTCACGTGCCACTCTCTTGTGTTGCTTTATCTTTTCCTTACGTATCCATGACACCTGCTAGTCCCGCGCAATCATTGAATAGAGGCGGACACGTAATCTTGCAAATCAGTTGAATAGTTGACATTTAGAGACAGTGAGAGATATAGTTTTTATAGTGATGTAGCCTTAGTCAGTAGTCAGTTGGGGGGAGGGGGGGTCTTTCTATTTACGTTTGATGAGTTTATTTGTTTTTAGCCTGTTTTGTTTGATTGTTGTACATATATTTATAAACATTGCTGTCTGTGGGTACATACTATACACACCGTGTCGTTTCAGATCATTATCACTACAGTTATATCAGAAGGCACAATGTGTTGAGTAACAAGCCCGACACGAGTGGGTGCAGTGCTCTGGGGGGGGGGTCCATTTTTTTTGTCTCACGTGTAATATGAATTTTGTTTTCTATTAGTTTATTATGTTATATTTTATAAGGGTCCGTAAAGTATTCCTGCACCGAGGACCGTCGATTTTCTCGATGGGCATGGGCGTAGGTCGGGGTGGGGGGGGGGCGATTCAACAGGGGCGTTATTGCTCTTTCTTCAAAGACGGTTAAGATACAAAAAAAATGAAACACGCATTGGGTAAAAGAAATTGGTGGGGGTGAGGGTGTAGCATGAATAATGACACCAAGGATCATCAAAGAAGGCGGTGCATTAAAGTTTACTGTGGGGTGCATTATAAAAAAAATCCTGAAGACCTCCTGATAAAAGTAAGTGTATTTTACCCATCTTGTCTCCACACTATCCCCTAGCGGTCATGTCTTCTGTCATATGGGAGGGGTAGTTTGACCAGTAATGACCTTATGTCCGTATTACTCGGCTGTAGTCTCTCAACTTTTAAAAGCATGGCGTCTGTTGTCCTGAATCACACCTCCATCCGCTTCCCTCACCACCACATAATAAAACTATAAACAGGGAGGGCGGGTGTGCACTATGTCACTCACATGACATCACTTAGTCACCCAGTAAAGGTGAAACAGTTTTGTACTTTTTATCTGTATCCCCCCCCCCACACACATTTGTCATGTTTATTTTTGTAATCAATAAATCTGTCTTGAGTGCGACATTTTCAGTTACTGTACAATGAAAGATTTAATTGTATCTGTGTGTCAGGTCGTTCGTTTGACACTTAAATTATTTTCTTTTTTTTTTGTTTGTTAATATTTTGTGTACAGTTAGACTTTTGTAAATCTTCTACCACTACCACAGTGTCCGCATTTTTCTGGTTGTTTGTATTTGATTGCAATGTCAAGTTGGTTTGATTGTAACTTGCTGTGCATTGTCTCATTGGGTAATCGTTCTTGTATTTCTACCAATCATACAGTTGCCTTGATAAAATCTACAAGTCATTCATTATAATAATTTCTATGTGTATCCTATGAAAACGTTAGTGGTGGAAAAAGAAATTGTACATCAGTCGATGTGTTTGTAACAAGAATGGGGCTCCGAGTATGAGGCGAGTTGCGTGTGTGTGTGTGGGGGGGGGTAAGAGACACCCAATTTGCACTTCTGGAAAAACCGTTTTGATGACCGTATTTATTTATTTTTGGGGTGTGGGGGGGGGGTATTGTAGTCTGCGCTCGGAAGGGGGGGGGAGGCCCAACCGACCTTAGCCCGAGTCTGTCCATGGCTGTTTTCTATATCTTAGTTGTAGCTATCTCACGCTATAACTCATGTATAACTACATGCAGGTTATACATTTTTTTTTACCTTAACTGAACGATTTAAACAAATAATAAACAAGATGTGTGGATACATAATATTCATGGCACTACATTCATGGCCATTATAGTTCGTACTTATCGGTAGGTAGCTTATAAACAAACTGTACACAATTCGACCCTCCATACAGTTGTCTAATTCATGGTGTAGCCAAATATTTTCTTTCAAATCAACTCCGTGCAAGACTCTCTCACGTGAGACAACATTCAATTTGAAATTAAGTTCATGGGTGTGATACGTCAAGACATGAATATCTTCACTGCGACGACGTGCGATAGTTCTTTTAAAACAACCTTCACATCCAAGTTGACATCCCACTGTGAATGTGATTCCCCCCCCCCCCACCCCACCGGGAAGTTTATGTTTCTCTATTTCTCCCCTTCAAGTTAGCACTCAACTCAACTGCATATGTCAAGAACGTGGCCAGCAGCTCGGTGTGTGATGGAGAAGTAAATATGATAAGGCTGACGTGTAAAGTTTCCCCGAGTAAAGAGTTGATTTAAACTCAACATTCGGACGAGGCCTGCGCGATGCCTGCTCTACAATCTGCTTGGGTTGATGTAATTTGACTACAAATGTTGCCATGTTGTTGCTTTTTTAGGCGCCGATATTCTACGTCTCTTGCTTTATTTCTATATTATTATTATTATTATTTTGCAACTGTTTGCATATTTTGGTTTTAGCAAACACATTTAAATATGTACACTATTTACAGAGCGTTTCGTGCTTGTTATTTATGACAGCACCCCAACTGATAATGTACTTACTTGATTTTATGAATGGTAAATAAAAAGTTTCTTACAACATATTGAACTGCCAGTTTATATTTCTTGATGCATACACAATGTACAAAGTAGTGTTGTTTTAGTCCCAGGTCATATTTTAGTTTCAGTTTTTATTTCGTTTTTTCTGTAATAATTTTAGTTTTCGTCTAGTTTTAGTCTTGCTTCTAATTTTAGTTTTAGTTCTCGTTGACGAAAAGTCAACGTTTTCGTTAACGAATGTTTTAGTTTTCGTCAACGAAAACAACACTAGTACAAAGAGCTACGGAAGCCTAATGTACAATCGGTTTTTGTCTGTTTTGTCCGAAAGATTCTACATAGATCCACTTTAGGGGCAGTCCATAAAGTACGTCACGCTATTTTGACGATTTTTTACCTCCATCCCGGTCACAAAGTGTCACAAATCTCGGGACCCCCCCCCCCCAAAGTACTTCACACTTTCGAAAAATTTTTTTTAAAATTAAGAACTAATTAAAATTTTATCGAAAACTCAAATCACACTTCACTAAACTGCCTTAAAATATAAATATTAAAAGAACTATCAGATTATTAAATAAGTTTAATAGTAGAATAACTAATTGTCAACAGTTGTATCACTTATTCTTTGAAACAGTTACTCAATCAATTGAATTTGAAAAAAAAAATTGAAAAAATTAGATTGACAATTATATAAGAAACATCATTTATCTGCTACCTATTCATTTACAATGGGTGAGGTGAACTTTGAGATAATCTTCCGATTATGCATTCTATTGACACAGGATAATAAGTAGATTAGCGAAACTTGACCTCAACCAGTGATTAAATAATAAAAATGGAAACAAAATAATGTGACTAAAAAAAGGACTAGATTGACAAATTATGTGAGCAGCTCTGGTGCTATATTGAATATGTTTATAGCGGGCCTGTGAATTATGTTTAATTAAAAAAATATTCACTAGACATCATCCATCCATGGTGAAGTGTTCATCCAAAATTAAGACTGACATAAATCTTTCCGCATCATCGTTTCCTGGAAGGATAGTTGCAGACAGATCAACTTCATCCTCATCTAGCCACTCAACATCCTCTGAATGTGCATTCTCCATTCTGCCAATAATTGCCATGAGTTCTCTTTGCCTTCTAGCTGCGATTCTCAAAGGACGAATGCGTTTTATCTGAGTTGATTCTGGAAAATTTGGGGTTGGCACATTCTCCTAGAAGACGGGTGGTCGAGTGGTATAGAGCGCTCGACTGTCGACCGGAGGGTCCCGGGTTGGAATCTCAGTGAGAATCTTAGGACTTTTTCAAGTCCTGGTGAAAGTTCCCAAGTCCACCCAGCTTTAAATGGGTACCTGACTTTATGTTGGGGGAGTAAAGGCGGCTGGGAATTGTGCAAACCACACAATCCCTTCATATGCCTAGGTTATAGAAACAGATGAATTCTACACTTCATCTGCCCCGATGGCCCTTTAAGGCTAAGGAAACTTTACTTTTTTACATTCTCCTGCGCCCGAACTCTGTGTTATCCTGTTATTCTTCAACATTGTTTGTGAGGCAAAGTATAAGTGACACACTTTGCAAATTCGATCATGTATGCTGGTCTGCAAAGATGGACAATAAAGATCATATGGTTGCACTTTAAAAAACTCCTGTTGGTCTTGGCATAATGTCATCAAATTTGAGAGTTTGTGCCACAAACAAACAATGAAGGAAATGTATGTGCATCTGCATCTGCTCTTTCTGAAGCTCAGAGTCCATCGTTGTTTGGTTGATTGGGATTGGATTTGGAGGAGGAAATAATCTCGAAGGTAAAACGTTGAAAAATGAGCTCCGTACTTTGTCGCAACATTTTATGTCTTGACATTTCACAATTTGAGTGAAGTATTTGCCGGTGAGAACATGATAAAAAGATGGTCAAACCATTCTTATCCTTCGACATCAGTCCTGCTGCATCCAATTCAGATTTCTCAGGGTCGATATATTCTGCAACTGTTGGAAAATGGTCAACAATCACATGCGACCAGATTTCAGCTAAAGTTTCACCTGCAAACTTGAAGTTTGTTCTTTCCAAATCCTCATTTATTGTTCTGCCCTGCGAATCAAAGTGAATGCCATAATGTTCATTTGGCAATATGACACCAGACAGTTCGCTGCTAAATGGAGCCATTCGATGTTCCACGCGATTATAAGCACCTCTTCCTGGTGCACTGGTTGCAAGGAATAAGGCATCAATATTATTTTACCGAAGTGATAGATTGCAACTTCAATTATGGTAATTTTTTGTATTATAATAAAATTTCCAAATTTCTTTATTAGTGATATAATTATGCAGCAGACAACAAAGAAATAAAGAACTTCCGTAAGGCTACTGATAAAACAAGGCTTTGCAACAGTTTATTAGCGGTCCTAACTAGCATGAGGAATTGTGAACAACACATTGAAAAGTTATGCGTTTCATGCTATTTTGACATAAAACTAATTCAAGTGTTTCACAATTTTTTTTTTAAATTATTTTTAAAACTATTAAGTTTTACTGAAAAAATAAAAAAAATTTAATTAGAAATAAAATTTAAAATATATAAATAAAAATGTGACCTTGCCGGACCCCCCCTCCACCCTGCCACAAACTGTCACACTTTCTTATACCCCCTCCCCCCCTCCCCTTGGAGCGTGACGTACTTTATGGACGGCCCCTTAGGGATCTTCCCCCCAAAATACGATGCTACAGTGGATCTCAAAGTGTGGTTTTCTGACGTAATGTATATGGGTCGCGACAAATTTCAGTGTTCAACTATTTGGGCGGGAAACTGTAAATGTACAATCACAACTCTGCTTCTCTAAATGTTTCAAAACTAAATGTTTGCAGATCTACAAAGTAAAAGGGAATATATATATATATATATATATATATATATATATATATATATATATATATATATATATATATATATATATATATATAATACACACACACACAAAGATTTTCTTTGTTGACGGGTCGCGAAAACCAAAAAACCGTAAAATTTTGAGAACCACTGTCCTATGTGCCCATGGATTCGATTATTTGACGTCAGTGGTATCTTGATGATGTACGAAACTGTGACCTGTTTCCTCCTTGTACCACGTGTAACCACACCAACAGCGAGACACCACCTACGTTTGATGTGGACATCTTAACTTGGCTATTTTTTTGAAAAAAATAAATTACAATCTAGGCGGTTACAGCAAGACATACGCACATAAGAAATAACTCCGGTTTCACGTCTGTCTTCGCATACAACCGCAACATCAGAAAGCCACATTGTTAAACGTGCGTGAATCGAGTTTTCTTTATTTTCATATAAATTTTACATTTTAAACTTTATCCTTGGCCTGAAGCCTCAGCAGTTGCAGCAGTAAAACGTGTTACAAGAACTATAATGTTCAGTGTATGCAATAACTTTCTAATAATCTTAAGAACTAAATAACATGTTGAAGTTCTAAACAAAAAAAATAGAACATCAGAAAGGGTTTTTTTTTTATTTATCTGTAATGATTTGATTATTTTTATCAACTCCTTATATAAGTCCAAAATAAACCGTTTTTTTTTTGTACACCTGGTATATTTCACCACAACTTATCAATTTTTGAGCTTTGCTTTAACTGGAATATTTTTTTTTGTTTTTACATTTCCAGTCGATGAATTGCACGCGATACTCCCTATCAGATATGTGACAACTGAACTTTTTGTACATTTCAGATGAACATTTTTTAGGCATTTATCTTCTGGACATTTCTTTACTCTGTGCGCTTGTGTGATTTTTAGTTTAATTTTTTTTAAATTTGTTCTTAAATAAAGTCTCTACATATGAAACTAGATAAAGTCTCTACATATGAAACTTGTACAGTAGATATTTATGAAACTGCTTATGGGTATGACTAGCGCTGTATTTATAAATAAAAATATTGCATCTTTGAATTTCCGTCTTTGAGTAATTATTATGTGCCAGTGGCTTAGAATTTAGATAACAAAGCTCAGTTGTTCTCAAACTGTTACCCTTCGTGACCCAACTTGTCAATCAAAGCGTCATCACAATTGTATAAATACATTCCCCCTTTTACTTTGTAGACTTGCCAACGTATACTTGTCTAACCTATATCGAAATATGGGTTGTAACATACAGAACATATCAGCAGGGCCGCCACCAGAATGCTATAGACCCCGGACTAGCCCCTTATAATCATTGTGATATCGGGGCCCCTTTCAACTGTCAGGTCATCTTATAGTGAATAAAGGAAAATAGAGCCCCCCACCCCATGGGCATGTTCTCAAACAACTTAAGAAATTGTAACTCTAAATATTAAACTGCAAAATTTGACTAAAACTTCTGTTTTTGGTAGTTCAATTTTTTAATAACCATTCATATATTTTTTTTTCTTTTGGGTTTCTGTTACGGATCCTTTTAATGATGATGCTTGTAGAGGGTGTAATAAATCAGACAACACAAATCACGAAGTTAACTCCAGTGAAGTAACATCAAACAATCATTTAATACTTGAACATGAACTGACATAAAGGTAGAATCAGGAGGAGTACAAAGGCAAACTGTAAATATGCATCCATCTACATAGATGCCCACAGCTAGACTAACTATAAAACAAAGCATGTGCTCCCAACTGTCAGTTAATATACGTCATTTGTACCAAATGACGTATACACTAAAGCTCCCAATATTTACACTCAAGATGGCGGAATGACGCCATAGATACTGCGGTGGGCGGAGCCTAGCGAATTGCGTCATCAAACTTAGACTATATTATTTCTCCACAGTTTCATTTGCCAGGTGTCGCACAGGTATTATTTTTTTATGTTTAAGGCGTTCTCAGGAGACGTTCCTTGCGTGTCATTTACTTTCTCAATCAATCAATATATATAGCCGACTCTAATACGATTCATATTCTTTATTTTTGTCTTCACACAAAGATAAATCATGAACACAATAAATCAAACCTAACTGGTTCTACACTGTCCCGATAGATGTGTAAACTGATAAAGTTATACGCATTAGATCACAACTGCATAATAATATACTTACATACTTCCTTGTCTATGCTTCAAGTCACATAACGTCTTACTCCTGTTCACAACTTTCTAACACAATCCCCCCCGACCTCATACTCTACTGTCCTCTTCTCGATCCCCGAATCGACTTCTCAACTGTCATGTCTGCCCACTACCCATTAACTTCTTTCTTGTCAAACTGTCCCTTCACTGTTTCCCAGACTCCCAACTATATGTTTCATTAAAACATCCCAAAATGCTAAGGCCCCCAAATATTTTGATTGGTCCATCTACCTGCTTTTGATTGGTCCATTTACCTCCATTTTTCAGTCTCTTTGTCAGTTCAGTTATCCATCTGTTAGTAACAAAGAAAGTTTGTTGAATTCTCTCTTGGCTGTACATACCCCCCCTACCCAACTCAAAAAAGAATAATGTATTTAACCCTGAAATTTAAATTTAAGAAAATACATACGTGTCCCTGGCCTGAACTTTTGAACTGGTTCATTAAATGGAATGGTTGTATAGCTATACTGAAATCTATCGTTACAAGAGGTTAACCCTGCTATACAATAAAGTCAGGGTTATTACGGGCCCGGGATGTGTGTGTGGGGGGGTATTAACCTCTAACAGCCATTCTGGATTTCAGCTAGAAACAAGATCAATACCAATCAGGTCAGTGGACCGATACATCGTCCACCTTTGACACCCGCCGACCCAAGCCGTGTCAGATTCTAAGTTTTCATTAATTCATTCATTAACACCGTGTCCGGTAGGTGCAACGATAATTAAGGCACCGTGGGGTAATTTTATCGGCGTCCTAGTTCAACAATCGATATCGATAACTAATGTAATAATTGATTCGTTACAATTTGCTATTGGCTTTTAGCGATCGATTTGTATCAAGCCCGCGTCGAAATAATCAAAGGCGCCAATGTAGCACCTCCTCTTGTTGTTCGCCCTTATGTACTTATTTGTGTATAACAAACATTGACATTGTATGTGTCCATATGGTTAATTATGTGTTGTTGTTTGTTTTTATTAATAGATCCAGACTCCGTCATGATGGACTCCAGCTCAATGGACATGTGTCCGGCCTGTCACCGGCCGTTTGACGCAGGCAAGAAGAGAAAGTTGATTGACGCCTGTGGGCACGAGCGTTGTTACACCTGTATGTTCAACAGTGAGAAGTGTCCTATCTGTGATGCACAAGGTGAGACTTTTAGTATCAAATGGGCAGTACATGAACGTGTGGTCAGTTTGTTAATGTTAAGTCACTTGTTTGTTCAAAACATCAATTAGTGGTTAATTGTTTGGTCAATACATGAATTAGTGGTCATTCCATTCTACTTATATATAATTAATGTGTGATCACTACATTCTACCTATACATATAAATGAGTGGTCACTCTATTAGTTTATTCTACGTGTATATAATTAATGTGTGGTCACTGCATTCTACATATACACGTGAGTAAGTGGTCACTGCATTCTACGTATTCGTATAAATGAGTGGTCACTGCATTCTGCGTATACATATAAATGAGTGGTCACTACATTCTAGTATACATATGAGTGATTGGTCACTACATTCTACGTATACATATGAGAGAGTGGTCACTACATTCTACGTATACATATACATGAGTGGTCACTACATTCTACGTATACATATACATGAGTGGTCACTACATTCTACGTATACATTTGAGTGATTGGTCACTACATTCTACGTATACATATGAGAGAGTGGTCACTACATTCTACGTATACATATAAGTGTGTGGTCACTACATTCTACGTATTCCACGCTACGTCCACAGCTCGGATGCAGAGAGACGCTCCGCGGCCTCTGGTTGACCAGTCGGGCTACACAGCTCATCGACCCAAGCTTAAAACGAACGGTCATTTGTTAGCCGGCAACATGAAAACGAGACAGGAAGTTCCAGAGCTGCCTCCACGATCTCGTCTGACCCCGTCGCCCTCAGGTGAGACGCGCGTGCTTGGGTGACCTTGTTGTAAAATGTCTGTACAACTGGAACTGAACGATATTATGTTCACCAAGACTGTATGTGTGTCTGTGTTTACATCAGACGTAATATCTTTAACGGTATCAAGTAATTCAGTTTTTGTCGCGAATTTGTTAATTTTTCTAAACGTGACTGAGTCACATGCACACTTTTCTCCTTCGTGTACAAACCTCGGTGCACAGAAGAAAAAAAATTACACATGCAACTCGTAATTTTACATATTTTATACGTTAAATAATTGTGTTGAATGGAAGTCATGAACTGAACATGATGTTACACATGTTTGTATAACCACTGAGGTCTATATGTGCCCCCCTCACTCCCAGTGTGTACAGATGTCTAAATAGGGCACTAAAATGACATGACGTTGACTCTAAATGGGGGGGGGGGAGTAGGGGGGAGAAAGTAGAAAAAAAGGAAAAATGCAAACATTAAAAAAAAACTCCCCTGATGACTCCCTGACCCAGTGAAACAGGAAATGTTAAGTATCGTGTGTCAGTGGGTCGTGAAATCAGGTCGACCAGGTCCTTAGTCAATTGACCTCAATGTTTCTTATACAATTGAGTTTGGTTGTGAATGTGTTTCAGTTTTTGTTGTTATTTAAAGTATTCTGTTATTTTAGTAATTGATTTCCGTGAATATATTCAAACATCCATGCCTAGATTGTGTCCTCACATAAACATAACATATATACAGACCCATGATGTCATGCTTGCTATATTAGGGTGGCCCGAAAAATCCAACTTCGTGCCAGATACCGGGGCACCCTTTTTTGTGTTCCTTTTGCCTTAGTTAGTATACCGTTAAAATTTTACAACTAAATCCAAGTAGGCCTCGTTGTTTTACCTTTTATGGCATTTTACTCGATTTTGTTGAAAAACGACAGCAACAAACTATAGAAGGTGAATCAGGTGAAAATGAAACAGAGAGCTGTGAATCATCCAATAAATTTGAATTCCTAGATGAATACGAACCAAGTCCAAGCTCAACTAAAAAGACGGACAGACAACACGGAGATAGGGTATCATACTTCCTTGTTCACTAAGCATGTCACCAGTGCCTTGGATCGCAACCAAGCGTCTGATCGTGAAAATTAGCGATTGATGATTCCTATTGCTGCAGCGCTGGGACATGATCCTTCATCTTTCACAGTTTCACGAAGCACCATACAAAGAGCCAGAAAGAAAGCCAGGTGTAAACAAGCAGCAGATATGAAGGTTTCATTCAAGCCTGACTACCCTGTAGTTTACACTGGGATGGAAAAATCTTACCTGAAATCCTTGGTCTTGGAGAATTTGACCGCTTGCCGGTGCTGGTTTCTTGTGATGGCAGTGAAAAATTACTAGGTGTCCCTAAACTAACAACATGGACAGGACAGAATGCTGCTGATGCTATTTATGGTCATTTAGAACAGTGGGCATTGGTAGAAAGCATCCATGCTATGAGCTTCGACACCACTTCTGTCAACACTGGTCGTTTCAATAGAGCTTGTGTACTGCTTGAGAATCGTATTGGTCGAGAACTATTGTGACTGGCATGTCGTCATCACGTTCTTGAACTGGTATTGGCAAAGACTTTCAGTTTGTGTTGCGGTCCCTCTAACTCACCAAACATACTTATTATCTTCAAAAGATTTAAAGAAGTTTGGGGACGCATAAAGCTTGACAACTATAGTAAGTTGGAACTGCCTTCAGGCACTGATGTTTTCCAAAAAAACACGGTGAGCTTCTTGACAAATTTCGTTGACTTGAAGTCCCAAGTCAAAAAGATGATTATGAAGAACTTATTGAACTGACAATGATAATCTTAGGAGATCCACCAAAAACCATTCACCGGAGAGCACCAGGCCATGTACATCATGCTAGATGGATGGCTAAGCTGATCTATGCCATTAAAATTTACATCTTCCGTCATAAGAGAGAAGTTTTCAGTCATACATCCAAGGAAGAGAGCCAACTCAAACGATTTGTACAGTTTGGAGCCTTGTTGTACACAAAGTCCTGGATTCAAGCACCCTGTGCAGCGGAAGCACCTGGAGGAGATCTTTTGCTCTGGAAGAACCTGCAGCAATATCAGTCTGTTGATCACGACATCAGTATTGGAGCACAAAAAATTCTCCAGATTCACATGTGATATCTGTCTAATGAGACTGTCAGTCTGGCATTGTTTTTTGATGAAGTGTCACCAATTGAGAAACAGAAAATAATAACAGGTTTTGGAATAGAACCTAGTGAGCGACGTGTTCAAGGTGATCGATCATTGCTCCAAAATGAAGGTGTCAGCTTGGGTCACTTTTCCACAAGGCGTTCACAGAACCTGCTTACAAAGCTACACATAGGCAACTCGTTTCTAGTTCTTCCTCCAGAACAGTGGGATGATAATATTGAATACCAGAAGGGTAAGTAGCGCATTAACGACTTGCGTTTGGTCAACGATACTGCAGAACGTGGAGTTAAATTTTTTAAGGAATGTAATAGACTGCTGACAAAAAACGAGGAAGAAAAGCAATTTATTATGCAAGTTGTTGAAGCCAACAGAAACGTCATCCCTACACAAACTACAAAGAAGTCTACCATCTGTGCTGTTTGGGTGAAGACAATGTACTCTGACTCTTCAGCACTCTACAATTTAAATTTTATGTTGACATTTTCGTTACTTAACAGCTAAATTACAGTAATGGCATGATTTGAAAATGTAATTAAAAAATAAATTCAACGAAAATGCATTTTTTGTATTAATATAGTAAAACTTTGTAACTCTTGAGCATCCCCTTCCAATAGCAGTAGGAAGCTGAAATTGTTGTCAGTTACTAAGTAAGACAAATGGAACTCAACAAGAGGGTGCCCCGTTAGATGTGAGAAACTTTATTTTTTACCATATGATTTTGGGCCACCCTACTGCTATATTGGTACTTAATATTTAATCGGTATAGTGTTCTCGTCAGACCCGTTGTTTTATAATGAACAACATTTATTTCATATCTTCCCGAGAATCACTGAGCATTGCGAGGTTTCTATTAGGGCATTGTGTTTACGATGACATTAAAAAAAACTGAGTGTACATCGAGGGTATGTACTTATTGAAGAAAATTAAAAAAAAAAAGTTTCCTACTTTGTATGATTTTTGTACAAATTTCTTGGACTCTATGGCCATCGCTGGAAATATTCATACACATGCTGGTGTAACGGAATAGATAAGAAAAAAGAGGATTAAGAAATAATGACTTTAATGGGGTCAACAGTTGGAGCTGTCGTGGTGCCACAACTAGTAACGAACTGAATACTCTGATTGGTCAATCCGTTATCACATGATCTGCATGTCAGTTACTGTCTCCATGTTTCTTGCTACTTCTAGTATGTGATAGCAACTACCATCGGTACTTATTTCTTTTTTTGTGGCAATGCTCCTGTAATTAAAATCCCCTTTTTTTCCCCTTTCCAACAACTGGTGACGACTTTGCTACATTATATCTAATTACCAACCTATCCAATGAGTTGATCTGTATTTTAAGGTATCATACAGGTTGTGTTCTGCACAACTATCAGACTCGTGATATCACAACTGTTCTATCAGATTCGTAATCTGGTTGACTCCCGTCCAGGTAGTGTCCAGGTTTTGTTCCTCACACCTTTGTCTGACCAACACCTTTATCGATTATTTTTAGAATACCGAAGTAAAAAAAAAAACAACAACCCATGAGTGTCCTGGCTAGAGGGGGTGGGGGTGGGGGAGGTGATTTATGACACGTGTGATTATAGGCAGTGTCAAAGGCGCCTGGGAATATCTTCTTCTACCCTAATCTCCCCCCCTACCCCCTTTATTTCAGTTTATTTGTTAATGTTTGTAACATTCTTGAAGGCAAACAAAACATCGATCAGAGTAACTGGCTATAAAAGTTTGAGATTTAATGAGATATTTAATACACACGATACTGTCACAGGTGTAAGGGGGGGGGGCAGTCGTTAGGATGGGAATGTTGTGTTGTATGTGTGTGCGCGTGCGTGCGTCCAGAATAGCGTCCAAATTAAAACAACACACTGATGACTTCCTTTTTATGTGCAACGTAATATACGCATCTACACATATAAGTGCTCATCTACACATATGTGTGCACATGCGCACTGTCCATCACATAATCCAGTCAATTACTATCCATTGTCCATCTCAAATCCAGTCCAGTACTATTCACTGTCCATCTCACAATCCAGTCTATTACTATCAACTGTCCATCTCATTATCCAGTCGAGTACTGGCCACTGCCCATCATTATATACGCTAAAAACACAATACATTTACTTGCTTCCAGTTTCTCTTTGATTAAAAAAATGTTGTGAAATGTGTGGAATTGACTACCTCGGCATACTCCCTCGCCTCACGAGATTCAGAAACCGATGAAATGTTGTAACTCGTGAAAAGTTGGATGTAACGTCACGTCTCGGTGAAAGTTGAGATCCATCTTTCTTGGCCTTGTGTTGGTTTACGTGTTTCTCAAAGTGTAACTGTAACAATATATCGGGGCAGTGATGGTTTAGTCTACAGATTTTAGTATCACACTGTAGCAGTAGGGGTCTCCTCCCCCCTCTCTCTCTCTCTCTCGATGTTGCGTGATTAAAATTGTTTCCAACTAGGACACGCCCTCTTCGTCTGGCATGTCTGAAGGCCAAGAGCCATTTCCTGTCCCGATTTGCGTGTGTGCGTGTGTGTATGTAGTGTGTGGTGGTGGGGGGAGGGGGGGGGAAGGGTGTCTGTAACTGTGTGGGGTCTGACATAACTGGTCTTTACAGCCACTGACAAGACAGTCTGAAGATGTACAGACAGTTTATTCTGGTCCAGATAACATGACGTAAATGGCAAACTGCGTTGGGCTAAGACGGAAGCCATGTTACCCTTTCCATCCCTCACCCCCCACCTCCATTACTTCGTCTCTAATGATAACTTTGTTATATAAGGGGCAGGGGTTAGGGATGAGGGTGGTAATGTGATTATGTATATATAAATAGCCGGATCACATGATACAGGCGTTACTGTGAAATCACATAAAGTCATGCTTTATGGTTTGAAAATTGCCCACATCCGGTGCTGGTGCACCGCGATATCTCGTCATGTGGGGGTGTGGCAATTTAAATCTCATATTTGACAGAATATGATTGATTGGCGTAGGGAATAGTTAATTTATAGTGGCAGCCTTTATGGGGTGAGTTCAAAATAGTGAATGGGGAAGGTAAGTATTCTTCCAAAGTTAAAAGTTTAACATGTTTGGTGGTCTGCACTTGATATGGCTTGACCTGAGCACTACAGAAAGTGAAGAGTCCAATATAACGTCCACTGTACAATGACCTTGGGAGTAGATGATCAGTTTCCAGTAGCCACGGCTAGCACTAGGCTCAATCGCCTTAATTTTCCCCAACCAGTACCCCCTACCTATTCAAGATTTACTGGGCGCAACCGATACACGGATCGTGCGGGTCCGGACCCTACCAAAAATCAAGCCATTGGTTTTCGACCCTACCAAAATTTCGGGGCAGACATACCAAATATTTTAATACTAAAAAATATTCATCTTCCCTAATATTTTGGACCCTACCAACTTCAACATACTGGTTACGCCCCTGCTGGTGGTCACTGGTGGTAACTAGGGCTTGAGAATGTCTCAGGTCTCGAACTCGTGACCTTCAGATAAACAGTTTTGCACTCTGTCATGCTCGTTGCGTTGTCCTAATCTAGCACGTCTCTGATTAGCGTTGACTTCCTTATATGGACAATATGTTAATTGAATATGTTTGTTATCATTATTTTTTCAAAATTTATTTCAATATGGCATGTATTACATATAACAGCGGGACGGGTGGTCCTGCGGTAAAGCGCTTGGCTGTCGACCTGAGGGTCCCTGGTTCGATCTCAAAGGATATTTCAAGTCTTGGCAAGTCCGTGGTGCCTCCATGGCCATTGCACTATCGGCTATGAAAGAATGGCATCATGAAAAACCATCCCATAGGATCTATGGGATTTCATCTCATCCTTACAGGGACTTCACACACATATAACAATGTTGTACCATTGTTGAGGACCCCTATGAGGGTATCCTTGGCTTGTTGCTAAGAGTAAGAGGGCTGACTCAATTTGACCCGTATTTGTATTTGTGTTTCTACCACACACAGTCTCACCAGCAATTAAACGTAAAACAAGCGACGATGATCAATTCAACAAGTCGTGTGTACAACAACAAGATATATTTTATTTATACAAAGGCACCAGTCCGTAACAGGGATCTGGTGGCTGTTAAATCATAAAGCAAAGGTAATCCAAAATGCAACAAAGAAAATAATAATCCAATATAAATGAATGAAGTGTAGGGCGTTCTCTCTCTCTCTCTCTCGCTCTCTCTCTCTCTCTCTCTCTCTCTCTCTCTCTCGCTCTCTCTCTCTCTCTCGCGCGCGCTCTCTCTCTCTCTCTCAGAGATCACTCAGTCGAATGTCGACCCGGTCACCACTAGGACTCTCGGTCGAATGCCTATAAAAACTATATCTCGTCACTCACATCACTTTTCACACGTGACCCCTAGCCAATCAATTATAATATCTGTTTCTGTCAAATCAGGGGGTGGAGCCTAGATGGGGGTGGGGAGAAGTACGTCATACCGACAAAGACAAGAGTAACTGGACATCTATCCTTTGTCGGCATTTGAACGGGGCCGAGCGGTCAGAGAGAATCCCGCGAGGAATGTAACGTATTTCTGCCAACCGTTGCCCTGTTCGCCGAGGAAAGTTGTTTTGCTCAGTTTCGCTGGCCACCTGCGATACGACGCAATTACGGGGGTGGGGGAAAAAGGGTGCTGGGCGGGAGAACTGGAACGTGTATTACTATACATTGTATAATATACGTATTAATTTTATTAATACTATTAAGTCAAGGGTTAGAATAAAGGGAATGGTTTCGACAGATTAGTCACAACCCGTGACAACCATTAAATCTGACATGTATTACATATAACAATGTTGTACCATTAAATCTGACATGTATTACATATAACAATGTTCTACCATTAAATCTGACATGTATTACGTATAACAATGTTGTACCATTAAATCTGACATGTATTACATATAACAATGTTGTACCATTAAATCTGACATGTATTACATATAACAATGTTGTGTCATTCAATCTGCAGGTGGAAAGGTTGGACCGCCACCAGTACCAGCAAAGCCCTCCCATTTTTTACCACCCACCAGTCCCTCGGGGCCCCCAACCCACATCGTTGGATACCGGTATGACGGCCGCAGCCCAAACCACTACAGTAGTGACTCGGCCCTGGGCTCGCCAGACGCATACACCAAGTCTACAGTGTCCATGGTCACAGTTGATGGTGACAGCGGTAGGTACCTGGTGGTTACAGTCATTTACTGCCCGTGAGACAGGTGGGGATGGTTTGTGTCTGTTGTGAGGGGAGGAGGGGATCACAAGTATATTACTACTTAACAATTAGCTGTATGGATGATTAAACATTGATCTTGTATAGAAAGTTACTTTAAAAAGTCCACAGTTTCTACAGCCACAATGATTTTTCGTTTGTTTGCTAGAGGGTTGGCACTTAAGAATCTCCATGTTTTGCCCAATCTCCATGTTTTAGCCCAGTCTTCATATTTTACCCCAATCTTCATGCTTTAGCCCAATCTTCATGCTGTAGGTTACAAGCTAGACTCTCCAGCTTGTCCAGTCACCTACCTATGTCCCCCATGTTGCCTCCATGGCCACTGCACCATTGGCTAAGGTGGGGATGAAAGAAAGGCACTGGTAAAATGGTTTCATTAGAGATGTCTTGTCTCTAAGAGATAGGCAGAGAGTTCTAAAAACAAATTATTTCCATATCCCCACCAAGACAGGGTATCTAAGAGACATTTGATAAGCCTTATCACCATTGGGATTTAAAACCATACCCAGCACTGTACCAACCACCAGAGAGTCTCTGGCCACCACAGCACCCAATAGAATCAGTTTATGTATTATAATTCATTTAACCAATGTGTTGTTTAATGTTTCATTTAATAATTCATTCTTTATCAACACAGGAACACACAAAAAAAGGTTACTCAGAACCATGTCATGTTTTAATTCACCTGTAATATTAAATATCCAGGTAACAACAGTCCACCACCTCCACCCCCTGATGTTGCCCAGAATGATTTGATGATGAGGCTCGGCCTACTTCTCGGTGACAGGATACCCCCTCCGCCACCTGGGGTACCAGTGAACCACCATGGAGCTGACGCCCAGCAGGGAGCTGATGTTGGATTCAACACCATATCCTCCCTGTCCAGTAGCGAGCACACACCTGACAGGGGTCTGTCTGATACTAGCCCCATGTCAACGCTGACAGGTGAGGAAGTTTAAACCTGCATTTTTACCCCTTGAAATTAATGAGAGTGAAATAATTTCAGAATTATATAATTATTTCACCCACGCAGCTGTAATGGACACTATATAGAAAATAACACATTAGACTTTTTCTACCTTTGAATGTAACAAATGGAGTTTAGAATTTATTATATTTATTATATTAACCTAAAGAATGCATATGCAATCTAACCTTTCAAACTTAATTAAAATTTTAACTTTTAATGACTGTACACCTGTCCTATATACACCTCCAGTCTCATCTGGAAGTGAACTTGGGACACATGCACCACGGAGCCACCCAACCTCCCTGTACCCGTCTGGCTCAAGGGACTTCAGTGCTGACAGCGTGACATCACTGATGTCCACCAGCAGTGTCAGCCCGCAGGCCACCACTCAGAGGCCACACTCAATAACAAGTAAGCTGACTGACCACAAGTAGCATAATTATATTACAGTCATTAACTGTCTCACTGATTCTGTACAACATATAGCTATGACTAAAAAAAATTTGAGGTGGGGGGGGGGGCATTTATTTTTTGTGTTAAAATACTTTTCACCTAAATATCCAATGTCCAGAAACCTTTTGTTTAGATGGTCAGAAAGCAACTTGAATAAATAAAATTATTTTAAACTGTTTTTGATTCTTTGGTCAATAAATTTCTAGAATTAAAAATTGATACATAGGGGCAATAACTCTGTACATAGGACAATAACTCTGTTTTCTGTTGTATAAAAATCTGAGGTCAAACTAATTTGAAATAATTCATCCATCTTTTTCAGCATCGACACCTGGTGCTATAGAAGAGCTGCCCATGTTTGGTGGTAAAAGAAGATCTTCACTGCGTAGATCTACCAGAGCCACTGTCACTGATGGAAGAGGTAATGTAATGCATCAGTGCTTCTCAAACTTATTGAAGTCACGCCCCCCCCCCCCCTTGTTGGAATGCCAATCAATATGGTTTAGATTGCTTAAATTTTTTTATTTTTCGAAATTCACGGCCCCCCTAAGAAGTCCACGGCCCCCTAGGGGGCCGCGGCCCACCACTTTTAGAAGCACTGTAATACATTACAATATTAATACATGACAATTATAATACATGACAGTTATAATACATGATATTGTACTAAACTGTCAACCAGGGCTGAAATTTCTGTGAATAGCGTGGGATTTTTTCAGGTCATGGTGAAAGTTCCCAAATCCTCCCAGCATTAAAATGGGTACTTGACTTGAGTTGGAAGTAAAGTTCGCTGGAGTTTGTGCTAGCCACACAATGGCCGTAAAATGCAGTGGCTAGAGAAGCAGAAAAATTTAACACCTTTGCTCACCCCCCCCCCCCATAGCCTTTAAGTGAACTTTACTTGCTTTATTTGAACTAGCTGTGTATCATTAAAAGAACTTTATTATATAATATAGCTAATCATATGAACTACTTTTTATTTTTCCTTTTGAAAAATTAGTGTAGAGATGAAATCAGATATGATTTATTCATATTTCCTTTAATGCAAAATTTTAAACTATGATATTATATAAGGTAGTCAAAAAAAAATAGCTGCTTTAGATTTTTTTTATTACACTGTAATTCTTAATCATTGCTGTAAATAAAATAAAAATTAAATTAGAAAATTAAAAAAAAATCTCTCAGTATTTTTTTATTAACATTTGTTATTTATTTTTTAATTGGCTTGTAATTTCATCTTTTCAGGGGAAAAGACTTATATTTTCTCTATATTTAGAATTACCTCCCATGCATGTGATGTTTGTTATTCAAATACAATTTCCATCTTGTCCAGGTCGCTTCACACCTATCAGGCCACCCCAGCTCCAGATTAAACCGATTGTCTTTGAAGTTCCCCACCCCGAGGGGAAGCCAGTCTTTGTGGGAAGGGCGTGGTTGTTTAATGAGCTGGAGTCTGTCCTGTGTGGTGACGGTGGGGGCAGGCCTGGTGGTGTGGTCATCATCGGAGGGCTGGGCAGCGGCAAGACGGCCATTGTGGAGCAGCTGGTGGAGCACAGCTGTTTTGGGGAGAGTGGCAATTCAAGTGCAGGAGCTCAGAGTAAGTGAAGTAATATGAGAGTAAATGAAGTATTATTCATTAGAGTATGGGAAGTAATATTTATCAGAGTAAGTGAAGTAATTTAAAATGCTTTGCACCCAATCATTATTTTTAAAAACAAAATCCAATTATGTTCTTTTGAGATTGGTGTCACCCAGCCTTTCTGTTTCCATGGTGGTCTTAAGACTTTAGTGCTGACATCATTATTGTTAAGCTTGACATGATTACAGCTTTGAAAAAAAAACTCAATAAAAATAAAAACATGTTTTGAGCTTATTTTGTTTTTATTCAATTCTTCAGCCGTAAATTGTAAAATTAAGTTGTTTACTTCATATTTAAAAAAAAATTAACAAATTACGTTTTGTCTAAAAGAGTTATCTGCACCTGGTCAGCAGTCACGCAGCACATCCAACACTCAGCTGACAGACTATGCTGCACTTAATGGCCTCGGCTTCCAGGTGGTTGCCTACCACCTGTGTCAGGCAGACAACAATGCCACGTGTATGGTGGCGGACATGGTGTCCAGTATTGCTGCCCAGCTCGCACGGGCACCACAGCTGACCTCTTACAGAGATTTGTTGTTGCAGGTAAAACTTTCTTAATCAGGTTTATAAAATGTGTAGAAGTTTTTCTTTTAAGTATTTTTTTTATTCCTCAACCTGGAATAAAATCAAAGTTTGTTTTCTACTTATTAAATAAATTCTTCCATTTGGTTTTTTTTTAATGTTTTTTAATAGTATATTTATAATTATTGTGAAGTATGTCTTTATACATCTCTCTTAACTTTCAATTAATTTATCAAATTTAAATTGCAATATTTTTATTCATACATTCATTACAATCCTATGTTTAAAAAAAAGTCTACAAAATGTATTTTTTGGAAAGCGTCAAAGAAATTTGATAAAACTCTTTTTTTATTTCAGGAACCTCAACTCCAAAGTCTTCTGAGTCTCAAAGACTGTATACAAAATCCATCGTTATCTTTCCTGAAAGGCATTCTGGAGCCGCTCCGGATGTTAAAGAATGCAGGAAAGATTTTCTCAGACAGTTGCATCATCCTTGTCGACTCATTGAACGAGGCTGAGTTTCACAAGCCAGACTATGGGGACACCATCGCCTCCTTTCTCTGTCGACACGCCAACAAATTTCCATCCTGGTTAAAACTGGTTCTCACCGTCCAGACCGCTCTTCAGGAGATCACCTCATCGTTGCCTTTTCATCGCATTTATCTTGACAGACATGGGGATCAGTCTGACAATGTCTGTAAAGACATTGTGGATTATGTTGATTACAGGGTGTCCATGAGCTCAGCCGTGCGGAACAATATATCCCTAAACAGTCGTCTGGACAAAGAGATTCAATCCAAATTCTCCAATCACATCCAAAGCATGAGCAAAGGAAGCTTTCTCTACGCAAAGCTCATCCTTGACCTCATCGAGAGAGGACAGCTTGTTCCGAAATCTTCCAATTACAAAGTACTTCCCGTTAATTTATCTGAAATTTTTCTTCTACATTTTAATCTGAAATTTTCCAGTGTAAGAGCTTTTGAGAGAGTTTCGACAATCCTTGGCATCTGCTTAGCAGCTCTGTACCCCTTGTCACTGGAAGACATTTTTATGACTGCGAATTCTGGATTTACGCAAAAGTATATAAGTTGGGAAGATTTTATTCAGAGAACAAATATTCTTTCAGGATTTTTGTACCGTAGGCAGGACAACACTTACATGTTCTTTCATCCCGCGTTCAGGGAGTGGCTTATCAGACGAGATGAAACTGATTCCCCTAAATTTCTCTGTGATCTTCGGTAAGTTCATCATTTTTTATTTCAAATTTCATGTTTATTATTATTTATATTTTGCCTCTGTCTTTCACAGTCCGTATATTTTTGTGAATTTTTTTATTTGGTCTTCAAGTATATCTAATTTTTATTTGGGTTACATTTTAATACTGTCGCAATATTCATGTTTCATGTTCTTTTGAACAAGATTCAGGAAAATTTGTGTTGTTTTATGTTAAATATTCAGGATTGTAAAATAATACTCTAAAAAATGTGCACCACCCAATCTAAAAAAGGTATTAAACCTTTGATGGTATTTTTCTGTTATTAAATATATCTTGAAGTTTACCATTTATGTAAATAAGAAAATACATACTGTGATTACTTTAATGCTTTTTTAAAAATAAATGTACATTTATAAAATTTGATAACACAATTATTATTATTGGTCAAATTGTTTCGTTTATGCAGCAGTGCTGATTTTGATTATCGGTGAGTTTTGTATCATAACCTTTCCCTTAAAATAAAAAATCTTCATTGAAAAAAATCTTGCATTAGTTTTTTTTTAAAGAATGAATTTAAAACAAACTAAACTGCCTTCTTCTTGTTATAATAGATTAAAAAATATAGTTGGTTTTTCTTTTGTTAGCATTAAAAAGAAAATTGAGTTCTTTGCTTGATGGAGTTGCTTCATTTATTTTTAGAATATTTGTCCATGTTGTGGTCGCCACTGTGCCAAGTTTTTGTTGTTTTTATCAGAATGGACAGGCATTCTCTCAGATTTTTTTTTTTTATCTTTTCAACACACTGTTTCAAAGTTATCATCTGTCACAAGTTTCTATTTTTTGTATATATTTGCAGTTTAGATTTTTTCTCTTCACATTGTTTGTGAATATTTTCTTCTTCTCTGGAAGCACAACATTTACGTGAAATGTTTGACACAATTTTTAGTTTATTCCACAACCATGGCCGTGCATGTCACAAAAACTGAATAGTTACATTAATATTTGCACTATGTATGATTTTTTTTTCACTAATATGTTTTTTAAGAACAAACTTTTGTGAAATTTATTTTATTAAACATTTATTTAGTCCGTCCAATAAATACAGATAAATATTTCCACCGTTTCTATTCACCCCGTTGACTGTTCAATGTGTAATACTAAAAGTCAGTACAGAATTAGATGTACAATAAAATGACTAAGTTTTCCTTTTACTAAAATCTTGTGTTTAATTCATCGAAATGATGTTGAATTTTTTTAAAACTTATTGATATGTTTTTTTTTTGTTCTCAGGCATATTTCTGTGTGTGTTTTAAGTTTTATCGATTTAGGCACTGACAAAGTTGCAGATAGAGAGAGATTGTGTTGTTTTTAGAAAGTGTGTGATATTTGTAGTGTTGTCTTAATGATTAACCTTTAATTTTATTTATATACAAATTTGTTTCAAAAATATATTTAAAGAAATTAAATTCTTGGAACATTTTAAAAATATTTCTTAACCACTTTTTCAATGAAAAAAATTTTTTACAAAGCCAACTTAATATTTTTTAAAAAATGTGTCTTTGAATCTTATTTAATAGCAAAAAGAAAATAATTTTTTTTTTAAATGTCTAGAAATTTCAAATTAAGGATAATCGACTATCCTGTAATTTTAATTTTATTTTGAATTTATGAAGTTGGTGGTATCATGCAATTTTATCTGCTTTACAAGTTGTTGTTTTTTTTTATCTGCTTGGTCAGAATCTATGCTGGGTTTTTGTTTCTGTATATTTTACACCTGCAAGCTGTTAAATAATATTCTGGGTTTGGGGATGGAATATTTCTTAATGCTGCATTCAAAAGTTTTATTTTAAATTGGCTTTACATTATCAAATAAAAAATACTTCAGTTTTGAATTGAAGATATTTTTTTATAAGAGTGCAATAATTGTCTGTTGTATTGTTTTTTACTTTTCATTATAAGTTCCATGTACCTGCACTATCATGCTTCATTGACCTATTTGTCTCTCTTTTTTTTTTTTTCAATTTATTTTTTTCTTTTCTTAGAAATGGACATGCACTTATGGCCTTCCGTTTGTCCAGAGTGTCAGCTCCACTGTCCCCAGAAAAAACCATTGAGCTGGGCCATCACATTCTGAAGGCTCACATTTACAAATCCATCAGCCGCCAACTGGGTTACTCATCCCGTGACATGCAGGCCTACTGGATGTGCTTGAGCTCCTACAGTCTTAACGCAGCTTTAGTGTCCCAGCGGAATATATTCTCACCCAACGTCAAGGTCAGCTCTAGAAACCTTTAATTAGTTGATCAAATGATTTTGAATTATAATTTTTCTTAGAATAATTGATATCTTGAGCAATCTGTTTATTGATGAGGGATGGATTTAGAAATGTAAAAAAAAAAAACACTTTCCTACAAAGAGGCGGGATTTTTATGGCTAAAAACAATTTTTTTTGTTATGTCCCCTGGCGAAGGCTTGTTTCCTCACATCCGCACATTTTAGTGGGATTAAATCATTTTGGTGGTATGAAAACATTTTGGTGGTATTAAAACATTTTGGTGGTATTAAATCATATTGGTGGTATTAAAACATTTTGGTGGTATTAAAACATATTGGTGGTAATAAAATGCCATTAACTGATACAGAAACGAACAAAGTTTAATAAAGGCTCAAAATTGTTCTCATAAAACTGATGTGTTTTGTTTTCATAGTAATAAACCAAGCGTCTGATATTTTATTTAAACTTGTAATCTTGACCAGGTTGTTAGTTAACCTTATAAATAGGAAACAAAAAAACATTGAAAAATAATAAAAAACAAATTATGCATGAATTCTCCACCATCACCATGTTTGCTGAATGTTAATTTTATAAATGGGGAACACAATATAGTTAAATGATGACAGTTTTGAAAAGACAAAGACCAATTCTCAAAAATTCTAAAATACTTTTAAACAAAACGTTTTACCTGATATAGCAATTACATTTATTTTTAATAACAAAAATCTGTCTCTAGTCTACATTTATTAGATAAAGGAAAATATATTGATATTGCTTTAAAAAAATGTATTTTTTTTTTTATTTAATTTAATGATGTAAAATCTTTGACTTCCTTCTGACAGTATTTCCATTGTGGTAAAAAAAAATTTTTCAGGTTAGTAGACTGATTCTGTTGTCTGGTGCCAACCCAAACACCAAGACTGAGTACTTGAACAACTCACCCATTTTGTGTGTGGCTGCAAGGGAAGGCTTTGTTGAGATGGTCTCCCTTCTGATTGAGTTTGGTGCTGACCCCAACGCTGCGTCCGACACATCAATGACCGCTCTGTGCCATGCTGCAGCTGCCGGTCAGCTGGAGGTGATGAGGATACTTTGTAAAAAGAATGCCAGGGTAAGTAGATTGTAAGAGTTTGTTTCTTAACTCTCAAACACCTTTTTTTTTTTTAAAGCTTGATTGTCTCTGAAAATACAGTCAGTCTGGGAATGTTGATTTTTGAGGAAAAAAAAACCTCATTGTATGTAGAGCCAGAAAAAAAATGTTCCTGCAATGTCACATCAAACATGTGGCTAGTACTGAAGGTATTTGTAATGTCCTGACTACATGCCATCATAGCCTGTGTCTCCCACCACATAACTGCCACTAGTGAGAAAGGAAACTGGAGTCAGTGTCAGTGAATCTGTGATCACCACCTTGCTAGTCATTAGGGCCCCAGCCAGCAATTCTGGGACCCCTGACAAACTTCAACAGCAGGGCCCCAGCCAGCAATTCTGGGACCCCTGACAAACTTCAATAACAAGGCCCCTCTGATTCCCTTCCCCCGCCCTCACATCTTGCAGCAAACTAAGTGAATAAAATATAGAGGCTTGGGTCCCATGCCCTGACAAGTGCTCATGTTGCCCTCCCCCCCCCTCCTGGTGGTGGCCCTGATAACTCACTACCCCATCACCCCACAAAAACCAAATTTTCTGTGTTAACATTTGTGTGCCCTACTTTACTGCCACTTCATTACTCACTGAAATTACTCAAATAAAATGTGTTGTGCCTTTTTCTCTCCATCTAGCTGTCAGCCCAAGATAATCAAGGCCAGTGTGCTGCCATACATGCGGTCATTCATGGTCAGCGTGACGCCCTCATCTTTCTTCTTCAGAGTAAATGGCCTGTGGTCACAGGAGAGCCAACCAAAGATGAAGCCATAACTCAGACCTTTGTGGCTGCAGGAGCTACAGGCAATAGACAGGTGGTTGTCTCTTTAATTCTGACCTAGGGCCGCTAAATTGTTTCTATAAACATACTACGGACATTTTTTTGTTTAATGATTGGATTGATCAGTGGTGGCCAATAATGAGAGCTGCATTCTGGTATTTAAAAAAAAAGTAAACAATATTTTAATAAGGTTCAGTGGAAATAGTCGTTAGACAATTGAAAAAAAAAAACTGCCTCACTTGGTCCCACTCAAGATTCAATGAAGATCTGCTCTCCCTTCTAAGAGTTATATTTGGCCACCATTGATATAGAGTGTACATCATATAGAGTGTACATCATATAGGGTGTACATTTAGAGTGTACATCATATAGAGTGTACATCATATAGAGTGTACATCATATAGAGTGTACATCATATAGAGTGTACATCATATAGAGTGTACATTTAGAGTGTACATCATATAGTGTACATCATATAAAGTGTACATCATATAGAGTGTACATTTAGAGTATACATCATATAGAGTGTACATCATATAGAGTGTACATTTAGAGTGTACATCATATAGAGTGTACATCATATAGAGTGTACATTAGGGTGATAACAAAAAAAATATTTTTATGAAACCACTTGCAATCGAGGAACTTTTATGTGTAATTTAAGAATATAAATTGCATTTTTGATTTTTTTTTAAAAAGTTCCCCCACCTCCGCCGTTTTCGGAAGAAAAAAGTGAAAAAATATTTTTTTTTTCAAAAAAAAAGGACAAGTTTTTTTATAGCTTAATTCAAAAGAGTAATAATAATAACTTATCAACTTTTATTAACAAATAAGATACAGATCAGTTAGTAATATGTACATAATGTACAAGAAATGTGTAAAACACATTGTTCATATGAACTTCAGATTCAAAAATTCAAATTTTATTGATTTTGCATGAAGTTCCTCCATCAGTTTTACAGCACGTTTTTGCATTTTACCCTGATGAGTGAGGTAAACAGTTCATTGAAGGACGCTTTATTGTAGTGTTGCACATGGAATCAAGCATTTGCCCATTCATAGCAGATGAAGTTGCAAGCAGGAGCGAGGATGTTGCGCCACTCTGGTATCAGAAATAATGCTATAATAGTATGCATCGCATGTGAGTTCCATCTTGCCTAGTGTAAATTTGGTAGTTTCTTCCAGCTGATGCGAGGCCAACGTGAAGTTGTTTTGTAATGACGATATGCCTGACATAATTCATAAGAAGAACTTGAAAACATCTCGCCATCCAGGGCTCTCGCCTGTGCTAACATTATCTGTCACAACGAGGTGGTAATCAGCCTGAAGTGTGCCAAAGTGTTGCGTTAATTTGTCAATGAAAAAATAGTTAAGTTCTTGTTGGCTCGTTGGTTTTTGAATAAGAAATTCATGACATGTTTCAGAAGGAGTACGAGTACATGGTGCTGACAGTCAATATATTGTGGCTTCTGAAAGCCCTTGCTCAAGACATCACATTTAAGAGTACCAGGTTTTATTTCGGTTGTCATATTTGCAGCATAACTACTTGATACTCTTCCCCTTGCACTCTTTTACCATCAAACTGCAGATAATATGGTTCTTTGCTTTGAAGTTTTTGAAAATTTTTGGTTTTCATTTTCCGTCCTTCAGAGATTACTCGTTTCCAAACACCCGCCTGACTTGGAACCGGCACATCATGATCCTGTTCAGCAATGGTTGCAAGAACGTCATATGGTTTATGTGTAGAAATGTTGCTTTTCAGTACTAGCAAACCCGCTGTTGTAGTGCTTGCTCTTTGGTATTTCGGTTTGCATTCAGAAGATGACGTGGAAGGATAGGTTGTCGAGTCGGGTGAAGAAGCAGAGGTTTCAGAATCCGAAGATTCTGAGACAGTTGTATGTGTTTGTATAGGTTGTGAGACAATTGTATGTGTTTGTGTAGGTTGTCAGACAGGTGTATGTGTTTGTGTAGGCTGTGAGACAGTTGTATGTGTTTGTGTAGGTTGTGAGACAGTTGTATATGTTTGTGTAGGCTGTGAGATAGGTGTATGTGTTTGTGTAGGTTGCGATTGAGAAGAGCTGGCTTGAGATTGAGTTTTGGATAGTCGGATTCGTTTTCTTGGGTGGATTGATTCTAAAGGGGCTTGTTTGACCATTGAATAACCAATCTTTCCTCCACTCTTAACTTGCCTCTGGTACAGCTCTTTATCCTCCTTGCTTTTCCATTTTCCATTGACGTTGGTGACATCAAATAACGTAGAAAGTGTTGGAGTAAACTTATCAGACGGTTTCTTTTTGTTTTTGTCATATAAATCAAACAGACAATTGATTTTCTTTCTGATTAGTGCGCTGGATAATAGTGGAAAGTCTAGAATTTCCCTCAAGAGCAATTCTATATCCGTAATAATAATTTTGATTCGATCCAGTCGCCATTTCTGGCTAATGAACAGAAAAGTGAAGTTTCCAAGAATTTGACGGTTTGAGGGCATCCGTGTGAGATTGATTAGCTTTTCAACAGATGGAATTCTCGGATCCCTATTCATTTTAGAAGATGAGGGTAGATGCCTTGTTTATAAACAAATGGAAAAACTGACTGGAATGTGCTTAAAAGCAGTCTAGAAAGTCATGTAAAAATTCAATGTGAAGTTGAAACTGATTGTCAAACTGCGCGATATGTGAAAACAAAAATGAAAAGGTGGGGGAACTTTTTTCAATTGAAAAAAAAATTAATGTTGCTACTGTCATCTACATACAATTGTTCCTCAAATGTAAGGGGTTTCATGTTGGTTACGAAAAATAATGAAAATTGTTATCACCCTAGTGTACATCATATAGAGTGTACATCATATAGAGTGTACATTTAGAGTGTACATCATATAGAGTGTACATCATATAGAGTGTACATCATTTAGAGTGTACATTTAGAGTGTACATTAGGTATATGACTTGAAAAAAAATTTTGTAATTTTACAAGTGGCGTGCCAGATTTTGATGAGCTTTTATATAAAAATAATAAATACAACAAAAAATCATCAATTTTGTTGAAAAAGTTCACCCACCAAAACATTTTTTAGTTTAAAAATAATCCTTTTGGCTCTTTTTACTGAAGTTCACTTTTACTCCTATTGTTTACCATTAAGATTCTATTTCCTGTTCTCCATGTTAGAATTTTCAATTATACTTGAGTTTGAATAATTATTTTAATTTTGCTTAATTTTATTCTTAAAAATGTCTTACAAAAAATCATCACTTTCTATGCTAAAAATAAGGACAAATGGGCGAGTAATTTGAAAAAAATTCAAAACACTCTTAAGAAAAGAAACAAAATTGGAATCGAGATCGAGCCATTGCATTCACATTCTAGAATGCCAAAAGAGTAGATGATAATTGGTCGCTACATGGGCTTGGCCTCTATGGAAAAATCCAGATTGAAAAAGGCTGCAGCACTCAGGAAAGAAGTAGAGCTATTATGGAGCTTTTTGAATTTTCCAATACAGTCTTTGCGATCAGTGAGCAGAAAAATTGAAACTTTAATTAAAAGGTATGATGTTCATTTGAAAAAACCTGTGGGTGACATACGCGAGCAGTTTGATAAGTTATTTGATGTCACAAACAAAACTGGTCAATGGTTATGTGCTGAGGACAAAAAACTTTACGAAATACAAATTCAAAGTGGATGTAAGACGGGATATACTACAACTAAAATTGCTAGGCAAAGTACAATTCGTCCATCAAAACAGAATATTGTTTGCAAAATTAATGAGGCACAACAACAACAAAGCAGTTTTGAAAGTTCCAGTGATTCAAGTGATAACAAGAATTCTCAAAGTATCTCTGATGGTGCTGATACAATACAGTCATCCACAGAAAGCTTGGATTAAAGCACACATAAGAAACAATCACAGCAATCTACTTCTAGTGCAGTTTCATTAGTTCAATCTGGGAAACTACCAGTTCGAAGAGCAGCATTAGTAAGCAAAATTTTGCATAAGTCCTTCCTTCTCAGCCAGGTGTCTATCAAGCTGTATTCAGAGAAGCAAGTAAACTAAAAGAAACATTAATAAATACTTTGCGTAATAGCTTATGGAGTTTACATTTTGATGGTAAAATTATGAAGAAAAAAGAACACCAAGTAGTTGTATTAAAAAATGAAGCAAAAGAAGTGAGGCTAGCCGTCTTAGTTTTACCTGATAGCAAAGCTGCTACGATTGGATCTGCCATTCAAAAAGTTTTAGATGAATATAACTTATGGTCAGCTATAAAGATGATAGTGTCAGACACTACAAATGTTAATACAGGGTCGTAGTCTGGTGTTGTGGTGAAACTTCAGCACCATATACTTGATCGTGTTCTTAGACATGTGTGTGATGCATTGCTCAGTGATTCAACTGAGTCTCCTAACATAAATTATCCATTTGTAAATAAGATACTTAAAGATTATGAAATGTTAAAAAAAGATTTTGAAAGTAAAACAAAGAAATGTGCTCCAATTTTAGAAAAACAGGACATAGGTTGGAGAGATGATATGAAATTTTTGCACCATCTAATTTGCATTTTGAGCATATTAAGAGTTCTCAACAAATGCCAAAAGTTAATTTTAGCTCTCTGCCTGGCCTCAGCAATGCTCGATGGAACTCTTGAGCAATTTTTCCATTGTTGGCTTTCATATTATTGCCAGATGAACGAAAGAACCTTCAGAAACTGTGTGGACATTGGAGTGATGCCTGGTTTAGTGATCATCAATACAAAGCTGAACAATATGAACTTCTTTTCCATGCTGTTGATGATTATCCAAAAGGGTTGCGCTGTCTTCGAACTCATTGGTCTCAAAGTCCTCCAATACTCACTCCACGTAGCAATGTTTGTGCAGAAAGAGCAATAAAAGTTCTGCCAGATATTATTCCCCTTTGCCACTCACCAGAGAAACTGAATTTACGTTTTATTTTTACAAATAAAAGTTTATGAAACAATACTTGAAATTATTCACAAATGTCCATTTTTCTAAAACTTCAAAATGTTTGGTGGGTGACATTTTTCAATTTTTTAAATAAATTTGATGTGGTTTTGTGTTTCTACAATAAAAAGTCATCTGTTGATGGTATGCCATACAAGTGTTGTTCTGAAGTCGTATACCTAGTGTACATCATATAGAGTGTACATCATATTGAGTGTACATTTAGAGTGTACATCATATAGAGTGTATATCATATAGAGTGTACATCATATAGTGTACATCATATAGAGTGTAGATATTGTTTGTACATGTAGAGCCATGGTGGCGAACCTTTTTTGGGGCCGCATGCCCAAAATTTAACCAAAAAACCACTTATTTATAGCAAAGCGGCAACACTCCAATTAAAATTAAAGGAAGTGATATTTTAGTCGCGTGCCGACTGATGAGGCTCTGGGCACCGACTGTCAACATTGATATAGAGTCTAGATATTTGAAGATATAGGAAATCATCAAGTTAATCTAAGATTGAAACAATTAACTTAACTCTCATTTGGTTGATTGTCTCTGTACAGATCTTGGAATATCTTCACCAAACATACAGTGGCTCTAGACTAAACCTAATGGACTCTCTCTTACAAGAAACAGGTCAGAGTAATACATAATGCACATTGGTCAGTTAGATCTATTTGTTTTAAATCTAAGACAGTCTTTGTTTTGGCGTTAATAATAATGAAAAAAAAAATTTTAAACATCTTGAAGAAATAATTTTTTTTTCTAGATATCTTTGATACGCAATAAAAATTCCTTTTTTAATTTATTTATTTCAATTTAGTTTATTCATTTAATTGTATATGTCGCTAACTCATGTAAATGTCTCTAACCAGGCACGCCGAGAGGGGGGGGGTCATTGCCAGGGGGCCCGCATCTGTAAGGGGGCCCGGCCGCCCCGACCAGGTCAATTTTTTCACGACTCATTGTTTATTGAGGATACGTCGATGACAGCCGATAGCAGCCAATCCGAACGAAACTTAAAAATTTAGTCAATCTTGAGGCTCGTTAGATCACATAAACCAATCCAAGTGTGAATTGGTGTATAACTAATTTTAGACATTACTTAAAATCTGAGTATGATGTGTCATGTGTGCCATCATAGAGTTAGTCATAGAATGAAGATGAAGCGGTACCGGTGGAAAAAAGTCATAGAATTATGAATAGATTTCCATAGAAATATTGTGAAATTCTATTGATAACTCTATGACTTTTTCCACCGGGATTAGCTTGGGTGAAGCTTGTACGTGCGCATTTTGCTCTCAATCCAATCACAAGCCAGAATTCACTCAATCGATAAACCTATGCAATGGCGGCAGCTACAGAAGTCATTGACTGAAGGTTCAACTATTGATGCGCTTATGCTGGAGAACCTCAAAAGTAACATGGACATGTGGAAACAAATATTGCATCGAGTACTGGATTTGACATTGTTCGTAGGCGAAAGAGGGTTGGCTTTCAGTGGAGTCAACTTGTTGGTGATCCTAGGAATGGCAATTTTCTTGGCATTTTGGAATTGATTGGTCGCTACGACTCAGTTATTGGCAACCATCTAGAAAAAGTGAAAGAGTCACAGACAGCACACGAATGCTTGCAGGTTCACTACTTGTCTGCTGACAGAACGAATTTATTCCCTACTGTGCGCAAAAAGTACTCGATGCTATACTGCGTGAGGTTGAATCCGCGAAATATTACTCAATTACTTTGGACGCAACATGCAACACCGGATTCCGCTCATGTTGAGCAGACCGTTTTCATTTTGCGGTACATACATCTAAACACTGACTTGGATACCTTCGAACTACATAAGAGATTCCTTGCATTCGTGGACTGCAACAAGAAGACGGGAGAAGATTGAGCTCAGCTGATCATTGACACGTTGAAAAAACATAGCATACCGCTTACCAACTGTCGCGGCCAAGGGTATGACAATGGAAGCAATATGAGTGGTTCGTACAAAGGTGCTCAAGCAATTATACTGAAGAACAATCCTTTGGCAACGTTCTCACCGTGTAGCTGTCATAGTTTGAACCTGTGTGGCGTGCATTCGGCCGAGTGCTGTGCACAAGTGATAACATTCTTCGCAGTAGTCCAGAAATTGTACAATCTCTTCAGCAGCAGTCCAGATATTGTACAATCTCTTCAACAGCAGTCCGCAGATATGGGAAATTTTGACTAGTAGCATCGGATGCTCTCTTCACAATCCGTCAGAAATGCGCTGGTTAGCTTGTGTCGATAGTGTTAAGCCTTTCGCAGCGCATTTGCCAGGTATGTAAATGTCTACCCAAGTGCAGGAACTGAATTTGACACCAGAGACTCGCTCTGATGTAGCCGGCATGATTTCATACCTGTCTTCGTTCGAATAAATTCTGATGGCATCGCTGTGGCTGAAAATTTTTAAAAGCTATCAATTTTAGAAATTTGGTGCTGCAGGCAAGAGAAGCAACTCTTGATGTCGAAGTTGCTAATATTCGTGAACTCATTGGCGACTTAAAACTGGTTCGATCCAAGTGGGATAAGATATTGTCTGAGAGCAAACTTGTCGCTGAGAGATGCGGTGTTGAACAGTCCCTGTGTTTGGCAGAGACAAAACGCAAATGAAGACGACAATTGCCAGACAGAACAATTCTCGACGACAATGATGATCAGCAGGATCGACACGAATACTTCAAGCGTTCCGTTTTCTACGTCGTGATTGACTGCGTGATTGCGAATTTAACAACACAATACTAAGCGGCGAGGAATTTGGACGAATTGTTCGGCGTTCTGTGGAAATATCATGATATGAATACAGAAGACGTCCTCATCGCAGCCAAGAACCTGGCGGATAAATATGTTGTTGATGTTAGCGCTGATCTGTTGAATGAGTTGGAGCATCTGAAAACAATACACGTTGCAAACCTCGGGCAGAAAAGTTTGTCGCCCTTTGACTTGCTGAACCGTTTACACAATTTGAAAATTAATATACTGTTTCCAAACCTAGTCATTATGCTACGTATCCTCTGCACACTTCCGGTTACCGTTGCTCAAGCAGAACGATCTTTCAGCACATTGGCCCAAGTTTAAAAGGTTCTGAGATCGACAATGTGTCAAGAACGGCTAACCAGCCTTGGAATGCTGGCAGTAGAAGGTCGACTTGCAAGAACGATGGACTACAACAATATAATTGAAGTGTTTACAAGAAGAAAAGACCGCAAAGTTTTGTTGGAGCTTTCTCTCGGCATGTCGTAAAAGTCAGTTTCACAAAATTACATTGTTATAAAAACTCGTGTAGCTTTATCGGCTATACTGCATTAATGGGGGCTAACTAAAATAAATTTAGTTTAAAACTTTTTGCATATACTCTTTGTATGACTATATCCAGAATTGACTGTATTTTGACAAGGGGCCCGCAATGATGTCCTGCCCTGGGGCCCGTGTTGGATCTCGGCGCCCCTGCTATTAAGATATTGGATATTTTTGTAAATTTAAGAAAATAGTTTTTTTTTAATTCTATGATACAGATCATTAATTTTTTTTTTTTGCACAAAACGAAAACGATATATACTTGAAAATGATACGTTATAGATACATTTCTATAAACTTAGAATATAAACTTAGTTTGTCATTTAATTCAATTCAATTAATGAACTGTTAGAGATCTCAGAAGATGGACACACATTAATCATAGTTACCGACAGTGGACGGATGGTCGTGCGATAAAGCATTTGACTGAGGTCCATGGTTCGTTCTCGGGTGAGGACCAATGGATATTTCAGGTCATGGCTTAAGTCCTTGCTACATCTCCTGTGTTGACTCCAAGGCCATCGCACTATCGGCTATGGTAGGGATGAAACAAGGGCACCATAAAATCCGTCCCATTAGTGGTTTATAGGATCTAAGAGGTTTCATCTCATCCTTACAGGGACTTCACACACCCGTAGGATGGAAGGACAGGTCCGAGTTTAGAGAATTGAATAGAAGAGCTTCGCTATTTTAAATGTCCTCTACCAATGACTGAAAATCGCCACCATTTGTGTTTTTATTTTCCCTGTTTAAGAGTATGGCTACTAGGGAGCGACCGATATGCCTTTTTTACCGATAGTCAAATACCGATATTTTTCCCCAGCATTTTTGCTGATACCGAAACCGATACTGATATTTTGCTATTAATGAAAGGGTGTCTTGCTGATGAGGAAGATTAAAAGAACAAAAGATTTGAAAAGACAGACCGGAAGACCGAAGTCAGAAACACAAACCATGCCTGCATAAACTCAGAAATCTGCATGTTTATTGTTTAAAATTAAACTTATAACAAACAATCTGTTGTTTTTACTTTTTACTTGGAATGCTGGCAGTGGAAGGTCGATTTGTAAGAACAATTGACTACAACAATATAATTGAAGTGTTTGCAAGAAGAAAAGCCCGCAAAGTTTTGTTGTAGCTTCTCTCTGCATGTTGTAAAAGTCATTTCCACAAAATTACATTGTTATGAAAAACTTGTGTAGCTGTAACGGCGATAGTGCATTAACGGGGGGGGGGGGGGGCAAAGTAAAATAAATTTAGTTTAAAACTTTTTGTATATACTCTTCGTATGACTATATCCGGAATTGACTGTATTTTGACAAGGGGCCCGAAATGATGTCCAGCCCTGGGGCCCGTGTTGGCTCTCGGCGCCCCTGTCTCTAACTCATGTAAATGTCTCTAACTTATGTCAATGTCTCTAACTCATGTAAATGTCGCTAACTCATGTAAATGTCTCTAACTCATGTAAATGTCGCTAACTCATGTAAATGTCTCTAACTCATGTAAATGTCTCTAACTGATCTGCTGATTACTTTGATTTCAGCCCTGACCGCTGCGTGTCTGCATGGACGAAGAGAAACTGCCCATTTTCTGCTGGACTGCGGGGCAGATGTCACTCTGCCCAACAGCAAATCCTTCACTCCGCTGCTGTGTGCTGCAAAATCTGGGAGGTGGGAGATCTGTGACATGCTTCTGGCTGTCGGGGCAGAAATATCCACCCCGGATAAATATGGCAGGACAGCGCTCATGATTGCTGCAAGTGAAGGTCATATCAGGGTGGTGAACTTGTTGCTTGAGAAAGGTCAGGGTCATTATAGTCCACCAGCAAAGTGATATTGATTTGAATGTGTTAACAGAATTTGATATTTTTCTGTGATCTTCAAAACTACCTAATAATTTTCTGTATCAAAAAAACTTTCTTCCGTAGATCTTTAATGTTCTGTAAAAAAAAAAATCCACACAATACCACTTCTCCGTTATTCCACACATCAAAAGTCATTTATCCGTGTTTTGGTTGTCAGTTTTGGCTTGACAATTATGTTTGTGTGTTAAGTCTATTAACTGCTGCAAAACTTCCCTTTGAGCTGTGCTCTTGTATCTACAAACCAACTTCGTGTATTAAATTCATATTTTGTATTTAACTCATATTTGGATTAATTTAGTGGTTTCCAACCCAAATGAGGACAATTTTAATAAAGTATCTATTAATCCAGTTTTTAGTTAAATACAAAATACAGTGGGTATTCGGTTAACGAACTTAATCCGTTCCACAATTATGTTCGCTATCCGAATCGTTCGTTAACCGATCATCGATTTACCATTATGTGTTAATGGAAATTCGATTAATTCGTTCTGGAGATCCTAAAAATTAAATTTAAAAAAATTGTCATGCATAAGAATAATTTCTTAGTAAGTTTATTTATTACAAATATGATACATTCATATGGTCTTGCTTATTAATCAGTTCTTTTCCTTTTTTTGGACGTTAAAGAACATGTCCAATGTCGGTTGTTTTTTCTCTCTCCTTCAGGATTTCAGGAAATGATTGATAGCAATGTCGTTGGTGGAGATCAGCAACCCTATTGACATCAGCTTGTTTAATGCTAGATCTCCTTTTAAATTTTGTAAACCAGACAGTGGTAGCCTTGAATTCTAGATTTTCGGAGGACGAGCCTGGAATTTGTTCTTTCATTTTCTCAAAAATTTCTCCAGTCTTCTCTTGAATGATGGCCATTCTAGTTACATCTCTTTTCACCTCCCGTTCATTTATCCAAACTAAAAGCAAACTCTTGAGTTTATCATGGATGACACTTTTTTTGCTTCTCAAATGTAGTTTTCGTTACTCCTTTAGCGGCTTGAGTCTTCTTGATGATATCTTTTTTAGCTAGGATTGTGCATACTGTGAACCTGCTCAAGCCGTACTGCCTGGTAACATCAGTCATTATTTGTCCACTCTCTACTTTAGTTTTTAATCTCTTGTTTGGTTTTTATGGTGAGCACAGTTCTTGACACTCCACTCTTTTCAGGTCCCATAATATTGTCAAATTTTCAGGGGTTTTTTATAAGGCGTTTAGAGAAGCCTCAGGCGCATAATGAGGATCAGATGGCAAGACAAGGTTCCCGACACTGAAGTCCTTGCCAGAGCCAACATGTCCAGCATCTACACCATACTAATGCGCTCTCAGCTTCGCTGGGCAGGCCACCTCGCTCGCATGCCAGACCACCGACTGCCTCGAAAGATCTTCTACGGAGAACTGCAGCAGGGAAAGCGCTCTCGCGGAGGCCAGAAAAAGCGCTACAAGGACACGCTGAAGTCCTCTTTGAAGGCTTTCAACATGGATCCTGATTGCTGGGAGGAAGATGCCCAGGACAGAGCCTTGTGGCGTCACTCTGTTCACATAGGCGCTGGGTTATGTGAGGCAAATAGAACTGTTGCTGCCGAAATGCGACGCCTGGCTCGCAAAGCTCGTGCTGCCGACCACCATCTGACAGCCACCATCCCCTGTCCCCACTGTCATAGACATTTCCACGCAAGGATTGGACTAGTCAGCCATCTGCGCACACACTGACACCCACCTACCAACACTCCAACCTCTGATGACTAGATGGTCTTCATCGAATACGATGGACGAACTATATATATATATATATATATATATATATTAGAGAAGCACATACTAAAATCACAAGGACATAAACCAACTACATATGTATGGTAAACAATTGACAAAGTGTCGTCGCACACTACCCTACGCGTCGTACAGTGCTGCTTCACTGCTACGTAGTATGAATGATGACGTGTCAGCGCACGCGCACATCCATTTACAGGACAAATTGAGGACTGATGTCGGGTGTTCCGAGAGCCGAAAGGTTTCGTTAGAATTCATTTTTGTTCGTTATCCGAATTTCGTTCGTTGTCCAAACACAAAAATCTTTCCTGAAAGTGTTTGTTGTCCGATTTGTTCGCTGTCCAAACAGTTCGTTAACCGAATACCCACTGTATTAATTTAATCTCAATCCCATCAGGTTACATGTCCATATACATGTCTATTTTTAATCTAAGTGACCAGCAGTACAGCAAATATTTCTTTTATGCTTATTACAATACAAATATTGGTATCCTGTCTATTTCTAAAATAAAATGTGTATTCCATTCATCACAATAAACAAAAATATATATTTCCTGGTGATTACAATAACAAATATTTATGTCCTGGTAATTACAATAACAAATATTTATGTCCTGCTAATTACAATAACAAATATTTATGTCCTGGTAATTACAATAACAAATATTTATGTCCTGGCAATTACAATAACAAATATTTATGTCCTGGTAATTACAATAACAAATATTTCCAGGAGCGAAACAGAACAGTACAGACAAGGAAGGTCTCACTGGCCTCTGCTGGGCCTGTCTTCGTGGTCATATGTTTGTGGTGGAAGCATTGGTCAAGCATGGGTCAAATGTGAACCACACAGACAATAGTGGACGAAGCCCGCTTCACCTGGCAGCATTTTTTGGTGATGCTAATATAGTAAGTATTGTTCACTACCAATTTAGTATTCTCTTTTTATCCAAACAGAAACATTCAGTATTAATGTTGTCATTCAAAATGTCACTTTCAAATGAGCTAACATTAATTTTTTTTATCAATAATTTGATAGGTTCAGTTTTTAGTTGACCATGGGGCATCTATTGAACACACTGACCTTAGCGGTATGAGGGCTCTGGATCGGGCCATTGCTTCCAGGAACACAGCTGTCATTGTTTGTTTTCTCAGAAAAGGGGCAAAACTGGGTAAATAAACGTCTTGAATGTCTGGATCTTACTGTCTTAATGTTCTTACAACTATAATGAAATTTTTTTTTTATTTTTTGAAACCTTCTTTGTCGGAAATGCGAATTAATTTTGAAAGAAGAAATATAAAAAGGCATAAAAGCTAGGCATGAGCTGTCTTGTAATATTAGTGGAACTCACTGTTGTATTATTTCATTGTTTCCTGTAATCTTAGTGGGACTCACTGTTTGTATTATTTCATTGTTTCCTGTTAGGTCCAGACACTTGGGCCATGGCCGCAGGTAAAACTGACGTCCTGCTACTTTTGTTGAACAAACTCATGGAAGACGGCAACATGCTCTACAAGGTAATGGATACTGCATGTTCATCTTTAATACATACCATAGTATGGCTGGTCAGTAGTCAGCTTTAATTCATACCAGTTTGGCTGGTCAGTTGTCAGCCTCAATACATACCAGTATGTTTGGTCAGTAGTCAGCTTTAATAAATACTAGTTTGGCTGGTCAGTAGTCAGCCTTAATACATACCAGTTTGGCTGGTCAGTAGTCAGCTTTAATAAATACCAGTTTGGCTGGTCAGCAGTCAGCCTTAATACATACCAGTATGGCTGGTCAATTGTCAGCCTTAATACATACCAGTATGGCTGGTCAATTGTCAGCCTTAATACATACCAGTATGGCTGGTCAGTTGTCAGCCTCAATACATACCAGTATGTTTGGTCAGTAGTCAGCTTTAATAAATACTAGTATGGCTGGTCAGTAGTCAGCTTTAATTCATACCAGTTTGGCTGGTCAGTTGTCAGCCTCAATACATACCAGTATGTTTGGTCAGTAGTCAGCTTTAATAAATACTAGTTTGGCTGGTCAGTAGTCAGCCTTAATACATACCAGTTTGGCTGGTCAGTAGTCAGCTTTAATAAATACTAGTTTGGCTGGTCAGTAGTCAGCCTTAATACATACCAGTTTGGCTGGTCAGTAGTCAGCTTTAATAAATACCAGTTTGGCTGGTCAGCAGTCAGCCTTAATACATACCAGTATGGCTGGTCAATTGTCAGCCTTAATACATACCAGTATGGCTGGTCAATTGTCAGCCTTAATACATACCAGTATGGCTGGTCAGTTGTCAGCCTCAATACATACCAGTATGTTTGGTCAGTAGTCAGCTTTAATAAATACTAGTTTGGCTGGTCAGTAGTCAGCGTTAATACATACCAGTTTGGCTGGTCAGTAGTCAGCTTTAATAAATACCAGTTTGGCTGGTCAGCAGTCAGCCTTAATACATACCAGTATGGCTGGTCAATTGTCAGCCTTAATACATACCAGTATGGCTGGTCAATTGTCAGCCTTAATACATACCAGTATGGCTGGTCAGTTGTCAGCCTCAATACATACCAGTTTGGCTGGTCAGTAGTCAGCTTTAATAAATACCAGTTTGGCTGGTCAGCAGTCAGCCTTAATACATACCAGTATGGCTGGTCAATTGTCAGCCTTAATACATACCAGTATGGCTTTAATGCGTATCAAAGAGTGCTTTTTGAACATTGTTCTTATTGTTTACAGAAAAGTCGCATCAAGGAAGCCAGTCAGAGGTATCAGTATGCTTTAAAGAAATTTCCTAAAGAGAACAGTCCGGAGGAAGCACAGACCTTCAGAGACCTGCGGCTTAACTTCCTGCTGAATTTATCCAGATGCAAAAGAAAATTAAATGTTAGTTGTGTTTTGTTTTTTTTAGTATAGATTGTGTTAGTGTAGATTGTGTTAGTGTAGAGTGTGTTTCAAGGTTGTTACTGCCGGGGGTTGGTAGCGGGGATAAGCTCCCACTAACAAATAAAATGCTCCCAATAGCCTCTGACAACCAAGTCCAACTCCTGGCCTTCTCGTGCGGCTTAGCTACTAAGCCCGGCGAAACTGTTTCCACTGACAGGAGAAGGGGCGAAGGCGGTTCACTGGCGCCTCAAAACCAGCCGCTTCGGGCAGATGGGGCTCATCAACCTCGGTTGGTAGCTCATCTAGGAGAAGGAAAACTCTGTTCTCAAACCTCCGCTGCCTAGCGGCATACCTCCTACGAGGATAGGCTAAGGGAGTAAACCCTGAAAAGAAATCCGGAGCTGGAGTCCCCAAGGCGGCCAGACCCTATATTGTCAACGGCGGCAACTCCTGCGGCGCAGCTGAAGCCAAGCCGTATCGACTCTGTCTTTCCCTTGGATCCATCAGTTGCGCGGAGAGGGGGGGACTGCTGCACGGGCAACAGCTATCCCTCCATATTACCCTGCCCAGGCTCTGTAGCTAAACTGGAGAGGATACTCCAGCATCGTCGCACGATGTCGATACAACACGGAAGGGGACAGTTACCGGTTCTAAGCTCATCCGATTGGCGAAGGAAACGAGCGCCAGGGATCTCTTTCGACAGTGGGAGAGGTCATCGCGCCTCATTGGACAGCTACCGCCCGCCTCAAGCTGGGCAGCCCCCAGCCAGTTGGGTGCTGTCTCGCCATGGCTCACCTGCCCTACTGGGTGCGTGGGGATTAGAGATGCACTTCTCAAAAAGTGGGCCAAAAAACACACGCACCAGGCAAATTCAAGATAAGAACTAGCAAGAAGCCTCCAGCTCTTCGATTCGCAAGCTGGAACATCAGGACCATGTGTACCGGACTCACATCTGACCTTCAGCAGATTGATGATGCAAGGAAGACCGCTGTCATCGACAGGGAACTCTCACGACTAAACATCGACATCGCCGCTCTACAGGAGACCCGGCTGGCTGAAACCGGCACCATCAGAGAAGCTAACTACACATTCTATTGGAAAGGGAAGTCCTCAGACCAACCGAGGCAACACGGTGTTGGCTTCGCGGTGAAAAACACGCTTGTCAGATTCATAGAGCCCCCAACAGACGGCTCTGAGAGATTACTAATCCTCCGACTGTCAACGTCCTCTGGCCCAGCTCACATATTCAGCGTGTATGCTCCAACCCTCTGCTCCACTGCCGAGGAGAAAGATCAATTTTACCAGTCCCTAGATGAAGCGCTATTGAAGATTCCTAGCACCGATAGCCTTTATCTCCTTGGCGATTTCAACGCAAGGGTAGGAGCTGACCATGTGGCTTGGCCCACCTGTCTCGGAAGCTTTGGGAGGGGAAAGATAAATGAAAATGGCCATAGACTGCTTGAGCTCTCATGCCACCATGGCCTGTGCATGACCAACACCTTCTTCAGGTGCAAAGAGATACATCAGGTGTCATGGAGGCACCCACGCTCCCGCCACTGGCACCAACTCGACCTCGTCCTCACCAGAAGAGGGAATATCGACAGTATCCTCCTCACCCGCAGCTACCACAGTGCAGACTGCGACACGGACCACGCCCTCGTGGCAAGCAAGGTGCGCATAACGCCGAAGAAACTGCATCACTCCAAGAAAAAAGGTCGCCCACGCATCAATATCAACTGTGCCAGAAATCCCGAAAAAAACCAACAGTTTATCAGCAGTCTGGAAGTTACACTCAGTGAAAGAAAGTTAGCAGTTGACACCATCGACTCTAGGTGGTCGCGTCTGCGTGATGTCGTATATAACTCCGCCATCACCACCTACGGAAAGATAGAGCGGAAAAACGCCGATTGGTACGAGGCCCACTGGGAGGAAATGGAACCCGTTACCGAGGTAAAAAGGAAAGCCCTACTGGCCTACAAGGCCAGGCCCAGTCCCAGCACACTAAAAGCCCTACGGACAGCCGGGAGCAAAGCCCAGCAGACCGCCCGCAGATGCGCCAACTCCTACTGGTTGAACCTCTGTAGCAGCATCCAGGCAGCTGCCGATACAGGAAACGCAAGAGGGATGTACGAGGGCATCAAAAAGGCAAAAGGCCCAACTCCCTCCAAAACCGCCCCCCTTATATCCAAAACAGGAGAGGTCATCAAGGACCAGGAAAAACAGATGCAGAGGTGGACCAAACACTACCTGGAGCTATACGCAACCCAGAACACTGTGACTGATGCCGCCCTTGGCGCTATCCGAGATCTGCCTGTCATGTAGGAGCTAGACACCACACCCACCATGGATGAACTAAGCAAAGCCATCGACTGCCTTGCAAACGGAAAGGCACCCGGTAGCGATGGAATCCCACCAGAAGTTCTGAAGAGCGGAAAACCAACACTGCTAAAGCCATTGCACGACCTCCTAAGTCGATGCTGGGAACAGGGCTATATCCCCCAAGACATGAGGGATGCCAAAATTATCACACTATACAAGAACAAAGGGGACCGGAGCGACTGTAATAACTACCGGGGCATCTCCCTCCTCAGCATCGTTGGCAAAGCTTTCGCCCGCGTCGCTCTAAACCGCCTGCAGGCCCTCACCTCCCGAGTCTACCCAGAGTCACAGTGTGGCTTCAGGGCTGGCCGATCAACAGTGGACATGATCTTCTCACTACGTCAACTTCAAGAGAAGTGTCAGGAACAGCAGGTGCCACTCTACATCGCTTTCGTCGACCTCACAAAGGCGTTTGATCTAGTAAGTCGAAGTGGACTCTTCAGCTTGCTGCAAAAGATTGGCTGCCCCCCACACCTGCTTGCAGTGGTCATGTCCTTCCACGACAACATGCATAGCACGGTTTGCTACAACGGCGCAATCTCCGAGGCCTTCCCAGTCAGCAGCGGAGTAAAACAGGGCTGCATCCTTGCACCTACACCTTTTCCATGCTCCTCCAATACGCCTTCAAGGATTGCAGCGAGGGTGTTTACATCCATACAAGGTCCGATGGCAAGCTCTATAACATAGCCCGCCTCCGTGCAAAGACCAAAGTCACAAAGGTCCTAATTCGTGAGCTGCTCTTTGCTGATGACGCAGCCTTGACATCACACACTGAAGACGGACTGCAGCAGCTTGTCACCCGCCTCTCCCATGCATGCAAGGAGTTTGGACTGACTATCAGCCTGAAAAAGACGAATGTCATGGCACAGGGTACAGATACACCCCCAAGCATTGACATCGATGGGCACACCCTAGAGGTCGTCGAGAACTTCACTTACCTCGGGTCCACCATCTCCAGCTCGCTATCCATAGACCCGGAGATCGATTGCAGAATCGCTAGGGCAGCCACAGTCATGGCGAGACTAAAGCAACGTGTGTGGGAAAACCCCAGCCTCACCGAAAATACCAGATTGCGCGTCTACCAGGCCTGCATACTTAGTACCCTCCTCTATGGATGCGAGACGTGGACCACTTACGCGAGGCACGAAAGAAAGCTAAACAATTTCCACATGAGGTGCCTGCGACGTATACTGCAGATAAAGTGGCAAGACAAGATCCCCAACACTGGGGTGCTAGAGAGGGCCAACATGAGCAGCTTGTTTGCAGTTCTCAGCGGGAGACGCCTCAGATGGCTCGGTCATGTCAAAAGAATGGACGCAGGCCGCATCCCGAAAGACCTACTCTATGGCGAGTTAGTTACCGGCCAGAGGAAAACAGGGCGACCTAAAATGCGCTACAAAGACACCTGCAAAAAGGATATGAAAGAGTGCTCCATTAACCCCAACTCCTGGGAGAGCCAAGCAGCCGACCGCCACTCATGGAGGCTCGCTGTACGGCAGGGTTCATTGCGCGCAGAGGCTGAGCGACAGGATAATGCTGCCCTGAAAAGAACAAGACGGAAGCGGAAAAAAGAACAGCTACAACAACAACTACAACAACCAACTATCTTCAAGTGTGACAAGTGCGGCATGGATTGCCACTCCCGAGTCGGACTGCACAGCCATTCCCGGCGGTGTTTTGTAGACTCATCTTAGCTACACCATCGTCTCTCGAGACGGACGGATGCCGACGAGAGTGTGTTAGTGTAGGTTGTGTTAGTATAGAGTGTGTTAGATTGGAACATCTTGATTTATTGTCATTCTATAAGAATAAATGTATTTTACACTTGTTTTATTTTTATAAGAATAAATGTATTGTTACTTTCTGTTATAGAGAATATATTATAATAAAAATTCAATTCATCAGGATTACCAGTCAGCTGTTGACCTGGCCACTAAAGTTCTTGACATGAGACCAAACTGTTATGAAGCTTTTTATGCCCGTGCCAGGGCCAAGAGAGATGACAGGTGAAAATATTTAATATTTATACATCTAATATTTATACACCTAATATTTATACATCTAATATTTATACATCTAATATTTATACATCTAACATTCATACATCTAATATTCATACATCTAATATTTATACATCTAATATTTATACATCTAATATTTATACATCTAATATTTATACATCTAATATTTATACATCTAATATTTATACATCTAATATTTATACATCTAACATTCATACATCTAATATTCATACATCTAATATTCATACATCTAATATTCATACATCTAATATTCATACATCTAATATTCATACATCTAATATTCATACATCTAATATTTATACATCTAATATTCATACATCTAATATTCATATATCTAATATTCATATATCTAATATTAAACATTTTAGAATTTTAAAATTGCAACTTTTTTCTCAAGTAATCTTCATACGTGTCTGTTTAAATATCATACAACGTTTTGAGGTGGAAGGGAGATATAGATTTTAGTTATTTTTCACTATGTGGAAGGGTTCTCATTCATTTAAAGTTATTTAAAGCAAATATTTTTTTAATATATTACATAATAAAAATGAAATGAAAGAATGATGCGTCAGTTAGATCAGAACAACAAAACATTTCGGGTCATTATATAATTTGTGAATGGCACTAAGGGGAGCAATTCTTGTAAACCGCTATAACTTAATTTTAAAACAAATAACATTTCATCCAATTAAAAATTGAGTTACTTTACAAGATTCTTTGTATTTATTTGGAAATAGAAAAGCAAACAAATATGAAAATATCTAAAACTTTGATCCAAATATTACAAGAATTTGTATCTCAAATAATAAATATTTAACTGAAAAATAATTACAGTGATTTTTTTTTAACAGTGTACATGTAAATAGTGTACAAAACTCATGTTTAATAACAAAACTTTGGTCAATTAGGATTGAGAAATTCTTTCTAGGAGTTTAGGGCAATTTAATGGTTAAAATAAGTTGATTTATTTTTGTCTGCAAGTCAAATATTTCTACTGGATTCGCTGCTGGACATTTTTTTTTCTTTTAAATAAACTGATAAATTACATTTTTTTAACTCAATTTGTACACATCAGAAGTATTTATTTACAGTCTTTTTTTTATATTGTACATTTTTACAAGCAACATTATCATCTTCTGTTGCCATTTCTTCTCAAATGGAAACCTGGGTTAATCTAAATGTTGATAACAAAAGCTAATTAAATCAGAAAATAAATAACAGTACAAATATTAAAATGATCAAACTATTCAAAGTATTATGTCCATATTTGTTTGATTGTAGTTAATTATACTTTGCGTTTGATCCCCAGACAATACTCAGCAGCCCAGCAAGACATCATTGAAGCCTTGAGACTCTCACCCAAGAACAAAGAACTTCAGCGACTGCTGTTGAAACTGAAGGAAGAGTGCAGGGAGCAGCTGGTCCGCTATGAGAGCGGGCTCGCCGGTGGGGGCTCTGGAGCCAGCATGGACAGATTATCTGAGGATGAGGACTCGCTGGCCATTGACCAGCAAGTGGTGGACGAGACAGCAATATGACATGGAGCTGGGAGAAGGTGGGGAGGGGATAAAGTCTAGACTGACCCCCAAGTTGTAGTTACACCGGGGGGGGGGGGATCTTTCATTGATGAACATGTTAAATATGGACATTAGAATAATTGGTTTCTTTATTTTAAACAGAGCCAATGGCAGTGGGGTTCACTAAATTAATTGCGACAACAAAACTTTGCTGAATTCAACAATGGTCTAGTAAGCAAGTTTTAACTTTGAGTCATCTGTTTGGTCCACACATATTTATAAGCCTTAAAAGAAATGAATTTTTTTTTTACGGGATATTTATGAATATTTTTTTCATCTTTTAAATTACCCATTGAGTTACTTTAACGCTAAGTATTGTCCCCTTAGTAACATCCATCTTAGTTATGTCCCTTGCCTTCTCCCTTCACAGTTTCATTTGTTTGGATTTGTTTTGTCTTCAATTTTTTTTATTTTTACACAAATAGATTTTAAAAATATATAGTAACAACAGCTGGATGTAACTTGTAATATTTTTATTCTTGTTTACCTAAATATTACATCCAATATGATGTACCAATACCTAGACAAGATAAGGTGAAGCCTTTTCATAACAATGTATATCTCTACACTGGAGCTAGCCATAGAACTGTGCATTTTGTTTCCAGACCACATCCTGTCTAATATTTAAAAAAAATAGTTTTTGTCTGTATTAGATGGTTTAAATTAAACTTGGTTTAAATTAAATTTACATATAAAACTTGTTGAACACTCGTCATTCATTTGTTATGATGTAATAATAATAGAGTGTAATAATAATAGAGTAATAATAATAGAGTGTAATAATAATGATAGTGAAAATGATTTTGTTTTTCAATTGAGGTTTTTTTTTATTTGATTTATCTATTAAGTATTTTTTTAAATTTCACTTTTTTTAATTTCTTGTTATCAACACTGGTTGAATCCTGAAGGTTTGACTAACTCAGATGATTTCTCAACATTTAGTAAATCATTTATTATGTGAAGTCCTTACATTTGTGAATCAATTAATTAACATAATCTTCTTTCACTTTGGCCAATACTGCTGAGGGTTTCAACCAAAGTCTTAACAATTCTTGTTGTTCAAATAACAAATTACATATACGTTTATGTTTCTTACTAATTGTAATCAGGCCCGTAGCCAGGAATATTGGATTGGGGGGGGGGGGGGGGGGCGAAGACATTTTTTTCGGGGGGGGGGGGGGTGCCGAAGAAATGATCGGGGCGGATCTAGACAACTTTGACGGGGGGGGGGGGCAAAACATTGACCCCCGGGGGAAGGGGGAAATTGTTTTCATTGTTGAAAATTGGTCTTAGAACAAAAAATATTTAGATAATTTAATGAGGTCTTACCTAAACTTGCGATAACGGGGGTGGGGGGGGCAAAATGGAGGCGCGAAGCGCCAAAAGCTTGCAAACGGAGAGGAGGGGTTTGGGGAGGGATCTCAGTGAGTCCCCTCCCCAAGAAATTTTTTGCAGTTTCATACCTGGATTGGTGCATTTTAGTACCGATTGTTTAGCTATTAATTAGAAATATATAATTTTAACTACGTTTCAATAATGCATGGCATGTTGCAGTTTTGTTAAAAATAATTTAAATAGTAAAGAGTTTAAATGATAAAAATTTATTGAGGCTGAGCAATTTCTCATTCCTGTTATAAATATATTGACCATTTGTTCTGCTACACAATTGTTACATAATAGATACCTGATTTATATTATTATACTGTTTGTTTAACATACAACCCGGGAAGAACGACAAAGATGCATGAATAAAGCTTAGGTATTTGTGTGATATTTCTTATAAAATATTGAAAACAAAGAACAGATCTATCAACAACAACAGTCGCAACTATTCAATTTAAAATAAAATTAATTCTGCTAAAAAGTAAATTTACAAATTAAATAACATCACTCAGAAATCAAGGAGTTTGTACTTTATTATTGTATTATACATATGTATAAAAATGAAGTCAGAAGCCAATGTATTTTTATTAACTTATTTAAGTTGCTAGTTGTCCTCAGAAGATATCAATATATAAAACTATTACAAGGTGAACAGGCCCATCGACAGAAATTTCGGGCCCCTGGGCTGATATTAATATTTTAAAAAGTTGATTGGCCCCCCCTTCCACTCGTCGGCACTGGTTGCGAACTTATATTATAATACGTTTCAAATTTGAAAACTTCGTGGTTTAGCCAGCCCCGTAGCCATGGAGGGACGTGTCCCCCGCTAGGTGTGGAGTGCCCCCCACTTAAAAAAGAACGAAAAGAGGAAAAAATAAAGAAAAAGTAAAGGTGCCCCCATGCTGGGTATTGGTGCCTCCCTGCTTACTTTGACCTGGCTACGGGCCTGGGTTTAGCATTGAATTTACCTAAAAATGCTTCAGCATTCAGATTGTCTGCAAGCAGGAAAAGATTGCTTAGACGCTTTTGTAACATTGATCTGCGATATGGGGTGAGCATTCGTGTGAGGGTTGAGAAACTGCTCTCACACACGGCTGTTGAAGCACCAAAAGCCAATGCTGCCCAAAATACCCAGAAGTGAACTTCAATAAGATTCAATCTTTTATGCCCAAAAATTAGATAAGCTATATATGTAAGTATTTATAAATAGCCTGAATGATTGCCAAAATATAAACTTTTAAGTTTTTATTATTATTGATTTATTAAACAAAATGATCGATGTTTTATAGCCGTTATTATAAAAATTTTTTCAAAAAACTCAAATCATGCACGGGGGGGCTCAGCCCCCCCTAGCCCCCCTCTGGCTACGGGCCTGATTGTAATAGTTACTTTAAAGAACATTTTAATAAAGTATGCAATAAAATTGCAAACTCAAAAATTGTATTAGAAAAATTAGCAGATATATATATATAAGTGTTTTTGGTGGTGTATTAGGTCAGGTTGATTCGACTGAAAGAACATTAGATTACAATAAGATTGGAATGAAATTAATTGTACATTTTACTTACCTGTGTCCAGTTCAGGATTTTATTTATAATTTATTTTAACTGTTTCCTGCGAAAATCTTTACTTTGGTGATGAGTTCATTTTTTCCAATTGTGATGTAATCATGTCCTGTTAACTTGTGACAGTGTTGATTGACCAGTTTGTTGTTTTACTTCTGACCCGTGTCCACTTCATCTTGTTCATTGTACATATATATATATATATATATATATTATCTGAACATAGTTTTATATTTATATATGTGGGGCATTGATGCACATCTTCAGGCGTACAAATTCCCTGTTAAATATTTTATCAGTGAGGCGAAGGATGGAGTATGTGGTCAGGTGATGGTCACCTAGTCATGTGACGGTCACCTGATTCACAGAGCTGTGTTGATTTAACATGTGATGCTTTCTGTTAATTACGCCTCTTTCTGATTCACTGAAGATATTTATCTATCTACATTATGCATATATTCATATTTTCAATTTGATAACGTGATATCTACTTATAGATTCAGTAGATTACACTTTTCCTGGACCCTGTGAGGGAAATTTTCTTTTAATATATTTCATATTTCTTTGTACACAATTTTATCATCTTTAAATAACACTGTTTGTTTACATCACTTTTATGCTCATTATTTTGTTCGTTTGTTTTTCAGATATTTTATATCATTATTAACATGTTCCACAACTCAATTTAAATTCAGCAGATATTCAACTGTTGATACAGATATAGTCTGTTTTCTTCTCTTCTTTGATCATTTGTAGAAATAGAACTATATATTATTATTTATAGGTCAGTTCAGTTAATGTAAACTCACTGACATATGAAATATTTCTTTGTTGTAGTTCAACCAAGGAAATAGTTGCTATGATTATTTTGTTGTTTTTTTTTTGTTAATTGCTAGAACAAAACCAACAGCATCTGTAAATGAATGCTGTTTTTTTTTTAAATATTATTTGTGCCATTTCTTTCAATGCTTTGAATCTTGTTTTTTATTTAATCATTTCTGATAATTACAAAATTTGATGAAATCTAAACTATAATATTTGTTGAAGTTTTTTTTAACATAAATTTACTTTTCTGTGTCTTAGTGTGTGACATGGGCCATATTAAGGTTAATTTGGGCCCAGGGCTTTTTTTTTACTCTAAAATTACTGGGGACGGATGGTCGTGGGGTAAAGTGCTCAACTGTTGATTTGATGGTACCTGGTTCAATCCCCAATGAAATTTTTCAGGTCTTGGCTCCAGTTCCCGATATATCTCCTGTGGTGCCTTGCCTCCATGGCCATTGCACTATCAGCTATGGTGGGGATGAAAGAAGGGCACCATAAAAACTGTACCATTAGTGGTTCATAGGATCTAAGAGATTTCATCTCATCCTTACAGGGACTTCACACACACTAATATTATTAACAAAACATATATCACAAATTGTGAGATAAACTGATAAATGCGGATCACACTTTGTTCAGGACCAAAGGCCGTAGCCTGATGACCATTCCAGCCCTGATTGGGGCCTCTAGTACAGTCAACTTTGTGTCATAGAATGGGCCCCTGTCCCATGCTTTCCAACCAACACTTTCACACCCAGGCCATCACTGGGTATATTGAGTCAAAGATTGTTCTTACAGACTTCATATCAGTCAATCATTTCTCTGTCATCTGAACCCAGTCCAAACTGTCACTGGCCCTCTATTTCGTTTTTGAATTGAAGGTCTTGAAAAACCTCTTCGCTTTTTTACAAAAAGACCGTTTAACCAATCACTTCATTGCAAAAACCCAATGAAGCTGTAAAACTGGGGAATTTGAATTTCAATATGTAACAAAACTTAAGCTCTTTAGAAAAACTTTTAAATCATTTTTGGAGTTTTTGTAAATGGTGTGGCATGGTTGGGCTCAACTCCGCCTGTCCCCGTCCCCTCCCCCACCAGATAGTTTACACTAATTCATTAAGTGGTGCTCATATAAACAAAGTTGATTAAACGTCAAAATCAGTTCACTTTCAAACCATTGCACTAGGACACAACAAACTAAAAACATGGCATTTAACTGTACTGGGACGTAACAAACTAAATACTTGACATTTAACTGTACTGGGACACAACAAACTAAATACAAGGGCATTTAACTGTACTGGGACACAACGAACTAAATACATGACATTTTACTCTCCAGATTCTATAGGGAATACGGAACATCCCTATCTCTTGGAATTTTTTTGAAGCTGCAACCAAAATCATTTATGTTAGCAATACATTCAAACAAAGCACCCAATCTCGTGTACCCACCGGAGATCGAACGAAGTACCCTCAGGTCGACAGTCGGACGCTTTACCACACGACCATCCGTCCTAAAAAAAACAAGCAATTTAAGTCTTTTCCGTTTCGGACAAAGGACATTTTAGAGCATTTTCGGTTACGCCGGACGAAATCCGTATTTTTTTCCGGGTTACAGCCATAAATATTAGGGAGCGACCGATAATCGGATCGGTTTCGGTATCGGACCGATATTGGCACTATCGGTTAATATCGGATCGGCCGATTGTTGTAGGGAGCGACCGATAGTCGAACCGATATTGGCACTATGGGTTAACTATCGGACCGGCCGTTTTTTGGTTGCCGATACATTGTTTTTTTTTTTTCACAACAGAGTTGCAGAAAAAAAAATCAGTAAACAACCCAATTCTATAACCAGATCAGACAAGATTTAAAAAAAAAAAGGAAAAAAAAAAAACTCTTACACAGAAATTGTCACGTCTACATCAGAGATATAACCTTGAAACAATAGGATTGGCATTTCTTAATTCTAATGTATGACCTTGAATGACACAATTAGTGAACATCTGTGTGTATTTTTTTTTTGGGATGGGAAGTTGAGGGGGGGGGGGTAAACAAGACACGCGTGGGCGAAGTGTTACAAAATATGTGAACATGGGTTGACATACGTCATAAAACACGTGTTTGGCATTGTTGTTGCTTAAGGGGCTGTCCATTAATTACGTCAACAAATTAGGGGGGAGGGGGGGTCAGACAATTTTTGACAATTGTTGACAAGGGGGAGGGGTGGGAGGTCAAAAAAAGTTGACGTCAACATTGTTACATTTTTTAATTTAATATAATTACTTAACAAATAGGAAAATTAAGCGGCGTTTGTAGTTCTGTGTTACACACTCACTTAACATTCAGTATTTTAATTAAACTAACTTTATTCCTACTAATTTTTCCACATAAACATTTTGGAAGCCACCTTTTCTAGGGGGGGTAATCAAATGTTGACGTAATTTTATGGGGGGGGGGGGTCTCTGGAAGTTTGACAAGTTGTTGACAAGGGGGAGGGGCGGAGGTAAAAATCGCCAAAATTTGTTGACATAAATAATGGACAGCCCCTAAAAAGAAAATATCGGTATCGGTAAAAATGCTGGAGGGAAATATCGGTATCGGACTATCGGTAAAAAGGCATATCGGTCGCTCCCTAATAAATATTGCCCCACGCGCATGAATTTTGATAAATTTAGAAAGGGAAGTAATCATGTTGAATAACTATTACAAAAATAAATTATGATTACGCCCCTTTGATTAGCTTTTATATGTATGTTTAAAATATAAGAAAAAACGGTACATAAGAAACTCTTATATTTTGGCTCTGAGAGGTCAGATCGCGAAATGAATTTTTGATGTACACTTGGCAGGCCAAGACCTACAAAATGATATATACATCATGGGTCTAGGACTTATGGTTGCTGAGATATAGGGCGCTCCTTTGTTAATATAGCTTATATAGTAAAAAACGGTACTTAATACGCCCCCTTTTTCGGCCCTCAGAGGTCCTATCGCGTTATGCACTTTTGATGTACACATGGCAGGCCAAGACCTACAAAATAATATATACATCATGGGTCTAGGACTTATGGTTGCTGAGATCTAGGGTGATGACGGACAGACAGACCTAAATGGGACAATCTTGTAATGACCGCCATTGTGTTGACTTGTTGGTCCCGCAGGATGTCCTGTAAATGTCCTCAAATATAGAGGTATATGGACTTTGATCACACACTGAACATCATTCCACAAATACTGTATATGGACTTTGATCACACACTGAACATCATTCCACAAATACTGTATATGCTTGATAAAATGAGTGTCGGGTTTCGGCCCCGGACTGTGGTGTCGCTAACACCGGTATTATGTTGTTTTTATTTTTGGTCTAAAACAATAATTCTTCTACCGATAGCCCCGTAAGTCGTGGCCCTTCCAAACCCCCCCCCACCCCAATGAAACCACTTGGACAAACCTATAGTCATTATCTCCCCCCACCCCCCCCCCACTTACTTAGCAAACCAGCTAGGGGCGGTATTTTCACCCCATTTAGTATTTCTTAGTAATTGGGAACCGGGGCAACATTTTTAGAGTCCGCTACGATGGCGACTGAAGTTAATTACGTCAATGCATTGAAGTTATAGATATCTAAATCACAAGATTCAATTCGCATCTGTCAACAGTGGGATTAATGTCAGGACTGTTTTCTTCATTATGTCAACGAACAATGTAGACCCTGGAGGGTGTGAGAAGCAAAGTGGGTGTGGTCAAAGAAAACAAAGCCACACTCGCGCCTAGAGACAATGCTGAACACTCGCTAGTATTTCGATGCACTGGTGTCTTTATCGTTACAACATAAACAGATATCATCATGGGAAACTCACTAGTTCAGCTTTCTCTATTGATCTCATTGGCTCTATCTGGTAAGTTTTTTACTTCTGTAAATTTATCAAAGTTTACTCTTTCTGTTTTATGTAAGCAGTTTCATTTCTTTATGTCCAGCTCTCCTTATAGTTTCATATCCTTTTGTCCAGCTATTATATAGTTTCGTGAGTTCCTAGACAGAGATGTCAGATTGTTGTGAACTCAATTCAAAAGACCCTCGTGGTTTCTAGATTGAAACTTAGTGACATTTGTATCTGGACGGTGACGTAATACATCAGACCACGTAATAAACAAATAATTAGCGCAACATCATTTTATATCATCAGATTAGGTAACGACTGATACATTTGGGGGTGGGGGGGGGTGCGGAATGTCCGAAAGGTGATACTCAGACTCGAGTAGTAATATAATTACGCCCAGGGAGGGAGAGGGAGTAAAAAACGTTACGTTGTAGGGAATGGATATTAGGTGGGGAGGGGAGTACTTGCCACACTGCTCTCTAGTTGTCATGTGACCTTGCACTCACCACTCAGCCAACCGCAGTTGGCGATGATAGGAGATTGTATCGTCTTGTAAGGTTAGAATTTAGAAGTCGTGCATTAATACACCAGTAGTTGGCAGCAGATTCAGATTTTACAGACAGTTTGTGTTGTTGTTGTTTTGGTTTGTTTTTTTAAATTTTTGGCGAGTGTTTTAAATTACTGGCGGGTTGGCTGGTTTTACGCGGCTCGATATATGTCACGTATAAAAGTTAGAAGTACATTTTGACATTTTCCTTCTCTTTGAGGTTTTTAACGGTTTTCAACTTGGGTTTCGGTGTTTTTTTTTAAAAACAATGATCCTTGGGGAGGGGAGGGGGGTGTTAATGCGAAAGATTTGTTTGTTTTTTAGTTGGAGAGAGGGAGGGCGGGGGTGGGATAAGCTATGTTGTTGTTGTCTTTCTGAGTGAACCTAATCAACTATGTTTCTATTTATGACTTTTTGTTGTGTGGAATAAAAATTAACTACATTATCGAAAGTAGGTTATTATGAAATTTAATGTTTTATTTTTTCTTACATTAAAAAAAAACACATGTGGTAGGCGTAATAGCAAAACAAAAGCCACGACTTCCGCAAATTGGAGGCAACCCGAACTCTCGTTACATCCACGAGATTTATAAATGTATTTCGAAATACGCAGTGGCTCCGGCACCAGCCAAAACCATTATATTAGGGTATAAGGAACATGGCATATATAATTTTTTTTTTCAGAATTTTTTTTCAGGAATAGGGTTAGGGATAGGGTTAGGGTTGGAGCAATATCAATGGCTGGTACCCGAAGAAAAAAAATACGGGTTCGGTCGGACCGAACCGTAGCCACTGCGTTCGAAATATTAGTAAATATCAACATCATCATCATCGCCTTAATCGATGTGGTCGTCGTGGTAACGAATAGACACAACACCAGACGGAATAAATAACGGAAACTTACTGTCTGTGTGTGACTATAAATTCTCTTGAAAGTGTTTCCCAGATATAAATAAATAGTGTCTTTCATCGCTGTAAAACACACCCCCCTCCCCCACCGTAAGTTTTAAAGTTAAATTTACGACATTCATTTTAGACGGGGATGATTGTGTTTATCACTTCCCTCTGTTTATTTTAATTAATTAAATGAAGTGAAAAGAACTGTATTTCTACTGTTATCATAGTTTATTTTTCTGACTTTAAAAGTGAGCTGAAGAAATGAAACTGGTAAAAAAAAGTTGTTTTTTTTTAAATTCAAACATGCCAGTATGACAAGTTTATGTATACAATCTAAATTTTAGAATTAACACAAGTTTTTATTTCTTTTAATAAATTCTATGAAGCAAGGGCTTGATACTGGATCCTAACACAGCAATATATGTTTTCCCACAAGACTTACACCATTAAAGCCGCCCAATATTTAATTATCTATTGACGACTATCAGCTTGTATTGACGACAATCAGCTTGTACTATTGACGACTATCAGCTTGTATTGACGACTATCAGCTTGTACTATTGATGACTATCAGCTTGTATTGACGACTATCAGCTTGTATTGCCCATTATCAACTTGTTTGATGACTATCAACTTGTATTGACGACTATCAGCTTGTATTGACGACTATCAGCTTGTACTATTGACGACTATCAGCTTGTATTGACGACTATCAGCTTGTATTGACGACTATCAGCTTGTATTGCCCATTATCAACTTGTTTGATGACTATCAACTTGTATTGACGACTATCAGCTTGTATTGACGACTATCAGCTTGTACTATTGACGACTATCAGCTTGTATTGACGACTATCAGCTTGTACTATTGATGACTATCAGCTTGTATTGACAACTATCAGCTTGTATTGACGACTATCAGCTTGTATTGCCCATTATCAACTTGTTTGATGACTATCAACTTGTATTGACGACTATCAGCTTGTATTGCCCATTATCAACTTGTATTGCCCATTATCAACTTGTTTGATGACTATCAACTTGTATTGACGACTATCAGCTTGTATTGCCCATTATCAACTTGTTTGATGACTATCAACTTGTATTGACGGCTATCAACATTGTTGACGACTATCAGCTTGTACTATTGACGACTATCAGCTTGTATTGACGACTATCAGCCTGTACTATTGACGACTATCAGCTTTTATTGACGACTATCAGCGTTGTTGACGACTATCAGCTTTTATTGACGACTATCAGCTTGTAATATTGACGACTATATAGAATTCAAGTTTCAATAACTTCGGATTATGAAGGCATTGTGTGGCTAGCACAACACCCAGCCGCCTTTACTCCCATAACTTAAAGTCAGGTACACATTTAAAGCTGGGTGGACTTGGGGACTTAAACCAGGACCTGAAAAAATCCCAAGGTTTTCACTAAGGTTCTCACCCAGGACTCTCCTGTCGACGGTTGCTCTACACTGCGCGACTACCCATCCTCATACTAGTACTAGTATACATAAATTAATCCAACATCATAAGAAGGTATTGTACGTTTAGAACAACGTCCAGCCCCCTTTACTTTCCCAATAGGCAGGCACCCATTTAAAACTGGAAGGATTTGAGGGACAGCTAAGGCAAATATTTTTTTTTAGCTTTTATTAAACAAACAAAACACACACACACACTCTAACACACAAATATTGGTCAACTTTAATCAAAGAAAACAGGCACTAATCTGTCTCATTTATATATCACCAAACACTAATCTGTGTCATTTATATATCACCAAACATTAATCTGTCTTATTTATATATCACCAAACACTAATCTGTCTCATTTATATATCACCAAACACTAATCTGTCTCATTTATATATCACCAAACACTAATCTGTCTCATTTATATATCACCAAACACTAATCTGTCTCATTTATATATCACCAAACACTAATCTGTCTCATTTATATATCACAAAACACTAATCTGTCTCAGGTATATATCACCAAACACTAATCTGTCTCATTTATATATCACAAAACACTAATCTGTCTCAGGTATATATTTCACCAAACACTAATCTGTCTCAGGTATATATTTCACCAAACACTAATCTGTCTCATTTATATATCACCAAACACTAATCTGTCTCAGGTATATATTTCACCAAACATTAATCTGTCTCAGATATAAGACTATACATTTTAACTTCAAAATTTACAACAGGAACAAAAAAAAGTTATACTTTTAAATAATTATAATTTTGTTTAAGTTTTTCAAAATGTGTTTTAAATAAGAACACCAACCATGAACAAGTCTCTTACTAAAATAAAATTTTATTTTCACAATTTTTAGATGGTCTTGTTCAAAATGTACACACAATTGTATGATAATAATAATTAATGATAAAAGTTGATTAAACTCGAAACATAACAATTGTAAGTCAGAACAAATAAATGTACACAAGTGACCTGAAACAACTTTCATAACAAGCATCCCATAATTTTTTAAACCAAAAATAAAGCAGCAACAAACTAACAACAGCAACAAACTAACAACAGCGACAAACTAACAACAGCAACAAACTAACAACAGCAACAAACTAACAACAGCTATTAATATTTCAACCAATAAATAACTTTACCTTTAAAAATAACCAAGTTGCACAACACCGATCTATGTGAGAGTTACCTCCCTTGTTTGTATGTATAAAACTAGATACCATTCTACTGAGCCCATGAGTATGTAAATAACAATTTAATAACAGATCTGAATGTAACAAACTGAAGTGATTAATTTATCTCGCACAAAAATCATTAACTTTCTGAGAAATGGTGGCCACGGTCAGTGAATGACCGTTGATACAGACACTATCAATTTGATCCCACGCAAGACATTTTTCAGCAAAATATTTCACAAACAAAAATAAAATTATATTCTTTAGTTTCATAAATGACAAACCTATCAAAGAATCTCAATGTTTGTTCATTGATTGATTTGACATAAAAACACAAATATATTTAGACGTAGATCAAATAATGTTTACAAATAAAAAAAAACTTCATTGTAATTTTATTTATATATGTTATGTACTAGATAGCAGAGCCAAAGTCCTTACATATCCAAGGCAGAGACTTCAGACATAGAGGGGCAACAGTTCCAGTCCAGCCATCTTTGCAACATATTTAAAAGAAATTAATATTGAAAGGAGGGGCACTTGGCTATTGGGGAACCCCCAGTGATTGCTTATTCATAAAAATGGGCCTCTGCTACATAGTTGGGATTTTTCTCAGGTTCACAGGTGTCTATGAACAGTTTCACTTACTTCACCTACACTTACACCTACACTTACACCTACACTTACACCTACACTTACACCTGCACTTACACCTACACTTACACCTACAATTACATCTGCACAAAATTATTAATTAATTAAAATGTAGTGAGCCTTATGAATTCAAACTCTTAATGAAAGAGAGGGAAACATTTCTGTATTGAAAATGAAAAGTTGGTAAAAACAAGTTCAGCGCACAACCAGTTGCTAGTTTCACAAATCCCAAAATACACACAACCATCTATTGTGCCTCTTTGGTCAATGATACAGTCAGATTTTCAATCAGATACCAAATGTGTACAGAATTTTTTTTAATGGGCAAATTAAATTAAGTAGGTCAAAACGAAGTGTAAACTTTTAAAATTTGGTATTGAAGACAATGACAAAATTAGTTTTTTTAAAAATAATTTTAACAAATACCAATAATTTTATCTGTTATAAGCCTGAGGTATTATATAAATATCATAAATATAAATAACAATTTTATAAAAGTTGAGATTTCATATAAGTAATGATTTTATATGAAGACCGTTGTATTCCATGTGCAAGAAATGTTAGTGAGCTGTTAGTCTCACAGAGAGCACATTCAAAATTTAACAGAATACTAAAATAAAATTGTGAAAAATTAAGAATTACAATTTTGTTAATTAACTAAGTGAAAATGTATGAGATCTGATGAGAGGAATTTTAGATCAACTTGTCTGATGAGACTTCAGTATGAATAAACATAATAAACCAATGTAGGTGGCCAGTGAATGCAGGTGGCCAGTGAATGTATGTGGCCAGTGGATGGAGGTGGCCAGTGAATGGAGGTGGCCAGTGAATGCATGTGGCCAGTGAATGCAGGTGGCCAGTGAAAGCAGGTGGCCAGTGAATGCATGTTGCCAGTGGATGGAGGTGGCCAGTGAATGCATGTGGCCAGTGAATCCATGTGGCCAGTGAATGTAGGTGGCCAGTGAATGCAGGTGGCCAGTGGATGTAGGTGGCCAGTGAAAGCAGGTGGCCAGTGAATGCATGTGGCCAGTGGATGGAGGTGGCCAATGAATGCATGTGGCCAGTGAATCCATGTGGCCAGTGAATGTAGGTGGCCAGTGGATGGAGGTGGCCAGTGGATGTATGTGGCTAGTGGATGTATGTGGCCAGTGGATGGAGGTGGCCAGTGAATGTAGGTGGCCAGTGGATGGAGGTGGCCAGTGGATGTATGTGGCCAGTGAATGCATGTGGCCAGTGAATGTAGGTGGCCAGTGGATGTAGGTGGCCAGTGGATGTAGGTGGCCAGTGGATGTAGGTGGCCAGTGGATGCAGGTGGCCAGTGAATGCATGTGGCCAGTGAATGTAGGTGGCCAGTGGATGCATGTGGCCAGTGAATGCATGTGGCCAGTGAATCCATGTGGCCAGTGGATGGAGGTGGCCAGTGAATGTAGGTGGCTAGTGGATGTATGTGGCCAGTGGATGGAGGTGGCCAGTGGATGCATGTGGCCAGTGAATGGAGGTGGCCAGTGGATGTATGTGGCCAGTGGATGTATGTGGCCAGTGGATGTAGGTGGCCAGTGAATGCATGTGGCCAGTGAATGTAGGTGGCCAGTGGATGTATGTGGCCAGTGAATGTAGGTGGCCAGTGAATGCATGTGGCCAGTGAATGTAGGTGGCCAGTGAATGTAGCTGGCCAGTGGATGGAGGTGGCCAGTGAATGTAGGTGGCCAGTGAATGCATGTGGCCAGTGAATGTAGATGGCCAGTGAATGTAGGTGGCCAGTGAATGCATGTGGCCAGTGTATGTATGTGGCCAGTGAATGCAAGTGGCCAGTTTAAACTGAACATAATCTCATTATATACATCTAGACAATAAAAAAAATCAACATTTCATCCATTCAACCTCAAACATATGTAACATGTCATAAATGAGATAAAAACTGCACTCAGGGAAACAGATTGACAAATACCTTGGGCAATGAACTCCTGAATTACAGAATAATGTCTGGCCACAAACAAAAAAATTTATAATTCATAGCCAAAAACAATACACATAACTGATGAATTGTCTCCCCTATACGTCTATCTGTTTCATTTCAACTCATTTTGATGATTAAGTCTTGATTCAGATCATGAGCTGAGGTAATGTATAATAACAAAAGTGACATTGTGAGACACTTAAATGAGTTGGGTGCAACTCCCACTACATCACTTTTTTAAAGTCTGTTATTCCTTTACATTTACACTGAATCTTGTTACACTGAATCTTGTTACACTAATGATTCAACAATTTATTACAGATGATGAAAAAAAAAAATGGAATGCAGCTCTTATTGATCTCAAAATAATTTGTAACATTTCAAATACAAACTTTTATACACCACTAGACCTCTTCTTATCTCCCGACGATGAATGAAGGAATGTAAGAATAATACTGATATACAGGTCAGTGACAAGTGGTTCAAGCAATGACACATCCCCCCCCCCTCCGGACACTTGCGCAAGTTATTTAATTTTAAAATACAGCAAGGAATTAGTTCCTTCAATCTGGCCAACTTATCAGACCAACCTAGACAAAACAAATTAGTGCATCATGTCAATATATATATTTTAAACACATAAACATTAGACACTCAACATTAGTGCATCAGGCTCACTTCACCATACTCACTGGCAGTTTTATTGAAACTCTGTGACCAAATATTTTCTTTTTTTTTTTCAAACTTTAGACACATTTTTTTGTTAATGTTCTAATAAATGAATCAATGAGTGCAGCGACCAAACCCAAAGTTTAATGTTACTCTATTCTAAATGATAATATTTGTGACTTTCATATAGTAAAAAATACAAATAAATAAAAAATAAAACCATTACCCAGTGAACAAAACACACAACAACCCCCCCCCCCCCCCCCCAGAAGTTCCCACAAGCCACCTGTAGGAGTTCATACAGTCAGACAACAATACATGTTCAGGAAACTCTGACGAAACCAATCTCTTTACAAGCCGTCAGTTCCGTCATGGTGAATTTGGAAAGATATCTACATGCCTTGTTGTCATGGTGATGAAAGATGCGGAAATTTTGCTGGTACAGCTGACGCAGGAGCTGGAGCATGTGGATGTAGCGCTCTTTGGGTGGCTCTTTGTCCGGCTGCAACGAGAGCGTCAGAGCATGCGGTTAGTTACATTATTGACACAGTTAATAACATTTCATTATGAATGTACAACTTATGTAATCAATGAAAGGCCATTCAAGTTAAGAAAATAAATATCACTTACATGTACACAAGATGAGAGTTGGCCATTTACATGTACACAAGAAAAGAATTGGCCACTAACATGTACACAAGACGAGAGTTGACAAAAGCCAAGGATACATTTTAGCCTACATGTGTAGAGAATTTGTCAAAGATATACATAAAATCTATTTAAAACTTTGGGAGAATGTAAACACATGTACTGAAAATAGCTAAAGTTTAGGAAGAAATTACAGACATACATGCGAATGTAATTTTATGTGTATAGAGATCATTAAATGACAAAAAACACTGAAGACATCAAATGACAAACAACACTGAAGACATTAAATGACAAACAACATTGAAGACATTAAATGACAAACAACACTGAAGACATTAAATGACAAACAACATTGAAGACATTAAATGACAAACAACATTGAAGACATTAAATGACAAACAACATTGAAGACATTAAATGACAAACAACATTGAAGACATTAAATGACAAACAACATTGAAGACATTAAATGACAAACAACATTGAAGACATTAAATGACAAACAACATTGAAGACATTAAATGACAAACAACATTGAAGACATTAAATGACAAACAACATTGAAGACATTAAATGACAAACAACATTGAAGACATTAAATGACAAACAACATTGAAGACATTAAATGACAAACAACATTGAAGACATTAAATGACAAACAACACTGATGCTTAACATTTCTTTTAACTCTTTCAAAACTTTTTGTCATTTCACTAAACAGTTGTTTGATTTCCAATGTCCTCCCTTTATTTACACATTTTACAAACAAATGTGACAGTCTAACAATTTACTAAAAATTAAAAAACAACTAACAGTCAGTGTTTATGATTTTTTTTTCCAGCAGAAAGTAGCCAATAAATAAGTAGCCAATAAATAAGTAGCCAATAAATATGCAATCACAGACAAATAAATACAATATTTGTTTCTATGAATCTTATTTCTAAAATTTCCGCCACATTTCTATTTAACAATGGAGTTTTCTGATGTTTAACTTTAAAATGTGATCTTGATCAATATGTCTTCAATCATTCGATCTACAAGCCTCTAATGCATCCATCAATATGTTTAATTCAGGGATCGGAGAACATTTTAAGTTCTTTTTTCACCCCATTTAGCACAATCTTTCTTTTTTATTTCCTTAAGACAGTCATCCCCAACTTTTTTTCTCGCTACGGACTGGTCAACAGACTGGTCAGCGTTTGATAATTTTGTTCCCCCAGAGTTACACACAATCTGTTTTGTTCCCCCAGAGTTACACACAATCTGTTTTGTTTCCCCAGAGTTACACACAATCTGTTTTGTTCCCCCAGATTTACACACACCTGTTCTGGGTTGTACTTTGAGCATCCATCACACTGGTGGAACTCCATCAGTAGCTGATTGACAGTTTTCAATTGGTCAGAGGTCAAGAGGTCAGGCAGGACCTCCCACTCCCATTCCTCAATGTCCAGTTTCAATATGGTGATGGGGGTCTGGGGGAAATTAAATCGACAAAATTAATGACTCAAGTTTAAAAGATAGATAAATAAATAGTTCAAGTACTGGGTTGAAATGTTTAGTTAAATAATTCAAGTACTATGTTGTTAAGTTAAATAATTCAAGTACTATGTTGTTAATGTTGTTAAGTTAAATAATTCAAGTACTTTGTTGAAATGTTTAGTTGAATAATTCAAGTACTCTGTTGTTAAGTTAAATAATTCAAGTACTCTGTTGTTAAGTTAAATAATTCAAGTACTCTGTTAAATAGTGCAAGTACACTCCCCAATTGTTTCCCATGACAACATCTCCTCCCATAAGAAGAAACTCCAGTCAATGTTCAGTGAATGAATATTTGAAAGTGATCAAAGATAATACAAGATCAAAAAAATACCCCCCCCCACCTAGAAAGAAACCTAGAAATGAGACAAAAAACGTAAAAAAACATAGTTCTATGTTCTGACATAGTAAACAATCATAGTTCTATGTTCTGACACAGTAAACAATCATAGTTCTATGTTCTGACACAGTAAAAAATCATAGTTCTATGTTCTGACACAGTACAAATGTAACTCTGATAAATAAGGTGTCTGTTATTGAACGGCTATATTTATTTATTTAAATACAAGTTTTCAACAGAACAAAAAAGAAAAAGCTGAGCGTAAAAATAGAAACAAGAGTTGACTTAAATGTTGACATGAAGACACAAATATTTGAACCAGACTTGTTGGTTGAAGAAACAGAACATGATGAGGTGGAGGATGTGTGTGTGTGTGTGTGTGAGGTAGGCGGAAAGTGGGTCAGGACAGACCGACCTAGCACAGATGACAGTTAAACCAACATGCTGAAGTGACACATTTTTTCCCCCCCTAATGCTCAAGTTTTCCCCTCAGTTTGACCAATACAATAAAATTTTGCTCTGAGCACTGACATAGAGATGTGCACGTGGACACACACGACAAATCATCTCATGAATGATATATAGGCAGAAACTATTTAACATCTACTTCACCTTTGTATATTTAATATTAAATACATGAATTATGGGAAACTCCCCTTAGATCTTAAGGGCCCAATGGGGCAGATGAAGTGAGGTATTCATCTGTTTCAGTCAATAACCACAACATGCAAAGGGATTGTGTGGCTATCACAATGCCCAGCCACTTTTACTTCCCCAACTAATGACAGGCAACCATTTACAGATGGGTGGACTTTAGGGCTCTTTCAACCTACTTTCACCAGGACCTGGCAAAATTTTATAAGTTCTCACTGACACGATCCAAACCAGCACTGCTAACATCACCTTTAAATGTTTTAAACTAGCCCTGATGGTCTCCAGCTTGGACATTGGCCACCCATTGTTTAACGTCCGGTCCGAATCTGCTATGCCCATTTTGTAAAAATATTTCTTCTCTCCCCTCTGATTTGATTTCACATCAATGCTTTGGACACAGAAAATAAAAAAAAAACAAATTATTCAAACAAGCAAATAAACAGGAACTTGATCAAACTTTTAACACATCAATGTTATTGCAAACAATCTCACAGAAATAATAAGAAATGAAATTGTAGCTAATGATAACAAAGGGGGAGGGGGGGTAATGAAAGGAAATGGAGCAATTAGAAAAAAACTAAAAGCAGAGGGAAAAATTACGAGAAAAAAAATCAGTTAAGTAAAAAAAATAACAAGAGCAAATAATTCAGACATTAAAAAATGTACATTGTTAAGGATCGTGTCATATCTTGGGGCTCCATCTCGTATGATACACTTTAAACGACCTACAGTGAATCACAACAGGAAAATAGCTTTACATAGAACAACAAAAAGTTTATTCCATTATTATTTCTAAAAAGACAGTAGCACAAGTTCACTTGAGGAATAATTCAATCTCCTCTCAAACACAACACACTACAGCCTGGCACACACTGTCCACTATTACTGTATCTGGCCACCAGCCCACAAATAATGGTCCGTTCACAAACACGTTGTGCAGCCAACTGCCCACAACTCCCGGTCATTCACTAACGTGCTGTGCAGCCAACTGCCCACAACTCACGGTCATTCACTAACGTGCTGTGCAGCCAACTGCCCACAACTCACGGTCATTCACTAACGTGCTGTGCAGCCAACTGCCCACAACTCACGGTCATTCACTAACGTGCTGTGCAGCCGACTGCCCTCTGTCACAGTCCCATGTAATTCTTGACATTTCCACCACATCTGTCTTGTGATTACTCTAGTTACTAATTGTAATCCTCTTTAAACAAGTTCCTAGACCAGTCACTGGTCTGTCTACTATACACAACAAAATCAAGGTCAGAATCATAAGATGACAAGTGAAGATAACTTTCAAAATCAAGGAGCAAATAGTTACATTTCTTGAATTGGGTCGAGACTGTTGCATGGGTTAATGAAAACAAGTTATGATATTGACACATGACACATCCAACATTAATGAAGACAAAAACACACAAATATTCCAACTAACTACAAAATGGTAAGGTATTTTAAAATTAAAAGATGAAAAATCATGCGGCCTAGTTACCTTGGGTCAAAGGAATGAACAGAACAATCCAACTTGTCCACCACAGCGTTGTCAAAACTAAAGTCATCAGCTATCCTATCACAATGTAGACATTTTATAAATTATTGTACATGGATTGAAACAAGTCAGAAACAAAGGTTTCTTTTTTTGTGTGTGTTCAAATACGTACAACTAACACAATCCTAGATGGTTGTTAATATGCAGATAAATTGGTTTTATGCAGCTAATGTTTTATGTTTTTAACTAACAGTCTTACACATCAATACTACAGACAATCAGGGCTGCCAACTTGGATGTCTTACACATCAATACTACAGACAATCAGGGCTGCCAACTTGGATGTCTTATACATCAATACTACAGACAATCAGGGCTGCCAACTTGGATGTCTTACACATCTATTCTACAGACAATCAGGGCTGCCAACTTGGATGTCTTACACATCAATACTACAGACAATCAGGGCTGCCAACTTGGATGTCTTACACATCAATACTACAGACAATCAGGGCTGCCAACTTGGATGTCTTACGCATCAATACTACAGACAATCAGGGCTGCCAACTTGGATGTCTTACACATCAATACTACAGACAATCAGGGCTGCCAACTTGGATGTCTTACACATCAATACTACAGACAATCAGGGCTGCCAACTTGGATGTCTTACACATCAATACTACAGACAATCAGGGCTGCCAACCAATGTCCCCTCTAAGGTGTGGTATGAAGTGAGGAAAAAATTTGTCTCTGAGCGACATTTTGTTTGAGGCCCAAAATTTGTGAGCGATTTAAACGATGTCGTCCGTCGGAGTGAGCGATTGTACGTGTAGTATGAGAGACGCTATGAATTTGTGTGAGCGATCGCTCACGCGCTCAGCTTAGAGGGAACATTGGTGCCAACTTGGATAAGCTATGCCCAGATCTAGAGTCAACTGGATTTATTTTTTTGTAGTTTTCTATTTTTAAGCAGCTATTTTGATATTTTTTCACATATTTCTAAATAATTATTTGGGACAATATTTTGGTGACCCTGTTGCGAAAAACTAGCAAGTCACAACAGGATTTGAAGTGGGTTGGCTAAAAATTCAATAATTACTTATTGAGAGAACATACATTTCTTTATTTCATCTGTTTATCTTTTATTTATAGGTGGGTCACAAAAACTGAAAATGTTTCTTAGTTGGAAATCAGAGAAGTCTGAGAACCACTGCATTAACTAATTGTCCCTACAGGAGTAAACAGATGTGCTGATGATACAACTGAGACTACATGTATTTGAATTAAATCAGACATTTTACAATAAAAAGTTTACAATAAAAATCACATCTAGGTACGTTAGGTATGTAAGTAGGTAGGTAGACTTTGAACTAAATTGGTAACTCAATTATTAACATTATTTTCCCTAATGCATAATATCAATCAACTACAAAATATGTAAACAAAATGTCAGCAACAATAACAATATATTCTATGACGACATTTTGACCATTGTTGTAGGTGAAACTGACCCAAAGGAGTAGACAGTGCAGGGTGCGGCTGGCTTGTAAGGGCTGTCCATACAGGTGTCCCACCCACCGTCTGTCACACGGCCCAGTCTCAGGACGTCATGGCACACCACCTGGTTCTTGCTCAGATAGCTGTGTGTGTGGGGGGGGGGGGGGGACAAAAATATAAAAGTAGTTGAAATAATTGAAGAATTGAAAACAAATGGAAGGCATTTCAATATAAGAGACAAATGATGACAGTAACATCATGATAACTGCGGACCGCTGGCAGTGACATCATCATACGCCAGTTCAGTTCCCATGCAAGTTGACCTGTTGGTAATATGACCGTGAAATAAAACTGAGCTGATATTATTCCTACTGTCAGGTGCCAACAGATGATGCATGTATTGACTTGACTAGATTAAAACTTTACATTTCAAATATCTCATTTGATGTCTTACAGAACATTTGTATACACTGACTTTTCACTCACTCTGTCACTAAACAACTTCTACACAAACCAGCGCGTTGTTATAGCGGTGCGGGGGAAGGAGGGGTGCGGGTACATGATGCGGGAGGTCCTCCAAGTTGTTGACCACGCCACTGGAGCTCGAGGGGGGGGGGGAAAGGGCTCACGACTCTGACGATGCCATCTCATTCCTGTGACAAAAACTTGTTTTAGCCATTTCCCCCCCCTCCCCCTTCTATTTCTTACCAAAACAAAAAAAAACGAGAGAGGGGGGGGGGAAGGTCCAAAATAGTTTGGCAATATTTACTGTCTTTGTATCGGACAGGGAGCTGTGGGTTGGGGGGGGGGGGAAATAGTTCTGAAAATTATTGGGGTGGGAGGGGGTAATATGCGCTTAAATACTGTTGACGTAATAAATGGACGACCGCTGACGCCGACCAGTCTTCTCCAATGAACTGACCAAACATATGATCAAAGTCTGTCTCCCACTCAACGGTCTGTTCATGAAGTCAACAGTAGAATCTGTTGGACGCAACCTTAACTTATAAGCCAGCTTCCACCTTGTTTCAAAAGTGCATACCTGTCAACTAAAAAAAACAAGCAATTAAGCCTGTTCCATTCTGGACACAGTACGTGTTAGCGCATTTTCATGTTATGTATCAGTACGTTTGTTAGCTTTCAGTAAATATTTGTAAATTTTGGAAATGTTTATAAATTCAATTGTGCAATGCATATATCTGTAAAAAAAATATTATAAAAACGTTTCTTTATATTTGAAAAAAAAATTATTTTCTCTTAAATCTAACTACAAGTGGTTTGTGGTTACTGAAATAGGACTCATAATTGAAAACATTCTAAATTGTAGTCATTTAATCGTCCGAAAACTCCGTCAATTGTTGCATAGCTCTGATACTTTCGATTAAACTCAGAACACAAACTTACTATTTCATTTGATGAGTTTCTTAATAAATCTTGGTAAAACTACGTGCTGCAGTATTTCGCACCAAATGAATGGGTTATTGAACGTACAAGGTGTAGAATGGGGCTATATATATATAATATATAAGCCCCTTAGGAGCCCTGAAGCCCGGCCCTCAGAGGTCCTATCGCGAAATGAACTTTTGATGTACACATGGCAGGCCAAGACCTACAAAATGATATATACATCATGGGTCTAGGACTTATGGTTGCTGAGATATAGGGCGCTCCTTTATTAATATAGCTTATATAGTAAAAAACGGTACTTTATAAGCCCCCTTTTACGGCCCTCAGAGGTCAGATCGCGAAATAAACTTTTGATGTACACTTGGCAGGCCAAGACCTAAAAAATGATATATACATCATGGGTCTAAGACTTATGGTTGCTGAGATATATGGCGCTCCTTTGTTAATATAGCTTATATAGTAAAAAAAACGGTACTTTCTAAGCCCCCTTTTACGGCCCTCAGAGGTCAGATCGCGAAATGAACTTTTGCTGCACACATGGCAGGCCAAGACCTACAAAATGATATACACATCATGGGTCTATGACTTACGGTTGTTGAGATCTAGGGTGATGACGGACAGACAGACAAAACGGGGACAGCATTTTTTTTGAAAATGCTCTAAAAAATTCTTTTCATCTCCCAATGTCACTAACGAACCCACGTGACTACATGAAAAGAAAACAATGTATCTCAATGTATGTAATATCTACAAGTTTCATCGTTTCAATTGACAGCCCCGGGGGGGGGGGGGGGGGTTGGGCTAATAAAACATGAAACGTGCAGAAGGGAGTATAAGTAGACGACGGCTAGGTCATGTGGACACATCAAGTCGTCAACCGTGTTACACGACGATAAATCACGTGGCTGAATGGCGGCAACAGACTGCGGTGATATACGTAGATCAAATATAATGAATGAAACACGTGCGCCCCTCTTTATAAAACACGTGCGCCCCTCTTTATAAAACACGTGCGCCCCCCTTTATAAAACACGAGCGCCTCTCTGTAAAACACGAGCACCCCTCTTTATAAAACACGTGCGCTCCTCTTTATAAAACACGTGCGCCCCTCTGTAAAACACGAGCACCTCTCTTTATAAAACACGTGCGCCTCTCTTTATGAAACACGTGCGCCTCTCTTTATAAAACACAAGCGCCCCTCTTTATAAAACACGTGCGCCCCTCTTTATAAAACACGTGCGCCTCTCTTTATAAAACACGTGCGCCTCTCTTTATGAAACACGTGCGCCTCTCTTTATAAAACACAAGCGCCCCTCTTTATAAAACACGTGCGCCCCTCTTTATAAAACACGTGCGCCTCTCTTTATAAAACACGTGCGCCTCTCTTTATAAAACACAAGCGCCCCTCTTTATAAAACACGTGCGCCTCTCTTTATAAAACACGTGCGCCTCTGTAAAACACGAGCGCCCCTCTTTATAAAACACGTGCGCCCCTCTATATGAAATACGTGCGCCTCTCTTTATAAAACACAAGCGCCCCTCATTATAAAACACGTGCGCCTCTCTTTATAAAACACGTGCGCCTCTGTAAAACACAAGCGCCCCTCTTTATGAAACAAGAGCGCCCCTCTTTATGAAACAAGAGCGCCTCTCTATATGTAGCGGATATTGAAATATGTGAAATGACTTTCCACACTGACAGGCGACTGTTGCTGGATGAAACTGTTTGGGCAGTTGTGCACCATGAGACCAAATTAATTCTTAAAAGACTTGAGACTGCATAATTTATTTATATTTATGGATGCCCTGCCGTAAATTCAGATTTCTTTTTTTTTTTAAATAAAAGGCGGCACCACATTTAAAGACAAAATGTGGGTGATGCCATTCGTTTAGATCGCAAACCAACACACACACACATACCAGATCAAATAGCTGACTGTGAACATTAGTGATTGGCATGTCTATATCACCTTATGATCATACATTCCTATACAATTCTAATAAATATATGACAAAAACATTTGTTGCAGAGGCGGGTTTTAAAGTGTGCGGGTTGGACGGCGATTGCACACCAACTACACACATTCCATGATCAGCACACCAACTACACACATTCCATGATCAGCACACTTTGTCTCAACTGAAATTTTTTTTTATTTGGGTTCGACAAATTTTTTATTTTGTATTTGACAGGACTGTCAGACTAACAGTTTCACCAAAATCTTTTTCTCCCCCCCCCCCCCCGAGTGAAGCGAGTCTATACCCAATCCCATACCTCTCCCCAAGCCCCTATCTTCTACAATCAACGTGTTTCAAATATAAAGGAGTATTAAAGCTAGAGTTGAACAAAGCCAACTGTCTGGTTTATTTGCGTAAATCATGAAATGAATTCAACATACTACAGGTGAAACATTAATTTTGTCTGTCTAATAGTGAACAGCGCCCAGGTATTCGCAACAGCTACGGCAAGGTAAACAAAGCTCTAGTTATAATGTATTTTGTTGATTGAGCGATAGAGTAGAGCACAAAACATCCTGGGAAATATAATTATATTTAGACTACTCAACAGCTGAGGGCAAATGTAACGGGATGGGGAGGGGCGAGGGGGGAATTAAGGGAGGGCGTGTGCATAGTAACACACATAACACTGGACATACCAACACCCTAACAATATCAAACAACAGTGCTGATAACACACATAACACTGGACATACCAACACCCTAACAATATCAAACAACAGTGCTGATAACACACATAACACTGGACATACCAACACCCTAACAATATCAAACAACAGTGCTGATAACACACATAACACTGGACATACCAACACCCTAACAATATCAAACAACAGTGCTGATAACACACATAACACTGGACATACCAACACCCTTACAATATCAAACAACAGTGCTGATAACACACATAACACTGGACATACCAACACCCTAACAATATCAAACAACAGTGCTGATAACACACATAACACTGGACATACCAACACCCTAACAATATCAAACAACAGTGCTGATAACACACATAACACTGGACATACCAACACCCTAACAATATCAAACAACAGTGCTGATAACACACATAACACTGGACATACCAACACCCTAACAATATCAAACAACAGTGCTGATAACACACATAACACTGGACATACCAACACCCTAACAATATCAAACAACAGTGCTGATAACACACATAACACTGGACATACCAACACCCTTACAATATCAAACAACAGTGCTGATAACACACATAACACTGGACATACCAACACCCTAACAATATCAAACAACAGTGCTGATAACACACATAACACTGGACATACCAACACCCTAACAATATCAAACAACAGTGCTGATAACACACATAACACTGGACATACCAACACCCTAACAATATCAAACAACAGTGCTGATAACACACATAACACTGGACATACCAACACCCTAACAATATCAAACAACAGTGCTGATAACACACATAACACTGGACATACCAACACCCTAACAATATCAAACAACAGTGCTGATAACACACATAACACTGGACATACCAACACCCTAACAATATCAAACAACAGTGCTGATAACACACATAACACTGGACATACCAACACCCTAACAATATCAAACAACAGTGCTGATAACACACATAACACTGGACATACCAACACCCTAACAATATCAAACAACAGTGCTGATAACACACATAACACTGGACATACCAACACCCTAACAATATCAAACAACAGTGCTGATAACACACATAACACTGGACATACCAACACCCTAACAATATCAAACAACAGTGCTGATAACACACATAACACTGGACATACCAACACCCTTACAATATCAAACAACAGTGCTGATAACACACATAACACTGGACATACCAACACCCTAACAATATCAAACAACAGTGCTGATAACACACATAACACTGGACATACCAACACCCTAACAATATCAAACAACAGTGCTGATAACACACATAACACTGGACATACCAACACCCTAACAATATCAAACAACAGTGCTGATAACACACATAACACTGGACATACCAACACCCTAACAATATCAAACAACAGTGCTGATAACACACATAACACTGGACATACCAACACCCTAACAATATCAAACAACAGTGCTGATAACACACATAACACTGGACATACCAACACCCTAACAATATCAAACAACAGTGCTGATAACACACATAACACTGGACATACCAACACCCTAACAATATCAAACAACAGTGCTGATAACACACATAACACTGGACATACCAACACCCTAACAATATCAAACAACAGTGCTGATAACACACATAACACTGGACATACCAACACCCTTACAATACAGGGTGTTCTTATGCAAATGTAAGAAAAAGTGACCACATGGACCCAGTGGAGTAACTAGGGAGTGGCAGAGAATGCCGTCCTTGATGTGCTGCATTCTCACATGAGTACTTTTTATGTTGAGAGAAATCGGCCTCAATACAGCTGATACAACACAAAGTTATAATGTCATTACAATGTTGTTCATGGAGGATTAAAGGTAATCCGATACTAAACATTGCCTGAATCAAATTTGTTTCAATCTAAAATCAATACACAAATAACTTCAACAACAACAGCTTCGTGTATGTGTGTGTGTGTGTGTGGATTTACACAGACAACACAGACACAAACAGAAGGTCCTTTAGTCTAATATGTTTGTTTTGACTTTCAGAAGAACTCCCCCCCCCACACACACACACAAGGACTTGTGTGTGTGTGTGTGTGTTTTTTTAAACCAGTCATACAAGCAGTTTGTTTCATTTATCATAATGGGATATGTAGCTGTGGACACCAGCATCACTCATAGTGGCACTGGGAGGGAGGAGTGTATGTGTGGGGATTGGGGGGTGGTGTGGAGGGGTAGTATGGCAATCTTCTCTGCAGCTGTTGTCCAGGGCCATAAAACACCAGATTGTAGTGGAATGGGATATGAAGTATTAAATATAAACCAGACTTAAACAGATCACCCAGTCTACTTTAGATATTAAAAAAAAAATAATTGAAAAAGCATTGATTCCCCCCCCCCTTCAACACTAAAGTGTTTTTTTCCCCAGCTCACTAAGTACACTAAGTAGCCAGAGGCTGAGTTTCCTATGGTAAACAATGTTTATTGGTTGATGTAAAGAGTGGATATTAAGAAAATCACTATGCTGAAGGCTTCTTCTAAGCATTATGGGCCTGGTAGAATACCTATTGTGTTAGGGCAGCCCCGTAGTGTCAAAATTCTACAGCAGGGGCCAGGCAATAGCAGGGGGGGGGCAGGTAATACATTTTACTAAGTAGAGCAAATAAGCAGAGGGGGGCCAGACTAAACGCAGGAGGGGCCCGGCCCCATGGCCACCCCGCACGCTACGGGCCTGCCTTGGGGCCCTTTAGAAAACAACCGAAAAGTTTCAATTATAAATGGTCTCAATGACAGAGTTGTTCCTGGGATTAGGCCAAAATTAGGCCTGACTTTCAGCTAAATTTCTATTAAATAAACTGCTAACAGGGCCCCAACAGATATTTTAGCATTGGCCCCCCCCCAATAAACCTATGAATAGCTATGGTCAAGTAGCATGGGGTCCACATACTACAGGGGGGGGTCCCTGGACTTGCCCATCCTTTAAGAATTTATGTCTATCAAGATACAAAAGTTGATGTTGAAAAGAAACTGATGTATATTTAGGAAATTAATAAGAACAAAAAATCAACCGCTGCTGATTTTAAATATGTACAGTTTATTTCTATATACCATATACAGTACTTTTCTATACACCATAAACAGTACTTTTCTATATACCATATACAGTACTTTTCTATACACCATAAACAGTACTTTTCTATATACCATATACAGTACTTTTCTATATACCATATACAGTACTTTTCTATACACCATAAACAGTACTTTTCTATATACCATATACAGTACTTTTCTATATACCATATACAGTACTTTTCTATACACCATAAACAGTACTTTTCTATATACCATATACAGTACTTTTCTATACACCATAAACAGTACTTTTCTATATACCATATACAGTACTTTTCTATATACCATAAACAGTACTTTTCTATATACCATAAACAGTACTTTTCTATATACATAAACAGTACTTATGGTAAGCTAGTTTAAAATAAAAAAGACTAGTATTTTTTTAAAATTCTAATTTACATCAAACTAATAGTTTTTCAGCTCTTATATTATTTGTTTTTTTTTTTAAAGTGAGCTCACCTGTGATAAAGTTTAGATAAAGCACCCCATGACATGTCGGTCAGCACATCATAGTCTGGAATGACAATTCCGTCTGACTTATATATGACATTATCATACTGGATGGAATAGAAAGTATATTGTCAGAAGCATAAGGTTTCATTTTTCTTAAAGTTTTGTGTCTAAAGTCCTGTTATTTAAAGTTTTGTGTGTCTAAAGTCCTGTTATTTAAAGTTTTGTGTGTCTAAAGTCCTGTTATTTAAAGTTTTGTGTGTCTAAAGTCCTGTTATTTAAAGTTTAGTGTCTAAAGTCCTGTTATTTAAAGTTTTGTGTGTCTAAAGTCCTGTTATTTAAAGTTTTGTGTGTCTAAAGTCCTGTTATTTAAAGTTTTGTGTGTCTGGAGTGCTGTGTTATTTAACCGGAGACAGACATCCCGATGTTGTTTCATTTGTAGTTACAATGGGGGAGGGGAAAACAAATTTTATTTTATTTAAAAAAAAAAATAAATTTAAGTACTCACCTTTGTATTGTCATCTTCAGCTGCAACAATAAAAACAAAACTTATATTCAAAAAAGTTGCAGGTAACCCATTTACAGATTAAAATACGTCTTTCACAATAAAGTATTAACAAAGAAAAATAATGTACAAAATGAAAACGAAATAATAAATAATGTACAAAATGAAAACGAAATAATAAATAATGTACAAAATGAAAACGAAATAATAAATAATGTACAAAATGAAAACGAAATAATAAATAATGTACAAAATGAAAACGAAATAATAAATAATGTACAAAAGGAAAACAAAATAATAAATAATGTACAAAATGAAAACGAAATAACAAATAATGTACAAAATGAAAACGAAATAACAAATAATGTACCAAATGTTATAAAAATAAATGATGTAAATAAATTAAGTTGGATATTAAATTCATTCCCTCACTTTTAAACTGGTAAGTTTCTTTGGGGTGAATTTCATGAGGAAAATTGTAACTGTCCTCAGCCGTCAGTTCTATTCTACCATATGGCTGAAATGTGAAGAACAAAAAGATTGTTTACATTGTCAAGTGATAAACTATCAGATAAACAGTTACTAATTATAATTTATTTTTACTGAAATGTTGTTTTTTTTTATTACTGATTGACAAAATAATGTCTGTTGTGCAAAGCAATCCTCCCCAGTAAATTATATGCACTCAATGATAGTTGACAAGTTTTCATGTAGGTCATTCTCAGACTTTTCAACTACATATTTTTTTTTTAAATTGCCATTTATATAAAAAGTAAAGTTCCCTTTACCCTAAAGGGACACCGGGGTAGATGAAGTGTAGAATTCATCTGTTTCTGTAACTTCAGCATATAAAGGGATTGTGTGGTTAGCACAACACCCAGCCGCCTTGACTTCCCCAACTAAAGACATATACCCATTTAAAGCTGATGGACTTGTGGGACTTAAACCAGCTTTCACTTAGGACCTTTAAAAATTCCCTTGGATCTCACCAAGAATCGAACCCAGGACTCTGAGCTCGACAGTCGAGCATTTACACCACTCAGCCAACCGTCACAGTAACCGTTTCTATAAGTGCCCCAAAAGCCTCTAGCATTTTACACGTTAAAGGTAAATAGGAGGAGCGTTATTAATTTCTATTGTCAGTTAAATGATACCCTGGTTCCCAGTCAGTGTATGTCACTGCATGATATTATGCTTGATTTCTTTATAATACCATACATTAAAGAAATGACTGTAGCTGCCAAAATCAGTAAATGCAGTGACTTGATTTTCCTTCAAATTTACAAACTAAAAACAATTTATTGATCATCAGCTTCTGACATAACAATATTCTATTTTTAATTATCAAAGAAAAAACAAATCAATCTGCATAAAGAATGATCTAACTTATGCTAAGAAAGTCATAGACAGAATGAGGTATTGTTGTATAATTTATCAGAGCATAGTAATAAAATAATAATGAGAAATCCTGAACGATTTCACACAAAAACGTCCATGTTTTTCAGCATGAACAGAATGAAGCAAACTAATAAAGATGCAGAAATAAGAATAAAATCAAATTAAAATTTTGTGAGTGATCACTAAACTAGTAAGAAAAAAATACAAATAGAAAAAAATAAGTAATAAAAGCCTCAAATAAACACTTACAGTAATACTTTGTTCAGAAGCAATAAATAACACTGCCCAAATAATCAAACAAGAAAAACTTAGTGACAGTATATAGGCAAGAAGTGCCCTTCTCCTTAGACGTACTGGCATGCTTCCTTCCAACAGATGATGACATTCACTAGCAGGCAGATAATATTTTCCCTGCAATAATTCCTGAAAATAATAAAAACAGATTCAGAAATTTTATAAAAATATAAACACGACTAGGCAATTTTGACCATTAGTATTTTGGTAGGCAGAAAACGCAGCCTATTCAAAACACTAAAAACAGTTATTGTTGAAAAAAATTAATACAACATGGGAAAAATCCTTATTAGCCAAAAAAATCTAACTCCACTGTAGGCAGTTAGATAATGATTATGAAAGAACGGAATTTTTAAAATAAATAATCATGTTTTATATATATTTTTTTAAATTTCTGAATTCATCTCTTAACAATTTATATTGCACCCTATATATTATTTACCATTTTAAATAAAAACAAAACTATAAGCCTTTATTAATATTATTAAAACAATCTAAAAAGACTGAGATTTAAAAATAAAATGAGTCACTAATGAGTGTGGCATTTCCTTCTAGAACCATATAATATGCCTTATGATTATTATGCCATAAGTTTGTTATGGATAGGAATAGGAAATATACACTTATTTATGCTTTTTCCTTTATACATTATATATATTTATAAATTTGGATCTAAATGACTAAATTTAATCACATTCACCGTATAATGAGTATAGACCATAGATATAAAGAAATAGACCCTATTAGGCTTATACACTATAGTCATAAATAATTTTAAGATTTAAGTACTGTTTTAAGATAAGTGTTCAAAAATTATTATCAAATATCATTATAATTCATTATCAGTACTACTGGACTAAATATCCAAACACACATATATTATATACATATATATACACACACAATTGTACTTTTTTTAGTTTATGCTGTGTAACTACAATACAGTCGTTTTTATCAAGAAACATAGTCTATGATATCTACCTTTTTGCTTCTACTTTGTCTGAATGGACGGAGAAAAATTAGTTGTATTAACTTTTTTAAGACAAAAGAAATATGTGAAACAATTAATTAAAATACAGATACTAAAATATAGCTCCACAATTTAATAATTTTCATCCATTCTTGGCGTTTGTTTACACATTTAGAATACAGACATTGATAACAGTATTGTCAACTTTATACCGTATTGTAAACTAATAGCTCTTCAGTAAAGAAGTGCTTATAAAAACGTGTGTGTCATATCCTGTGTGTGCCACAGCAGTGCTACATTAATAGAAATGAGGGTGTGTGAAATCCATGCCCACTCCTGTCTGGCGTGTAGAGCGCTTCCGTCCTTCTTATTAGGTGTTTATTAATTTTTAATGTTTATTTCCAATATAAAGCACACATTTACACTAAGGATATTTGAAATAAAGTGTTTTTTCAATTACTTTTAACACACCCACATAAATTAACTGTGTGCCAAATTGTCTACAAAGTTGCATTGGACTATTTAATAACGCAACGGTGGCACAATGTGAGCCACCAAATTAAACAATCGAACAAACTACACAATCCATATATTGTGAAACTATATTGAAATGCATGTTGGCATAAACATTCGATGGCAAACACAAGACCATAAACCGCATGACCTTTGGCTTTTAGTTTAAAAAAAATTGTCGGGCCAGTGAAGTGCCGTAGCGAGCTTGACTCGCGCCTTGGGCACAATACCTTTTTAGCATCGCCCATTCGAAAACCATACAATATTATATGTAAAATATACCATTTAGCGCCCCTTTGTGTAAATCGGCCGGCGCATGATGGCCCCCTTGCACACCCCTCGCTACGCCTCTGTGTGATACAGTGTCATGGATACAGTAGCACACAACATATAGAATGGCCTGCAACAGTGATACAGAGATTTTTTGTTTTGTTTTTGTTGTCATTCCACATTACTTTATATTATACGGTTATATCCAAAGACATCCACCCCTCCCTTCCTTTGAAAATGTAGGTCATGTATTCAGTGACTATCATGTATTCACCAGGGTACATCATGTTCCCCCTACCTGCCTGTGAAGTCCCTGTAAGGATGAGATGTTTACCTCTTAGATAAGTTAGATGACATAAAACACTATGGGACTGTTTTTTTTTTTGCAGTACTTTTCTTTCATCCCCACCATAGCTGATGGTGCAATGGTCATTGAAGCACCACAGGAGACATGTCGTCAGTCAAGGGTTTTTACCGCTCCACATACCTTCCGACGAACGGCCCTAGTTGTAATTATGAGTTGTTTGTTACCTGTCAATGGCATCTTTTGCCAGACCTTCCAGTGTTTAAAACTGTCTCATGAACGTATTGTATAAGACTATGACCATCGTACAGTCTAAAGTTGGTGCACTACTCAATTCATGGCTCCCATATACAAAGCCGTTCTTAATGAAAAAGCAAGTTAGACGGCATTAATTAATGCAATATAATTTTAAAGTTTAATCAATTTCTTTGTTAGTAAAAAAGAAACTGCACCATCCTTACTTCTTAAGAGGTGTTAACAGGTAAATGACCAGACAGGTAAATGACATGCTAAAGGCGGAGCTGAACATTCTGGGAGGTCCATATCGCTTATAGTCGTGTCCACTACAATGAAGGTAAGTTCTAGCACTTGTTAGGATTCTTGGGCTGAACGATTAAGGGGTCAGAGGGGTTATAAATGTCAATGATATGAGGCCGAAGATTTGAAAGCACTAGCCATGACATCGTTTTTTGTCTGGGGGGCCTCCAAGGACGTAAAAACAGTTCCGTCTGTGTGTCTCTAAAGACAGTATCAATGTTTGTATCTAAAAGTATCTAAAATGGCATTTGACGACGACCATGAATCTATCAAAGATAAATATTTATGTAAAAAAAAACGCCTACAACGTAAGATTTTTCTTGTCAAAGTTATATTCATTCAATAATCAGTTGCCGGGGCGGGTAGGGGCGCATGGAAACAGGTTTGCCTATAAAGGTGGAAAATATTCTGGTGGTGTCGGCCCAGTATATATTTAGCAGCCAGCTCTGAGGCTTTGTAGTTAGAATTGAAGAAACAAAAGACATTTTTTTTTTTTTTGCTATACACTGTCAAAAACTTTGAATAAATTTTACAAGTAGAACAATGCTAGTCTGCGTTACATTAACTTCTTTTTTGCTGCGTTGTATTTTCAGTACTAAACTTTGTATGATTATGTTATTTGATAAGTTCCATTTCAGGTCAAAGTTCCAACTATTCAGACAAAGTTTATAAATGTCGAACTTACCTACAGGCCAAACCAACTGATGAAAGTTTGTTGACAGATGCACGCGGGTCAATACGTTCGTTTAATTTTAGATTGCCGTGAACGGTTTCCCTGGCCAACGGCTGAGATGAAACCGTTTGGGCAGGTCGAGATTCAACGACAAGGAGATGGGGGGGGGGGTGCCTCAACCGTGACTTCAGTCTGACGTATCAAGTGAACGTGGTGACCTGGTCATCGCCGTCCATGCAATCAAAATATCTATCCACCTCCAAAACATTAGTTTTTATTCAAAACACTGTTGGAAATCTTCTGTGTTGTCAATGTCATTCCTATTTTTGCTTAACAATGTTAAGGAAGGAATTGAGACAATGCTGAGATTGATTATCTAATATTAATCAATACACATTACAGGCCCTGTATTTAGACAGTTTAGAACAATTTCTCCCGAATAAAATAATTTAATATAAAACAAAAAGATGACAAGAACGACAACCTAAGGTTTTAAAAGCTACTAAGTCATCTATTCTATTTGTTTCCCTTTTCAATGCAGTAGATTGAATAAATGCAGCACTACCATAACATTGAAACCTGCAAAATTGTTATAGAAAACACTTTTCAATTTAATTTTAAAAAAAAATGAATACATTGTCAGTAAATTATACCTCTTTATTTTTTATCAAAGAAAACATAAACTAGAATTACCGTAGTTACAAAAAATAATAAAAATAATGCAATTATAATTTCTAAGGCCAAAAGCACTGTCGTATATAACAAATTTTTATTAATAAATAGTATTATTCCTTGTAGAGAGAGAGAGAGAGAGAGAGAGAGAGAGAGAGAGAGAGAGAGAGAGAGAGAGAGAGAGAGAGAGAGAGAGAGAGAGGCGAAATGAGATATTGGATATAGGGAGGTAGAGAGGAAAGACAGAGCACATTGAGTGAGAGATAAATACACAACTAACGATGTAAAGGTCTTAAACACATTTTCAACTTAACCAGTCTCTGTAGCTCCATTCTTTTCTGTGTGACCCACTTCAAACCAGTCTCCATAGCTCCATTCTTTTCTTGTGTGACCCACTTCAAACCAGTCTCCATAGCTCCAGTCTTTTCTTGTGTGACCCACTTCAAACCAGTCTCTATAGCTCCAGTCTTTTCTTGTGTGACCCACTTCAAACCAGTCTCCATAGCTCCAGTCTTTTCTTGTGTGACCCACTTCAAACCAGTCTCTATAGCTCCAGTCTTTTCTTGTGTGACCCACTTCAAACCAGTCTCCATAGCTCCATTCTTTTCTTGTGTGACCCACTTCAAACCAGTCTCCACACTCCAGTCTTTTCTTGTGTGACCTACTTCAAACCAGTCTCTATAGCTACAGTCTTTTCTTGAGTGACCCACTTCAAACCAGTCTCCATAGCTCCAGTCTTTTCTTGTGTGACCCACTTCAAACCAGTCTCCATAGCTCCAGTCTTTTCTTGTGTGACCCACTTCAAACCAGTCCGCGACGCGCAGGTAGGCTGGTGGAAGATCAGGGAGTGAATAGCCCACAGTTGGAGAACCACTGAAACAATTTTTGAATCAAGACTTGGACGGTAGTTTCATTTATTTTGAATGTTTATATGTCGTGATAGATGTTGAATTAAATGTGAAATAAACCCAGAAACAAATACATCAATCTTGTATGTAAAGTGCCGAATGTCTTGATCTGAGATCACATTGCGATAGATGAAAAGCGATAATTAATGATCGATTAGTGAGTAGTTGTTATTTTCCCGCTAAGCAAGTTAATGTTATCTTAGCTTAATAGACCGTCGGGGCAGATGAAGTGTGTGTGTGTGATGTCCCTGTCAGCAGCCCCGTAGCCAAGGGGGGCACTGGGGGGCCGTGCCCCCCCCCCCCCGCTGAAAAAAGAAGAAAAGAGGAAAAAAGAAAGAAAAATGTAAAGATGCCCTCTTGCTAGGTATTGGTGCCTATAAACCACTAATAAGACGATTGTTATGGTGCCATTCTTTCACAATAGCAGATAGTGCAATGACCATGGCGGCACCACGGGAGATACATCGGGAACTTGAGCCAAGACCTGAAAAATTTCCCTGGAGATCGAACCAGGTACCTTCAGGTCGACAGTCGAGCGTATACCGCACGACCATCCGTGCAGATGAAGTGTAAAATTCATCTGTTTCTGTAACCTCGGCATACACTGTAAACCTAAATGAGCTTTGACGACATTTCTAAATGGACATTTTTGTTATTTTTTGCACTCTGAGCTTTTGTTTGTCGCTGAGTTATGCAAAATAAAAAAAATAAAAATATAATTATTTGAGGACACCATGCTCTCTTGTTTTGTTTATAGGATTTACCTTCGATTCAGAGTCATAACATACATGCGTAGTGGGCACTTGACCAACGGATGTAGGGGGGGGTCCCAAACATAGGTAACCGCAAAGAGAATGTTAGAGAGACAGAGATAAAGAGTCAGACAGAGAGATACAGAGACGGACAGAGAGATACAGAGACAAAGATATACAGAGACATATAGAATGATAGAGAGACAGAGAGAGACAGAGAGATACAGAGACAGATAGATAGCCCTACAAAGACAGATAGATACAGAGAAAGATAGATACAGAAACATTGATACAGATACACCTTTACAGAGGCGGAGAAAGACACGGGTAGAGAGGTGTAGATAATGAAGTCAGTTTATTCTACATTTAATAATTATCTAAAGTTGTTTCAATCACATGTCTTTTTATTGTTTTGTTTTTTTTTATCAGCTGAAGGAGAACTTCTGTTTTACACCGACAAAATGAACGCATGTAAAACTCTGGCATTGAACGCCACTAAGGAGAAGACGATGAAGAAACATTGCGACATTTTCTTGAGGTGTATGCTGAGAGGAAGTTTTACCGTTAAACCTTCGGCCAGAGATCTCATTATCTTTGATGCCTCGTTTAAGGTGAAGCTGGGAAATGACCAGTGTCACTATAACCTGAAGGAAGTAGCAGACGACATGTGGGATAGCGCACGTGCAATAGGTAATTTTTTTTTTCTACTTTACTTAATATAATAAAAGTGAACTTTAAAACAATGTCTCCAACGGTCCCGAGACTCATGGTTCGTCCATTAATTAAGTCAACAATCCACAAATAAGTGAACCAGTTTTTAGACTGCTGAATGAGCGCTGTACGGACTGTAATATTTGAAAGAATTCGCAGACTGATACACAAATATTAGGCAATTTGGAAATTTAATATGCTCTTTATTAGCCTCGAGACACATTCGCTTCTTAAACTTGATAGAAAGGCCGGACAAAGAGCAGAAAGTTGACTGAGTGACCAGACTTTGGGTAGCTAGTGACTGAGTGACCAGACTTAGGGTAGCTAGTGACTGAGTGACCAGACTTTGGGTAGCTAGTGACTGAGTGGCCAGACTTTGGGTAGCTAGTGAATGAGTGGCCAGACTGGGTAGCTAGAGACTGAGGGGGACAGACTTAGGGTAGCTAGTGACTGAGAGGTCAGACTTAGGGCAGCTAGTGACTGAAGGGCCAGACTTAGGGTAGCTAATGACTGAATGGCCAGATTTAGGGTAGCTAGTGACTGAATGGCCAGACTTAGGGTAGCTAGTGACTGAAGGGCCAGACTTAGGGTAGCTAGTGACTGAATGGCCAGACTTAGGGTAGCTAGTGACTGAATGGCCAGACGTAGGGTAGCTAGTGACTGAGAGGTCAGACTTAGGGTAGCTAGTGACTGAAGGGCCAGACTTAGGGTAGCTAGTGACTGAGGGGGACAGACTTAGGGTAGCTAGTGACTGAGAGGTCAGACTTAGGGTAGCTAGTGACTGAGAGGTCAGACTTAGGGTAGCTAGTGACTGAGAGGTCAGACTTAGGGTAGCTAGTGACTGAGAGGTCAGACTTAGGGTAGCTAGTGACTGAGGGGGACAGACTTAGGGTAGCTAGTGACTGAGTGACCAGACTTTGGGTAGCTAGTGAATGAGTGGCCAGACTTAGGGTAGCTAGTGACTGAGTGGCCAGACGTAGGGTAGCTAGTGACTGAGTGACCAGACTTAGAGTAGCTAGTGACTGAGGGGGGCAGACTTAGGGTAGCTAGTGACTGGGGGTCCAGACTTAGGGTAGCTAGTGACTGAGTGGCCAGACTTAGGGTAGCTAGTGACTGAGTGGCCAGACTTTGGGTAGCTAGTGACTGAGTGGCCAGACGTAGGGTAGCTAGTGACCGAGTGACCAGACTTAGGGTAGCTAGTGACTGAGTGGCCAGACTTTGGGTAGCTAGTGACTGAGTGGCCAGACTTTGGGTAGCTAGTGACTGAGTGGCCAGACTTTGAGTAGCTAGTTGAACTATTATGAATTAAATGTACTTATAATTAATTGAATGCGCAGGACGGATCAAACAGTTATTCAGGACCGCATTCTGCCAATGTGCAGACCTCTGGACTAGACAGTCATTGCATTTTTTAATATCAGCCGAGATTTAAGAGATGGAGAAAAGTTGGCTGTGGTGGTGTAAAATGATAAAACTGAAAACGCATTGTGACTAGGGCCGCTTTGTCAACTAGGCACAGTGCCTACTGTGCCTAGGGCCTACGGACTTTTCAAGGGCATACGAAAGCCAGAAAAAAAAGTGAAAACAAGTTCAGAATGCCAGTAAAATGTAATAATGTTTGTATTAAAAGTAACTATATATAACCGTGTGAGATGAGCACCTGAGCAAGTCAAGCTGCAGTGCTGTAGATCTATAAATTACAGTATGTTACCTTCTCGGCCCTTCGTCTTAGCAAAGTCACATATGACGTCTTCAAATGTCATTTCCCTCATCAAATCCTTTTCAATTGAAAGTAATGCCAGAGAGGATAGTCGTGTTTGTGCCATCGTTGACCGAAGATACGTTTCTATCAATTTGAGTTTAGAAATGTTCCTCTTCAGCACAACTTGTTCCAAAAATTAAAAGATAGATCCGGAAAGCAATATTTACATTTGGAAAACTTGTCACCAACCTATTCTGTATTTGTGCTGTAAGCAGGCCCGTAGCCAGGTCAAAGTAAGCAGGGGGGCACCAATACCCAGCAAGGGGGTACCTTCTCATTTTAGTTACTTTTTCTTTATTTTTTTCCTCTTTTTCTTCTTTTTAAGTGGGGGGGGGGCACTCCACACCTAGCGGGGGGGGGGCACGGCCCCCAGTGCCCCCCCTTAGCTACGGGGCTGGTTGTAAGCATGTCAGCCACAGTTTTCTTGTTAGCAAACATCCGTGAAAACAAAAGAAATTCATTAGTAAATGCCTCTTCCAGATCTGAAGGGTACATCTCAATTAGTTACGTGGCTTTCGAAATTGTTTGATCAGTTGACAGAGATATGTTCAGAAGAAAGTTGAACCTTTCATGTAGTGTTGTGTAGGCTGCTCGCCGTTTTCCCATCTCAGTAATAAGTCTATCTTTGATAACATAAAAAGACTGAATACGGAATTTTTCACTAGGACTCATACCTAAAACCGGGTCATTATCATCCACAACTTCATCATGAAATCGGTGTCGCTGTCGTTTGCGTCGTGTACATTCTTTATAGTCCGTTTGTGAGAGCTGTTTTGCTATACTTTCGTACATTTCAAATTTATCGCGTGTATCACGAAAGTTAAGAACAAGACTGTCATACACGTTGATGATGGTCGTTAACTCAATTTCAGGCTTCTGTAGAGCTTTGTTGACAATATACATTTTTTGGAGCAAGTCTTTCCAAATCACACACATTAAAGTTGTTTTGAAATGGTCCAACTTCTTCATGAGTGATTTGGCAACAGAAAGATTTTTTTTTTCTTTCAGGCACTCAGCCAATTTTAATCATCGCTGCGGTGAAAGCGAAAAAAACTTGTAGACTGATTGAACAATAGTAGTGTTGTTTTAGTCCCAGGTCCTATTTTAGTTTCAGTTTTTATTTCGTTTTTTCTGTAATAATTTTAGTTTTAGTCTAGTTTTAGTTTTAGGCCCAATTTTAGTTTTCGTTTTAGTTTTCGTCGACTAAAACACCAGAGTTTTAGTTTTCGTCTTATGTATTTTAGTTTCACTTTTAGTTTTAGTCTTGTAAACACCAATAACAATTAACATCATTGTTCATGACCAATTGTTGAAACAGATTGAAGCATAATAATAGTAGTCACAAACATGACAGCTCAGTGTACTGAAACTAAGTCATTTCACTTCATTGTCACATTATAAGTTACACTATCACATTGTTTTATGTGCCAATACCATGACTAAATTTTTGACTATGTTGTAGACTAGCAGACTTGCAGTGCATGTACAAAAAAACAACTAAAAACGTAATAACAATAAGAAACCGAAAACGTAAGTCAAAATTAAAACAAACGTGTTTATTCTAAGACCTAGAACTCTGAAATAACTAAACTAAGTAACAACAGTTTACGAAATAATTAAACTAAGTAACAACAGTTTACTTGAAGAGTGAAGAGTAAACGTCAAAACAAATGACTGTTCAGCTTGAGAAAGA
>JAGDYQ010000020.1:4484017-4706919 GCA_021962125.1 Bulinus truncatus
TATGGTAGAATAGAACTGACGGCTGAGGACAGTTACAATTTTCCTCATGAAATTCACCCCAAAGAAACTTACCAGTTTAAAAGTGAGGGAATGAATTTAATATCCAACTTAATTTGTTTACATTATTTATTTTATTTTTCTTTGTTGATACTTTATTGTGAAAGACATATTTAAATCTCTAAATGGATTACCTGCAACTTGTTTGAGTATAAGTTTTGTTTTATTGTTGCAGCTGAAGATGACAATACAAAGGTGAGTACTTAAATTTATTTTTTTTTTTTAAATAAAAAAAAATGTGTTTTCCCCTCCCCCATTGTAACTACATATGAAATAACATTGGGATGTCTTTCTCCGGTTAAATAACAGAACTCCAGACACACAAAACTTTAAATAACAGGACTTTAGACACACGAAACTTTAAGAAAGATGAAATCTTATGCTTCTGACAATATACTTTCTATTCCATCCAGTATGATAATGTCATATATAAGTCAGACGGAATTGTCATTCCAGACTATGATGTGCTGACCGACATGTCATGGGGTGCTTTATCTAAACTTTATCACAGGTGAGCTCACTTAAAAAAAAACAAATAATATAAGAGCTGGAAAACTATTAATTATGGGTTTTGTTTGATGTAAATTAGAATTTTAAAAAATACTAGTCTTTTTTATTTCAAACTAGCTTACCAAAAGTACTGTATATGGTATATAGAAAAGTACTGTTTATGGTATATAGAAAAGTACTGTTTATGGTATATAGAAAAGAACTGTTTATGGTATATAGCCAAGTACTGTATATGGTATATAGAAAAGTACTGTATATGGTATATAGAAAAGTACTGTTTATGGTATATAGAAAAGTACTGTTTATGGTATATAGAAAAGTACTGTATATGGTGTATAGAAAAGTACTGTATATGGTGTATAGAAAAGTACTGCATATGGTATATAGAAAAGTACTGTATATGGTATATAGAAAAGTACTGTTTATGGTATATAGAAAAGTACTGTTTATGGTGTATAGAAAAGTACTGTATATGGTATATAGAAAAGTACTGCATATAGTACTGTACATATTTAAAACCAACAGGGGTTGATTTTTTGTTCTTATCAATTTCCTAAATATACGTCAGTTTCTTTTCAACATCAACTTTTGTATCTTGATAGACATAAATTCTTAAAGGATGGGCAAGTCCAGGGACCCCCCTGTAGTATGTGGACCCCATGCTACTTGACCATAGCTATTCATAGGTTTATTGGGGGGGGGGCCAATGCCAAAATATCTGTTGGGGCCCTGATAGCAGTTTATTTAATAGAAATTTAGCTGAAAGTCAGGCCTAATTTTGGCCTAATCCCAGGAACAACCCTGTCATTGAGACCATTTATAATTGAAACTTTTCTGTTGTTTTCTAAAGGGCCCCAACACAGGCCCGTAGCGTGCGGGTTGGCCATGGGGCCGGGCCGCCCTGCGTTTTGTCTGGCCCCCCTATGCTTATTTGCTCTACTTAGTAAAATGTATTACCTGGCCTCCCCCCCCCCCCGCTATTGCCTGGCCCCTGCTGTAGAATTTTCACACTACGGGGCTGCCCTAACACAATAGGTATTCTGCCAGGCCCATAATGCTTAGAAGAAGCCTTCAACATAGTGATTTTCTTAATATCCACTCTTTACATCAACTAATAAACACATTGTTTACCATAGGAAACTCAGCCTCTGGCTACTTAGTGTACCTAGTGAGCTGGGGAAAAAACACTTTAGTGTTGAAGGGGGGGGGGAATCAATGCTTTTTCAATTATTTTTTTTTAATATCTAAAGTAGACTGGGTGATCTGTTTAAGTCTGATTTATATTTAATACTTCATCTCCCATTCCCCTACAATCTGGTGTTTTATGGCTCTGGACAACAGCTGCAGAGAAGATTGCCACACCACCCCTCCACACCACCCCCCAATCCCCACACATACACTCCTCCCTCCCAGTGCCACTATGAGTGATGCTGGTGTCCACAGCTACATATCCCATTATGATAAATGAAACAAACTGCTTGTATGACTGGTTTAAAAAAAACACACATACACACAAGTCCTCGTGTGTGTGTGTGGGGGGGGGGGAGTTCTTCTGAAAGTCAAAACAAACATATTAGACTAAAGGGCCTTCTGTTTGTGTCTGTGTTGTCTGTGTAAATCCACACACACACACACATACACGAGGCTGTTGTTGTTGAAGTTATTTGTGTATTGATTTCAGATTGAAACAAATTTGATTCAGGCAATGTTTAGTATCGGATTACCTTTAATCCTCCATGAACAAAATTGTAATGACATTATTACTTTGTGTTGTATCAGCTGTATTGAGGTCGATTTCTGTCAACACAAAAAGTATTTCATCATGTGAGAATGCAGCACATCAAGGGCGGCATTCTCTGCCACGCCCTAGTTACTCCACTGGGTCCATGTGGTCACTTTTTCTTACATTTGCATAAGAACACCCTGTATTGTAAGGGTGTTGGTATGTCCAGTGTTTTGTGCGTTATCAGCACTGCTGTTTGATATTGTTAGGGTGTATGTCCAGTGTGTGTGTGTTATCAGCGCTGTTGTTTGATATTGTTAGGGTGTATGTCCAGTGTTATGTGTGTTATCAGCACTGTTGTTTGATATTGTTAGGGTGTATGTCCAGTGTTATGTATGTTATCAGCACTGTTGTTTGATATTGTTAGGGTGTATGTCCAGTGTTTGTGTGTTATCAGCGCTGTTGTTTGATATTGTTAGGGTGTATGTCCAGTGTTTGTGTGTTATCAGCGCTGTTGTTTGATATTGTTAGGGTGTATGTCCAGTGTTATGTGTGTTATCAGCACTGTTGTTTGATATTGTTAGGGTGTATGTCCAGTGTTATGTGTGTTATCAGCGCTGTTGTTTGATATTGTTAGGGTGTATGTCCAGTGTTATGTGTGTTATCAGCACTGTTGTTTGATATTGTTAGGGTGTATGTCCAGTGTTATGTGTGTTATCAGCACTGTTGTTTGATATTGTTAGGGTGTATGTCCAGTGTTATGTGTGTTATCAGCACTGTTGTTTGATATTGTTAGGGTGTATGTCCAGTGTTTGTGTGTTATCAGCGCTGTTGTTTGATATTGTTAGGGTGTATGTCCAGTGTTATGTGTGTTATCAGCGCTGTTGTTTGATATTGTTAGGGTGTATGTCCAGTGTTATGTGTGTTATCAGCGCTGTTGTTTGATATTGTTAGGTGTATGTCCAGTGTTATGTGTGTTATCAGCACTGTTGTTTGATATTGTTAGGGTGTATGTCCAGTGTTATGTGTGTTATCAGCACTGTTGTTTGATATTGTTAGGGTGTATGTCCAGTGTTATGTGTGTTATCAGCACTGTTGTTTGATATTGTTAGGTGTATGTCCAGTGTTATGTGTGTTATCAGCACTGTTGTTTGATATTGTTAGGGTGTATGTCCAGTGTTATGTGTGTTATCAGCACTGTTGTTTGATATTGTTAGGGTGTATGTCCAGTGTTATGTGTGTTATCAGCACTGTTGTTTGATATTGTTAGGGTGTATGTCCAGTGTTATGTGTGTTGGGTCAGCGCTGTTGTTTGATATTGTTAGGGTGTATGTCCAGTGTTATGTGTGTTATCAGCACTGTTGTTTGATATTGTTAGGGTGTATGTCCAGTGTTATGTGTGTTATCAGCGCTGTTGTTTGATATTGTTAGGTGTATGTCCAGTGTTATGTGTGTTATCAGCACTGTTGTTTGATATTGTTAGGGTGTATGTCCAGTGTTATGTGTGTTATCAGCACTGTTGTTTGATATTGTTAGGGTGTATGTCCAGTGTTATGTGTGTTATCAGCGCTGTTGTTTGATATTGTTAGGGTGTATGTCCAGTGTTATGTGTGTTATCAGCGCTGTTGTTTGATATTGTTAGGGTGTATGTCCAGTGTTTGTGTGTTATCAGCGCTGTTGTTTGATATTGTTAGGGTGTATGTCCAGTGTTATGTGTGTTATCAGCGCTGTTGTTTGATATTGTTAGGGTGTATGTCCAGTGTTATGTGTGTTATCAGCACTGTTGTTTGATATTGTTAGGGTGTATGTCCAGTGTTTGTGTGTTATCAGCGCTGTTGTTTGATATTGTTAGGGTGTATGTCCAGTGTTATGTGTGTTATCAGCACTGTTGTTTGATATTGTTAGGGTGTATGTCCAGTGTTTGTGTGTTATCAGCGCTGTTGTTTGATATTGTTAGGGTGTATGTCCAGTGTTTGTGTGTTATCAGCACTGTTGTTTGATATTGTTAGGGTGTATGTCCAGTGTTATGTGTGTTATCAGCACTGTTGTTTGATATTGTTAGGGTGTATGTCCAGTGTTATGTGTGTTATCAGCACTGTTGTTTGATATTGTTAGGGTGTATGTCCAGTGTTATGTGTTGTCAGCACTGTTGTTTGATATTGTTAGGGTGTATGTCCAGTGTTATGTATGTTATCAGCGCTGTTGTTTGGATATTGTTAGGGTGTATGTCCAGTGTTATGTGTGTTATCAGCACTGTTGTTTGATATTGTTAGGGTGTATGTCCAGTGTTTGTGTGTTATCAGCGCTGTTGTTTGATATTGTTAGGGTGTATGTCCAGTGTTATGTGTGTTATCAGCACTGTTGTTTGATATTGTTAGGGTGTATGTCCAGTGTTTGTGTGTGTTATCAGCACTGTTGTTTGATATTGTTAGGGTGTATGTCCAGTGTTTGTGTGTTATCAGCACTGTTGTTTGATATTGTTAGGGTGTATGTCCAGTGTTATGTGTGTTATCAGCACTGTTGTTTGATATTGTTAGGGTGTATGTCCAGTGTTATGTGTGTTATCAGCACTGTTGTTTGATATTGTTAGGGTGTATGTCCAGTGTTATGTATGTTGTCAGCACTGTTGTTTGATATTGTTAGGGTGTATGTCCAGTGTTATGTATGTTATCAGCGCTGTTGTTTGATATTGTTAGGGTGTATGTCCAGTGTTATGTATGTTATCAGCGCTGTTGTTTGATATTGTTAGGGTGTATGTCCAGTGTTATGTGTGTTATCAGCACTGTTGTTTGATATTGTTAGGGTGTATGTCCAGTGTTATGTATGTTATCAGCACTGTTGTTTGATATTGTTAGGGTGTATGTCCAGTGTTATGTATGTTATCAGCACTGTTGTTTGATATTGTTAGGGGTGTATGTCCAGTGTTATGTATGTTATCAGCACTGTTGTTTGATATTGTTAGAGTGTATGTCCAGTGTTATGTGTGTTATCAGCACTGTTGTTTGATATTGTTAGGGTGTATGTCCAGTGTTATGTGTGTTATCAGCACTGTTGTTTGATATTGTTAGGGTGTATGTCCAGTGTTATGTATGTTATCAGCACTGTTGTTTGATATTGTTAGGGTGTATGTCCAGTGTTATGTGTGTTATCAGCACTGTTGTTTGATATTGTTAGGGTGTATGTCCAGTGTTATGTATGTTATCAGCACTGTTGTTTGATATTGTTAGGGTGTATGTCCAGTGTTATGTGTGTTATCAGCACTGTTGTTTGATATTGTTAGGGTGTATGTCCAGTGTTATGTATGTTATCAGCGCTGTTGTTTGATATTGTTAGGGTGTATGTCCAGTGTTATGTATGTTATCAGCGCTGCTGTTTGATATTGTTAGGGTGTATGTCCAGTGTTATGTATGTTATCAGCACTGTTGTTTGATATTGTTAGGGTGTATGTCCAGTGTTATGTGTGTTATCAGCACTGTTGTTTGATATTGTTAGGGTGTATGTCCAGTGTTATGTGTGTTATCAGCACTGTTGTTTGATATTGTTAGGGTGTATGTCCAGTGTTATGTGTGTTATCAGCACTGTTGTTTGATATTGTTAGGGTGTATGTCCAGTGTTATGTATGTTATCAGCACTGTTGTTTGATATTGTTAGGGTGTATGTCCAGTGTTATGTATGTTATCAGCACTGTTGTTTGATATTGTTAGGTGTATGTCCAGTGTTATGTATGTTATCAGCACTGTTGTTTGATATTGTTAGGGTGTATGTCCAGTGTTATGTATGTTATCAGCACTGTTGTTTGATATTGTTAGGGTGTATGTCCAGTGTTATGTGTGTTATCAGCACTGTTGTTTGATATTGTTAGGGTGTATGTCCAGTGTTATGTGTGTTATCAGCACTGTTGTTTGATATTGTTAGGGTGTATGTCCAGTGTTATGTGTGTTATCAGCACTGTTGTTTGATATTGTTAGGGTGTATGTCCAGTGTTATGTGTGTTATCAGCGCTGTTGTTTGATATTGTTAGGGTGTATGTCCAGTGTTATTGTGTTATCAGCACTGTTGTTTGATATTGTTAGGGTGTATGTCCAGTGTTATGTGTGTTATCAGCACTGTTGTTTGATATTGTTAGGGTGTATGTCCAGTGTTATGTGTGTTATCAGCGCTGTTGTTTGATATTGTTAGGGTGTATGTCCAGTGTTATGTGTGTTATCAGCGCTGTTGTTTGATATTGTTAGGGTGTATGTCCAGTGTTATGTGTGTTATCAGCACTGTTGTTTGATATTGTTAGGGTGTATGTCCAGTGTTATGTGTGTTATCAGCACTGTTGTTTGATATTGTTAGGGTGTATGTCCAGTGTTTGTGTGTTATCAGCGCTGTTGTTTGATATTGTTAGGGTGTATGTCCAGTGTTATGTGTGTTATCAGCACTGTTGTTTGATATTGTTAGGTGTATGTCCAGTGTTTGTGTGTTATCAGCGCTGTTGTTTGATATTGTTAGGGTGTATGTCCAGTGTTTGTGTGTTATCAGCACTGTTGTTTGATATTGTTAGGGTGTATGTCCAGTGTTATGTGTGTTATCAGCACTGTTGTTTGATATTGTTAGGGTGTATGTCCAGTGTTATGTGTGTTATCAGCACTGTTGTTTGATATTGTTAGGGTGTATGTCCAGTGTTATGTATGTTATCAGCACTGTTGTTTGATATTGTTAGGGTGTATGTCCAGTGTTATGTATGTTATCAGCGCTGTTGTTTGATATTGTTAGGGTGTATGTCCAGTGTTATGTGTGTTATCAGCGCTGCTGTTTGATATTGTTAGGGTGTATGTCCAGTGTTATGTATGTTATCAGCACTGTTGTTTGATATTGTTAGGGTGTATGTCCAGTGTTATGTATGTTATCAGCACTGTTGTTTGATATTGTTAGGGTGTATGTCCAGTGTTATGTGTGTTATCAGCACTGTTGTTTGATATTGTTAGGGTGTATGTCCAGTGTTATGTGTGTTATCAGCACTGTTGTTTGATATTGTTAGGGTGTATGTCCAGTGTTATGTATGTTATCAGCACTGTTGTTTGATATTGTTAGGGTGTATGTCCAGTGTTATGTATGTTATCAGCACTGTTGTTTGATATTGTTAGGGTGTATATCCAGTGTTATGTGTGTTATCAGCACTGTTGTTTGATATTGTTAGGGTGTATGTCCAGTGTTATGTATGTTATCAGCACTGTTGTTTGATATTGTTAGGGTGTATGTCCAGTGTTATGTGTGTTATCAGCGCTGTTGTTTGATATTGTTAGGGTGTATGTCCAGTGTTATGTGTGTTATCAGCACTGTTGTTTGATATTGTTATGGGTGTATGTCCAGTGTTATGTGTGTTATCAGCACTGTTGTTTGATATTGTTAGGGTGTATGTCCAGTGTTATGTATGTTATCAGCACTGTTGTTTGATATTGTTAGGGTGTATGTCCAGTGTTATGTGTGTTATCAGCACTGTTGTTTGATATTGTTAGGGTGTATGTCCAGTGTTATGTGTGTTATCAGCGCTGTTGTTTGATATTGTTAGGGTGTATGTCCAGTGTTATGTGTGTTATCAGCACTGTTGTTTGATATTGTTAGGGTGTATGTCCAGTGTTATGTGTGTTATCAGCGCTGTTGTTTGATATTGTTAGGGTGTATGTCCAGTGTTATGTGTGTTATCAGCACTGTTGTTTGATATTGTTAGGGTGTATGTCCAGTGTTATGTGTGTTATCAGCACTGTTGTTTGATATTGTTAGGGTGTATGTCCAGTGTTATGTGTGTTATCAGCGCTGTTGTTTGATATTGTTAGGGTGTATGTCCAGTGTTATGTGTGTTATCAGCGCTGTTGTTTGATATTGTTAGGGTGTATGTCCAGTGTTATGTGTGTTATCAGCGCTGTTGTTTGATATTGTTAGGGTGTATGTCCAGTGTTATGTGTGTTATCAGCACTGTTGTTTGATATTGTTAGGGTGTATGTCCAGTGTTTGTGTGTTATCAGCGCTGTTGTTTGATATTGTTAGGGTGTATGTCCAGTGTTATGTGTGTTATCAGCACTGTTGTTTGATATTGTTAGGGTGTATGTCCAGTGTTTGTGTGTTATCAGCGCTGTTGTTTGATATTGTTAGGGTGTATGTCCAGTGTTTGTGTGTTATCAGCACTGTTGTTTGATATTGTTAGGGTGTATGTCCAGTGTTATGTGTGTTATCAGCACTGTTGTTTGATATTGTTAGGGTGTATGTCCAGTGTTATGTGTGTTATCAGCACTGTTGTTTGATATTGTTAGGGTGTATGTCCAGTGTTATGTATGTTATCAGCACTGTTGTTTGATATTGTTAGGGTGTATGTCCAGTGTTATGTATGTTATCAGCGCTGTTGTTTGATATTGTTAGGGTGTATGTCCAGTGTTATGTGTGTTATCAGCGCTGCTGTTTGATATTGTTAGGGTGTATGTCCAGTGTTATGTATGTTATCAGCACTGTTGTTTGATATTGTTAGGGTGTATGTCCAGTGTTATGTATGTTATCAGCACTGTTGTTTGATATTGTTAGGGTGTATGTCCAGTGTTATGTGTGTTATCAGCACTGTTGTTTGATATTGTTAGGGTGTATGTCCAGTGTTATGTGTGTTATCAGCACTGTTGTTTGATATTGTTAGGGTGTATGTCCAGTGTTATGTATGTTATCAGCACTGTTGTTTGATATTGTTAGGGTGTATGTCCAGTGTTATGTATGTTATCAGCACTGTTGTTTGATATTGTTAGGTGTATGTCCAGTGTTATGTGTGTTATCAGCACTGTTGTTTGATATTGTTAGGGTGTATGTCCAGTGTTATGTATGTTATCAGCACTGTTGTTTGATATTGTTAGGGTGTATGTCCAGTGTTATGTGTGTTATCAGCGCTGTTGTTTGATATTGTTAGGGTGTATGTCCAGTGTTATGTGTGTTATCAGCACTGTTGTTTGATATTGTTAGGGTGTATGTCCAGTGTTATGTGTGTTATCAGCACTGTTGTTTGATATTGTTAGGGTGTATGTCCAGTGTTATGTGTGTTATCAGCGCTGTTGTTTGATATTGTTAGGGTGTATGTCCAGTGTTATGTGTGTTATCAGCGCTGTTGTTTGATATTGTTAGGGTGTATGTCCAGTGTTTGTGTGTTATCAGCGCTGTTGTTTGATATTGTTAGGGTGTATGTCCAGTGTTATGTGTGTTATCAGCACTGTTGTTTGATATTGTTAGGGTGTATGTCCAGTGTTATGTGTGTTATCAGCTCTGTTGTTTGATATTGTTAGGGTGTATGTCCAGTGTTATGTGTGTTATCAGCGCTGTTGTTTGATATTGTTAGGGTGTATGTCCAGTGTTATGTGTGTTATCAGCACTGTTGTTTGATATTGTTAGGGTGTATGTCCAGTGTTATGTGTGTTATCAGCACTGTTGTTTGATATTGTTAGGGTGTATGTCCAGTGTTTGTGTGTTATCAGCGCTGTTGTTTGATATTGTTAGGGTGTATGTCCAGTGTTATGTGTGTTATCAGCACTGTTGTTTGATATTGTTAGGGTGTATGTCCAGTGTTTGTGTGTTATCAGCGCTGTTGTTTGATATTGTTAGGGTGTATGTCCAGTGTTTGTGTGTTATCAGCACTGTTGTTTGATATTGTTAGGGTGTATGTCCAGTGTTATGTGTGTTATCAGCACTGTTGTTTGATAATATTGTTAGGGTGTATGTCCAGTGTTATGTGTGTTATCAGCACTGTTGTTTGATATTGTTAGGTGTATGTCCAGTGTTATGTATGTTATCAGCACTGTTGTTTGATATTGTTAGGGTGTATGTCCAGTGTTATGTATGTTATCAGCGCTGTTGTTTGATATTGTTAGGGTGTATGTCCAGTGTTATGTGTGTTATCAGCGCTGCTGTTTGATATTGTTAGGGTGTATGTCCAGTGTTATGTATGTTATCAGCACTGTTGTTTGATATTGTTAGTGTGTATGTCCAGTGTTATGTATGTTATCAGCACTGTTGTTTGATATTGTTAGGGTGTATGTCCAGTGTTATGTGTGTTATCAGCACTGTTGTTTGATATTGTTAGGTGTATGTCCAGTGTTATGTGTGTTATCAGCACTGTTGTTTGATATTGTTAGGGTGTATGTCCAGTGTTATGTATGTTATCAGCACTGTTGTTTGATATTGTTAGGGTGTATGTCCAGTGTTATGTATGTTATCAGCACTGTTGTTTGATATTGTTAGGGTGTATGTCCAGTGTTATGTATGTTATCAGCACTGTTGTTTGATATTGTTAGGGTGTATGTCCAGTGTTATGTGTGTTATCAGCACTGTTGTTTGATATTGTTAGGGTGTATGTCCAGTGTTATGTGTGTTATCAGCGCTGTTGTTTGATATTGTTAGGTTGTATGTCCAGTGTTATGTGTGTTATCAGCACTGTTGTTTGATATTGTTAGGGTGTATGTCCAGTGTTATGTGTGTTATCAGCGCTGTTGTTTGATATTGTTAGGGTGTATGTCCAGTGTTATGTGTGTTATCAGCACTGTTGTTTGATATTGTTAGGGTGTATGTCCAGTGTTATGTGTTATCAGCACTGTTGTTTGATATTGTTAGGGTGTATGTCCAGTGTTATGTGTGTTATCAGCGCTGTTGTTTGATATTGTTAGGGTGTATGTCCAGTGTTATGTGTGTTATCAGCGCTGTTGTTTGATATTGTTAGGGTGTATGTCCAGTGTTATGTGTGTTATCAGCACTGTTGTTTGATATTGTTAGGTGTATGTCCAGTGTTATGTGTGTTATCAGCACTGTTGTTTGATATTGTTAGGGTGTATGTCCAGTGTTTGTGTGTTATCAGCACTGTTGTTTGATATTGTTAGGGTGTATGTCCAGTGTTATGTGTGTTATCAGCGCTGTTGTTTGATATTGTTAGGGTGTATGTCCAGTGTTATGTGTGTTATCAGCGCTGTTGTTTGATATTGTTAGGGTGTATGTCCAGTGTTATGTGTGTTATCAGCGCTGTTGTTTGATATTGTTAGGTGTATGTCCAGTGTTATGTGTGTTATCAGCGCTGTTGTTTGATATTGTTAGGGTGTATGTCCAGTGTTATGTGTGTTATCAGCACTGTTGTTTGATATTGTTAGGGTGTATGTCCAGTGTTTGTGTGTTATCAGCGCTGTTGTTTGATATTGTTAGGGTGTATGTCCAGTGTTATGTGTGTTATCAGCACTGTTGTTTGATATTGTTAGGGTGTATGTCCAGTGTTTGTGTGTTATCAGCGCTGTTGTTTGATATTGTTAGGGTGTATGTCCAGTGTTTGTGTGTTATCAGCACTGTTGTTTGATATTGTTAGGGTGTATGTCCAGTGTTATGTGTGTTATCAGCACTGTTGTTTGATATTGTTAGGGTGTATGTCCAGTGTTATGTGTGTTATCAGCACTGTTGTTTGATATTGTTAGGGTGTATGTCCAGTGTTATGTATGTTATCAGCACTGTTGTTTGATATTGTTAGGGTGTATGTCCAGTGTTATGTATGTTATCAGCGCTGTTGTTTGATATTGTTAGGGTGTATGTCCAGTGTTATGTGTGTTATCAGCGCTGCTGTTTGATATTGTTAGGGTGTATGTCCAGTGTTATGTATGTTATCAGCACTGTTGTTTGATATTGTTAGGGTGTATGTCCAGTGTTATGTATGTTATCAGCACTGTTGTTTGATATTGTTAGGGTGTATGTCCAGTGTTATGTGTGTTATCAGCACTGTTGTTTGATATTGTTAGGTGTATGTCCAGTGTTATGTGTGTTATCAGCACTGTTGTTTGATATTGTTAGGGTGTATGTCCAGTGTTATGTATGTTATCAGCACTGTTGTTTGATATTGTTAGGGTGTATGTCCAGTGTTATGTATGTTATCAGCACTGTTGTTTGATATTGTTAGGGTGTATGTCCAGTGTTATGTGTGTTATCAGCACTGTTGTTTGATATTGTTAGGGTGTATGTCCAGTGTTATGTATGTTATCAGCACTGTTGTTTGATATTGTTAGGGTGTATGTCCAGTGTTATGTGTGTTATCAGCGCTGTTGTTTGATATTGTTAGGGTGTATGTCCAGTGTTATGTGTGTTATCAGCACTGTTGTTTGATATTGTTAGGGTGTATGTCCAGTGTTATGTGTGTTATCAGCACTGTTGTTTGATATTGTTAGGGTGTATGTCCAGTGTTATGTGTGTTATCAGCGCTGTTGTTTGATATTGTTAGGGTGTATGTCCAGTGTTATGTGTGTTATCAGCGCTGTTGTTTGATATTGTTAGGGTGTATGTCCAGTGTTTGTGTGTTATCAGCGCTGTTGTTTGATATTGTTAGGGTGTATGTCCAGTGTTATGTGTGTTATCAGCGCTATTGTTTGATATTGTTAGGGTGTATGTCCAGTGTTATGTGTGTTATCAGCACTGTTGTTTGATATTGTTAGGGTGTATGTCCAGTGTTTGTGTGTTATCAGCGCTGTTGTTTGATATTGTTAGGGTGTATGTCCAGTGTTTGTGTGTTATCAGCGCTGTTGTTTGATATTGTTAGGGTGTATGTCCAGTGTTTGTGTGTTATCAGCACTGTTGTTTGATATTGTTAGGGTGTATGTCCAGTGTTATGTGTGTTATCAGCACTGTTGTTTGATATTGTTAGGGTGTATGTCCAGTGTTATGTGTGTTATCAGCACTGTTGTTTGATATTGTTAGGGTGTATGTCCAGTGTTATGTATGTTATCAGCACTGTTGTTTGATATTGTTAGGGTGTATGTCCAGTGTTATGTATGTTATCAGCGCTGTTGTTTGATATTGTTAGGGTGTATGTCCAGTGTTATGTGTGTTATCAGCGCTGTTGTTTGATATTGTTAGGGTGTATGTCCAGTGTTATGTGTGTTATCAGCACTGCTGTTTGATATTGTTAGGGTGTATGTCCAGTGTTATGTATGTTATCAGCACTGTTGTTTGATATTGTTAGGGTGTATGTCCAGTGTTATGTATGTTATCAGCACTGTTGTTTGATATTGTTAGGGTGTATGTCCAGTGTTATGTGTGTTATCAGCACTGTTGTTTGATATTGTTAGGGTGTATGTCCAGTGTTATGTGTGTTATCAGCACTGTTGTTTGATATTGTTAGGGTGTATGTCCAGTGTTATGTATGTTATCAGCACTGTTGTTTGATATTGTTAGGGTGTATGTCCAGTGTTATGTATGTTATCAGCACTGTTGTTTGATATTGTTAGGGTGTATGTCCAGTGTTATGTGTGTTATCAGCACTGTTGTTTGATATTGTTAGGGTGTATGTCCAGTGTTATGTGTGTTATCAGCACTGTTGTTTGATATTGTTAGGGTGTATGTCCAGTGTTATGTATGTTATCAGCACTGTTGTTTGATATTGTTAGGTGTATGTCCAGTGTTATGTATGTTATCAGCACTGTTGTTTGATATTGTTAGGGTGTATGTCCAGTGTTATGTGTGTTATCAGCACTGTTGTTTGATATTGTTAGGGTGTATGTCCAGTGTTATGTATGTTATCAGCACTGTTGTTTGATATTGTTAGGGTGTATGTCCAGTGTTATGTGTGTTATCAGCGCTGTTGTTTGATATTGTTAGGGTGTATGTCCAGTGTTATGTGTGTTATCAGCACTGTTGTTTGATATTGTTAGGGTGTATGTCCAGTGTTATGTGTGTTATCAGCACTGTTGTTTGATATTGTTAGGGTGTATGTCCAGTGTTATGTGTGTTATCAGCGCTGTTGTTTGATATTGTTAGGGTGTATGTCCAGTGTTATGTGTGTTATCAGCGCTGTTGTTTGATATTGTTAGGGTGTATGTCCAGTGTTTGTGTGTTATCAGCGCTGTTGTTTGATATTGTTAGGGTGTATGTCCAGTGTTATGTGTGTTATCAGCGCTGTTGTTTGATATTGTTAGGGTGTATGTCCAGTGTTATGTATCTTACTATGCACACACCATCCCTTAACTCCCCCCTCGCCCCCTGCATCCCGTTACATTTGCCCTCAGCTGTTGAGTAGTCTAAATATATTTCCCAGGATATTGTGTGCTCTACTCTATTGCTCAATCAACAAAATACATTATAACTAGAGCATTGTTTACCTGGACATTATAACTAGAGCATTGTTTACCTGGACTTTATAACTAGAGCATTGTTTACCTGGACATTATAACTAGAGCTTTGTTTACCTGGACATTATAACTAGAGCATTGTTTACCTGGACATTATAACTAGAGCATTGTTAACCTGGACATTATAACTAGAGCATTGTTTTCCTTGCCGTAGCTGATGCGAATACCTGGGCGCTGTTCACTATTAGACAGTCAGACAAAATTAATGTTTCACCTGTAGTATATTGAATTCATTTCATGATTCACGCAAATAAACCAGCCAGTTGGCTTTGTTCAACTCTAGCTTTGATACTCCTTTATATTTGAAACACGTTGATTGTAGAAGATCGGGGCTTTGGGAGAGGTATGGGAGTGGGTATAGACTGTCGCTTCACTCGGGGGGGGGGGGGAAGAAAAAGGATTTGGTGAAACTGTTAGTCTGACAGTCCTGTCAAATACAAAATAAAAAAAAAATTGTCGAACCCAATAAAAAAAAATTTCAGTTGAGACAAAGTGTGCTGATCATGGAATGTGTGTAGTTGTTGTGCTGATCATGGAATGTGTGTAGTTGTTGTGCTGATCATGGAATGTGTGTAGTTGTTGTGCTGATCATGGAATGTGTGTAGTTGTTGTGCTGATCATGGAATGTGTGTAGTTGTTGTGCTGATCATTGAATGTGTGTAGTTGTTGTGCTGATCATGGAATGTGTGTAGTTGGTGTGCTGATCATGGAATGTGTGTAGTTGGTGTGCTGATCATGGAATGTGTGTAGTTGTTGTGCTGATCATGGAATGTGTGTAGTTGTTGTGCTGATCATGGAATGTGTGTAGTTGTTGTGCTGATCATGGAATGTGTGTAGTTGTTGTGCTGATCATGGAATGTGTGTAGTTGTTGTGCTGATCATTGAATGTGTGTAGTTGTTGTGCTGATCATGGAATGTGTGTAGTTGGTGTGCTGATCATGGAATGTGTGTAGTTGGTGTGCTGATCATGGAATGTGTGTAGTTGTTGTGCTGATCATGGAATGTGTGTAGTTGGTGTGCTGATCATTGAATGTGTGTAGTTGGTGTGCTGAACATGGAATGTGTGTAGTTGTTGTGCTGATCATTGAATGTGTGTAGTTGTTGTGCTGATCATGGAATCCATAAATATAAATAAATTCTGCAGTCTCAAGTCTTTTAAGAATTAATTTGGTCTCTAGGTGCACAACTGCCCAAACAGTTTCATCCAGCATCATTGTGGAAAGTCATTTCACATATTTCAATATCCGCTACATATAGAGAGGCGCTCTTGTTTCATAAAGGGAGGCGCTCTTATTTCATAAAGAGAGGCGCACTTGTTTCATAAAGGGAGGCGCTCTTGTTTCATAAAGAGAGGCGCTCTTGTTTCATAAAGGGAGGCGCACTTGTTTCATATAGAGAGGCGCTCTTGTTTCATAAAGAGAGGCGCTCTTGTTTCATATAGAGAGGCGCTCTTGTTTCATAAAGAGAGGCGCTCTTGTTTCATAAAGGGATGCGCTCTTGTTTCATAAAGGGAGACGCACGTGTTTCGTAAAGAGAGACGCACGTGTTTCATAAAGAGAGACGCACGTGTTTCATATAGTGAGACGCACTGTTTTATTTATTATATTAGATCTACGTATATCATCACACGATCTGTTGCCGCCATTCAGCCACGTGATTTATCGCCGTGTAACACGAGTGGCGCCCCCTCGTCTTGATGTGTCCACGTGACCGAGCCGTCGTCTACTTATACTCTTTTCTGCACGTTTCATGTTTTCATAGCCCAACCCCCCGGGGCTGTCAATTGAAACGATGAAACTTGTAGATATTACATACATTGAGATACATTGTTTTCTTTTCATGTAGTCACGTGGGTTCGTTAGTGACATTGGGAGATGAAAAGAATTTTTTTTTGTCGAGTTGACAGGTATGCACTTTTGAAACAAGGTGGAAGCTGGCTTATAAGTTAAGGTTGCGTCCAACAGATTGTAATGTTGACTGCATGAACAGACCGTTAAGTGGAGACAGACTTTGATCATCTGTTTGGTCAATTCATTGGAGAAGACTGGTCGGCGTCAGCGGTCGTCCATTTATTACGTCATCAGTTTTTAAGCGCATACTACCCCCCGCCCCCCTCCCCACCAAACCCAATGATTTCGTCAGAACTATTTACCCCCCCCCCAGTAAATATTGCCAAACTATTTTGGATATCTCCCCCCCCCCTTTTTTTGTTGTGGTAAGAAATAGAAGGCCCCTTTGTGTGTGTGGGGGGGGAGGTGGCTAAAATACATTTTTTTGTCACAGGAATGAGATGGCATCTTTAGAATTGGCGTGGCCAACAACTTGGAGGACCTCCCGCATTATGTACCCGCACCCTTCCTTCCCCCGCACCCCTATAACAACTCCACAGATTTGTGTAAAAGTTGTTTAATGACAGAAAAAAGTGAAAAGAGGTTTAATTTATACAAATGTTTTGGAAGACATGAAATGAGATATTTGAAATGTAAAGTTTTAAGGCCCTGGCTCCACGTACGTCATATGACGTACGATGTATTTTTTTTTTAATTCGTACGTCAACAGAATGAACTCTTATGATGTAAAGTTATAAATGCAGTTTATATTATGATATTACTACTTACACAATGATGGTGCTCAAAATCGGCGATCGTTTTAACACATTTAAAGAGTAAACAGAACGAATGAGAACTCTTATTTACTGCAGACGTTGATGATGTCATTTACTGTTAAAAATCGGAGATATTTTTTTTTCGGGGACCATAAATAGATATTGCTCCACACCCTAACCCTAATCCTAATCCTATCCCTAATCCTATCCCTAACCCTAATCCTGAAAAAAAAATCTGGAAAAAAAATGATTTTTTAAAAAAATAACCATCAATAGATATTGCTCCACACCCTAACCCTATCCCTAACCCCCTATCCCTAACCCTAATCCTGAAAAATAAAATCTGAACAAAAAAACGTATGTCTCTATTAAGAATCGAACCCGCACATAGCTAGCCAAACTGGGTCTCAGCCAAGCGAACAACCTACATCACTAGCGCGCCATACAAACTAACCTCTCATTTTAATGTAGAAAAAATGGCGAAAAGAAAATAACTTCAAATCATAAGAGTTCATTCTGTTGACGTACGAGGTAAAAAAAAATACATCGTACGTCATATGACGTACGTGGAACTAGTGCGAAAGTTTTAATCTAGTCGAGTCAAGACATTCATCACCTGTTGGCACCTGACAGTAGAAATAATATCAGCTTAGTTTTTTTTCATGGTCAGATTATCAACAGGTCAACTTGCATGGGAACTGAACTTGGTGTATGTTGATGTCACTGCCAGCGGTTATCATGATGTTACTGTCATCATTTGTCTCTTATATTGAAATGCCTTCCATTTTGTTTTCAATTCTTGATTTATTTAAATTTCTCTTATATTTTTGTCCCCCCCCCCACCCCACAGCTATCTGAGCAAGAACCAGGTGGTGTGCCATGACGTCCTGAGACTGGGCCGTGTGACAGACGGTGGGTGGGACACCTGTATGGACAGCCCTTACAAGCCAGCCGCACCCTGCACTGTCTACTCCTTTGGGTCAGTTTCACCTTCAACAGTGGTCAAAATGTCTTCATAGAAAATATTGTTATTGTTGCTGACATTTGTTTAAATATTTTATAGCTGATTGATATTTTGCATGATTGTATGTAGTATTGATGTGTAAGACATCCAATTTATCAGCCATGATTGTATGTAGTATTGATGTGTAAGACATCCAATTTATCAGCCCTGATTGTATGTAGTATTGATGTGTAAAACATCCAATTTATCAGCCCTGATTGTATGTAGTATTGATGTGTAAGACTGTTAGTTAAAAAACATAAAACTTAAGCTGCATAAAACCAATTTATCTGCATATTAACAACCACTTAGAGTTGTGTGAGTTGTATGTATTTAAACACACACACACAAAAGAAACCTTTGTTTCTGACTAGTTTCAATCCATGTACAATAATTTATAAAATGTCTACATTGTGACAGGATAGCTGATGACTTTAGTTTTGACAACGCTGTGGTGGACAAGTTGGATTGTTCTGTTCATTCCTTTGACCCAAGGTAACTAGGCGGCATGATTTGTCATCTTTTAATTTTAAAATACCTTATCATTTTGTAGTTTGTTGGAATATTTGTGTGTTATTGTCTTCATTAATGTTGGATGTGTCAAGTGTCAATATCTGAACTTGTTTTCATTAACCCATGTAACAGTCTTGACCCAATTCAAGAAACATTGTAACTATCTGCTCCTTGATTTTGAAAGTTATCTTCACTTGTCATTTTATGATTCTGACCTCTTGATTTGGTTGTGTATAGTAGACAGACCAGTGACTGGTCTAGGACCTGTTTGGCGAGGATTACATTTAGTAACTAGAGTAATCACAAGACAGATGGAGTGGAAATGTCCAGAATTACATGGGACTGTGCCAGAGGGCAGTTGGCTGCACAGCATGTTAGTGAATGACCATGAGTTGTGGGCAGTTGGCTGCACAGCATGTTTGTGAACAGACCATTATTTGTGGGCCAGTGGCCAGAATCAGTCATAGTGGACAGTGGGTGCCTTGTCCAGGCTGTAGGGTGTTGTGTTTGAGAGGAATGAATTATTCCTCACATGAACATTGTGCTACTGTCTTTTTAGAAATAATAATGGAATAAACATTTTGTTGTTCTATTTAAAGCTATTTTCTTGTTGTGATTCACTGTAAGTCGTTTTAAGCGTATCATACGAGATGGAGCCCCAAGATATGACACGATCCTTAACAATGTACATTTTTTAATGTCTGAATTATTTGCTCTTGTGTTTGTTTTTTTACTTTGATGTTCTTTTCTCGTAATTTTTTCCTTCTGCTGTTAGTTTTTTCTAATTGTTCCATTTCCTTTCATTACCTCCCTCCCCCCATGTTATCGTTAGCTATAATTTCATTTGTTATTATTTCTGTGAGATTGTTTGTAATAACATTGATGTGTTAAAAGTTTGATCGAGTTCCTGTTTGTTTGTTTGTTTGTTTGTTTGAATAATTTGTTTTTTTTTATTTTCTGTGTCCACAGCATTGATGTGAAATCAAATCAGAGGGGAGAGAAGAAATATTTTTACAAAATGGGCATAGCAGATTCAGACCGGACGTTAAACAATGGGTGGCCAATGTCCAAGCTGGAGACCATCAGGGCTAGTTTAAAACATTTAAAGGTGATGTTAGCAGTGCTGGTTTGGATGGTGTCAGTGAGAACTTAGAAAATTTTGCCAGGTCCTGGTGACAGTAGGTTGAAAGAGCCCTAAAGTCCACCCGTCTGTAAATGGTTGCCTGTCATTAGTTGGGGAAGTAAAAGTGGCTGGGCATTGTGATAGCCACACAATCCCTTTGCATGTTGGTTATTGACTAAAACAGATGAATTCCTCACTTCATCTGCCCCAGTGGCCCTTAAGATCTAAGGGAAGTTTCCCATAATACATGTATTCATGGGCGTATTCATGGGGCATTTGCCCCCCCCCTACATTTTGAAAAAATGTCGTATAAGAGGGAGGCATTCGCCCCCCCCCCCAATGCCCCCCCCCTACATTTAAAAGAAATGTCATAAAGTTGTAATTTGCCCCCCCCCCCCCCTGGAAAAATTCCTAGCGACGCCCATGCATGTATTTAATATTAAATATACAAAGATAAAGTAGATGTTAATTAGTTTCTGTCTATATATCATTCATGAGATGATTCGTCATGTGTGTCCACCTGTACATCTCTATGTCAGTGCTCAGAGCAAAATTTTATTGTATTGGTCAAACCTAGGGGAAAACTTGAGCATTGGGGGGGAAAATGTGTCACTTCTTCAGAGTGTTGGTTTAACTGTCATCTGTGCAAGGTCAGTCTGTCCTGACCCACTTTCCGCCTACCTCACACACACACACACACACACACACACATCCTCCACCTCATCATGTTCTGTTTCTTCAACCAACAAGTCTGGTTCAAATATTTGTGTCTTCATGTTAACATTTAAGTCAACTCTTGTTTCTATTTGTACGGCTCAGCTTTTTCTTTTTTGATCTGTTGGAAACTGGTATTTAAATAAATAAATATAGCCGTTCAATAACAGACAACTTATTTATCAGAGTTACATTTGTACCATGTCAGAACATAGAACTATGATTGTTTACTGTGTCAGAACATAGAAATATTATTGTTTACCATGTCAGAACATAGAACTATGATTGTTTACTGTGTCAGAACATAGAATATGATTGTTTACTGTGTCAGAACATAGAACTATGATTGTTTACTGTGTCAGAACATAGAACTGTGATTGTTTACCATGTCAGAACCTAGAACTATGATTGTTTACTGTGTCACAACATAGAACTATGATTGTTTATTGTGTCACAACATAGAACTATGATTGTTTACTATGTCAGAACATAGAACTATGATTGTTTACTATGTCAGAACATAGAACTATGATTGTTTACTATGTCAGAACATAGAACTGTGATTGTTTACTATGTCAGAACATAGAATATGATTGTTTACTATGTCAGAACATAGAACTATGATTGTTTACTATGTCAGAACATAGAACTGTGATTGTTTACTATGTCAGAACATAGAACTATGATTGTTTACTATGTCAGAACATAGAACTGTGATTGTTCATATGTCAGAACATAGAACTGTGATTGTTTACTATGTCAGAACATAGAACTGTGATTGTTTACTATGTCAGAACATAGAACTGTGATTGTTTACTATGTCAGAACATAGAACTGTGATTGTTTACTATGTCAGAACATAGAACTGTGATTGTTTACTATGTCAGAACATAGAACTGTGATTGTTTACTATGTCAGAACATAGAACTGTGATTGTTTACTATGTCAGAACATAGAACTATGATTGTTTACTATGTCAGAACATAGAACTGTGATTGTTTACTATGTCAGAACATAGAACTGTGATTGTTTACTATGTCAGAACATAGAACTATGATTGTTTACTATGTCAGAACATAGAACTATGTTTTTTTACCTTTTTGTGTTTTTTGTCTCATTTCTAGGTTTCTTCCTAGGTTGGGGGGGGGGTATTATCTTTGATCACTTTCAAATATTCTTTCACTGAACATTGACTGGAGTTTCTTCTTATGGGAGGAGATGTTGTCATGGGAAACAATTGGGGAGTGTACTTGCACTATTTAACAACAGAGTACTTGAATTATTTAACTAAACATTTCAACAGAGTACTTGAATTATTTAACTAAACATTTTAACAGAGTACTTGAACTATTTATTTATCTATCTTTTAAACTTGAGCCATTAATTTTGTTGTTTTAATTTCCCCCAGACCCCCATCACCATATTGAAACTGGACATTGAGGAATGGGAGTGGGAGGTCCTGCCTGACCTCTTGACCTCTGACCAGTTGAAAACTGTCAATCAGCTACTGATGGAGTTCCACCAGTGTGATGGATGCTCAAAGTACAACCCAGAACAGGTGAATGGTTTGTGTGTAAATCTGGGGGAACAAAACAGTTTCACTCTGGGGGAACAAAACAATTTCACTCTGGGGGAACAAAACAGTTTCACTCTGGGGGAACAAAACAGTTTGTATGTAACTCTGGGGGAACAAAACAGTTTGTGTGTAACTCTGGGGGAACAAAACAGATTGTGTGTAACTCTGGGGGAACAGTTTGTGTGTAACTCTGGGGGAACAAAACAGATTGTGTATAACTCTGGGGGAACAAAACAGATTGTGTGTAACTCTGGGGGAACAAAACAGATTGTGTGTAACTCTGGGGGAACAAAACGGATTGTGTGTAACTCTGGGGGAACAAAACGGATTGTGTGTAACTCTGGGGGAACAAAATTATCAAACGCTGACCAGTCTGTTGACCAGTCCGTAGCGAGAAAAAAAGTTGGAGATGACTGCTTTAAGGAAATAAAAAAGAAAGATTGTGCTAAATGGGGTGAAAAAAGAACTTAAAATGTTCTCTGTTCCCTGAATAAAACATATTGATGGATGCATTGGAGGCTTGTAGATCAAATGATTGAAGACATTGATGGATGCATTGGAGGCTTGAAGATCAAGTGATTGAAGACATATTGATGGATGCATTAGAGGCTTGTAGATCGAATGATTGAAGACATATTGATGGATGCATTGGAGGCTTGTAGATCAAATGATTGAAGACATATTGATGGATGCATTAGAGGCTTGTAGATCAAATGATTGAAGACATATTAATCAAGATCACATTTTAAAGTTAAACATAAGAAAAATCCATTGATAAATAGAAAAGTGGCGGAAATTTTAGAAATAAGATTCATAGAAACAAATATTGTATTTATTTGTCTGTGATTGCTTATTTATTGGCTACTTATTTATTGGCCACTTATTTATTGGCTACTTATTTATTGGCTACTTATTTATTTGCTACTTATTTATTGGCTACTTTATGCTGGAGAAAAAAAAATCATAAACACTGACTGTTAGTTGTTTTTTTTTAATTTTTAGTAAATTGTTAGACTGTCACATTTGTTTGTAAAATGTGTACATAAGGGGAGGACAATGGAAATCAAACAACTGTTTAGTGAAATGACAAAAAGTTTTGAAAGAGTTAAAAGAAATGTTAAGCATCAGTGTTGTTTGTCATTTAATGTCTTCAGTGTTGTTTGTCATTTAATGTCATAAGTGTTGTTTGTCAATTTATGTCTTCAGTGTTGTTTGTCATTTAATGATCTCTATACACATAAAATTACATTCGCATGTATGTCTGTAATTTCTTCCTAAACTTCAACTATTTTCAGTACGTGTGTTTACATTCTCCCAAAGTTTTAAATAGATTATATGTATATCTTTGACAAATTCTCTAGGCATGTAGGCTAAAATGTATTCTTGGCTTTTGCCAACTCTTGTCTTGTGTACATGTAAGTGATATTTATTTTCTTTACTTGAATGGCCTTTCATTGATTACATAAGTTGTACATTCATAATGAAATGTTATTAACTGTGTTAATAATGCAACTAAACCGCATTCTCTGATGCTGTCGTTACAGCCGGACAAAGAGCCACCCAAAGAGCGCTACATCCACATGCTCCAGCTCCTGCGTCAGCTGCACCAGCAAAATTTCCGCATCTTTCATCACCATGACAACAAGGCATGTAGATATCTTTCCAAATTCACCATGACGGAACTGACGGCTTGTAAAGAGATTGGTTTCGTCAGAGTCTCCTGAGCATGTATTGTTGTCTGACTGTATGAACTCCTACAGGTGGCTTGTGGGAACTTCTGGGGGGGGGGGGGTTTGTTGTGTGCTTTGTTCACTGGGTAATGGTTTTATTTTTTATTTATTTATTATGTTTTACTTTATGAAAGTCACAAATATTATCATTTAGAATAGGGTAACATTAAACTTTGGGTTTAGTCGCTGCACTCATTGATTCATTTATTTGAACATTAACAAAAAAATTTAGTTTTAAAAAAAAAAAAAATATTTGGTCACAGAGTTTCAATAAAAATGCCAGTGGGTATGGTGAAGTGAGTCTGTGGCTATGAGGCTTCAAGCCTGATGGGCTAATGCTGTGAGTCTGATTTTTATATGTTAAAATATATATATATTGACATGATGCACTAATTTGTTTTGTCCAGGTTGGTCTGATAAGTTGGCCAGATTGAAGGAACTAATTCCTTGCCGTACATGTAAAATTAAAGAACTTGCGCAAGTGTCTGGTGTGGGAGGTGAGGGTGTGTCATTGCTTGAGCCACTTGTCACTGACCTGTATATCAGTATTATTCTTACATTCCTTCATTCATTGTCGGGATATATGAAGAGGTCTAGTGGTGTATAAAAGTTTGTATTTGAAATGTTACAAATTATTTTGAGATCAATAAGAGCTGCATTCCATTTTTTTTGTCATCGTCTAGAATAAATTGTTGAATCATTAGTGCAACAAGATTCAGTGTAAATGTAAAGGAGTAACAGACTTAAATAATGTGATGTAGTGGGAGTTGCACCCAACTCATTGAAGTGTCTAACAATGTCACTTTTGTTATTATACATTACCTCGGCTCATGATCTGAATCAAGACTGAATCATCGAAATGAGTTGAAATGAAACAGATAGACGTATAGGGGAGACAATTCATCAGTTATGTGTATTGTTTTTGGCTATGAATTATAAAATTTTTTGTTTGTGGCCAGACATTATTCTGTAATTCAGGAGTTCATGGCCCAAGGTATTTGTCAATCTGTTTCCCTGAGTGCTTTTTTATCTCATTTATGACATGTTACATATGTTTGAGGTTGAATGGATGAAATGTTGATTTTTTTATTGTCTAGATGTATATAATGAGATTATGTTCAGTTTAAACTGGCCACTTGCATCACTGGCCTCATACATACACTGGCCACCTACATTCACTGGCCACATGCATTCACTGTTCACCTACATTCACTGGCCACATGCATCCACTGGCCACATGCATTCAATGGCCACCTCCATCCACTGGCCACCTACATTCACTGGCCACATGCATTCACTGGCCACATGCATCCACTGGCCACCTCCATCCACTGGCCACCTACATTCACTGGCCACATGCATCCACTGGCCACCTCAATCCACCGGCCACCTCCATTCACCGGCCACCTCCATTCACCGGCCACCTCCATTCACCGGCCACCTCCATTCACCGGCCACCTACATTCACTTGCCACCTACATTCACTTGCCACCTACATTCACTGGCCACATGCATTCACTGGCCACATACATTCACTGGCCACATGCATTCACTGGCCACATGCATTCACTGGCCACATGCATTCACTGGCAACATGCATCCACTGGCCACCTCCATCCACTGGCCACATCCATCCACTGGCCACATGCATTCACTGGCCATATGCATTCACTGGCCACCTCCATCCACTGGCCACCTCCATCCACTGGCCACCTCCATCCACTGGCCACCTCCATCCACTGGCCACCTACATTCACTGGCCACCTCCATCCACTGGCCACATCCATGCACTGGCCACATGCATCCACTGGCCACCTGCATTCACTGGCCACCTACATCCACTGGCCACCTCCATCCACTGGCCACCTACATTCACTGGCCACCTCCATCCACTGGCCACCTCCATTCACTGGCCACCTACATCCACTGGCCACCTACATCCACTGGCCACCTCCATTCACTGGCCACCTGCATCCACTGGCCACCTCCATTCACTGGCCACATGCATCCACTGGCCATCTACATTCACTGGCCACCTACATTCACTGGCCACCTCCATCCACTGGCCACCTACATCCACTGGCCACCTACATTCACTGGCCACCTACATTCACTGGCCACCTACATTGGTTTATTATGTTTCTTCATACTGGAGTCTCATCTGACAAGTTGATCTAAAATTCCTCTCATCAGATCTCATACATTTTCACTTAGTTAATTAACAAAATTGTAATTCTTAATTTTTCACAATTTTATTTTACTATTCTGTTAAATTTTGAATGTGCTCTCTGTGAGACTAACAGCTCACTAACATTTCTTGCACATGGAATACAACGGTCTTCATATAAAATCATTACTTATATGAAATCTCAACTTTTATAAAATTGTTATTTATTTTTATGATATTTATATAATACCTCAGGCTTATAACAGATAAAATTATTGGTATGTGTTAAAATTATTTTAAAAAAAAACTAATTTTGTGATTGTCTTCAATACCAAATAATTTTAAAAGTTTACACTTCGTTTTGACCTAAATTTAATTTGCCCATTCAAAAAAATTCTGCACACATTTGGTAACTGATTGAAAATCTGACTGTATCATTGACCAAAGAGGCACAATAGATGGTTGTGTGTATTTTGGGATTTGTGAAACTAGCAACTGGTTGTGCGCTGAACTTGTTTTTACCAACTTTTCATTTTCAATACAGAAATGTTTCCCTCTCTTTCATTAAGAGTTTGAATTCATAAGGCTCACTACATTTTAATTAATTAATAATTTTGTGCAGATGTAAGTGTAGGTGTAAGTGCAGGTGTAAGTGTAGGTGTAAGTAAGTGTAAGTGTAGGTGTAAGTAAGTGTAGGTGTAAGTGTAGGTTTAAGTAAGTGTAGGTGTAAGTGTAAGTGTAAGTGTAAGTGTAAGTGCAGGTGTAAGTGTAGGTGTAAGCAAGTGTAGGTGTAAGTGTAGGGTAAGTGTAGGTGTAAGTAAGTGTAGGTGTAAGTGTAGGTGTAAGTAAGTGTAGGTGAAGTAAGTGAAACTGTTCATAGACACCTGTGAACCTGAGAAAAATCCCAACTATGTAGCAGGGGCCCATTTTTATGAATAAGCAATCATCGGGGGCTCCCCAATAGCCAAGTGCCCCTCCTTTCAATATTAATTTCTTTTAAATATGTTGCAAAGATGGCTGGACTGGAACTGTTGCCCCTCTATGTCTGAAGTCTCTGCCTAGGGTATGTAAGGACTTAGGCTTTGGCTCTGCTATCTAGTACATAACATATATAAATAAAATTACAATGAAGTTTTTTTTTATTTGTAAACATTATTTGATCTACGTCTAAATATATTTGTGTTTTTATGTCAAATCAATCAATGAACAGACATTGAGATTCTTTGATAGGTTTGTCATTTATGAAACTTAAGAATATAATTTTATTTTTGTTTGTGAAATATTTCTCTGAAAAATGTCTTGCGTGGGATCAAATTGATAGTGTCCGTATCAACGGTCATTCACTGACCGTGGCCACCAATTCTCAGAAAGTTAATGATTTTTGTGCGAGATAAATTAATCACTTCAGTTTGTTACATTCAGATCTGTTATTAAATTGTTATTTACATACTCATGGGCTCAGTAGAATGGTATCTAGTTTTATACATACAAACAAGGGAGGTAACTCTCACATAGATCAGTGTTGTGCAACTTGGTTATTTTTAAAGGTAAAGTTATTTATTGGTTGAAATATTAATTGCTGTTGTTAGTTTGTTGCTGTTGTTAGTTTGTTGCTGTTGTATGTTTGTTGCTGTTGTTAGTTTGTTGCTGTTGTTAGTTTGTTGCTGTTTTATTTTTGGTTTAAAAAATTATGGGATGCTTGTTATGAAAGTTGTTACAGGTCACTTGTGAACATTTATTTGTTCTGACTTACAATTGTTATGTTTCAAGTTTAATCAACTTTTATCATTAATTATTATTATCATACAATTGTGTGTACATTTTGAACAAGACCATCTAAAAATTGTGAAAATAAAATTTTATTTTAGTAAGAGACTTGTTCATGGTTGGTGTTCTTATTTAAACCACATTTTGAAAAACTTAAACAAAATTATAATTATTTAAAAGTATAACTTTTTTTTTGTTCCTGTTGTAAATTTTGAAGTTAAAATGTATAGTCTTATACCCTAGACAGATTAGTGTTTGGTGATATATATACCTGAGACAGATTAGTGTTTGGTGATATATATACCCGAGACAGATTAGTGTTTGGTGATATATATACCCGAGACAGATTAGTGTTTGGTGATATATATACCTGAGACAGATTAGTGTTTGGTGATATATAAATGAGACAGATTAGTGTTTGGTGATATATAAATGAGACAGATTAGTGTTTGGTGATATATAAATAAGACAGATTAATGTTTGGTGATATATAAATGACACAGATTAGTGTTTGGTGATATATAATTAAGACAGATTAATGTTTGGTGATATATAAATGACACAGATTAGTGCCTGTTTTCTTTGATTAAAGTTGACCAATATTTGTGTGTTAGAGTGTGTGTTTTGTTTGTTTAATAAAAACTAAAAAAAAATATTTGCCTTAGCTGTCCCTCAAATCCTTCCAGTTTTAAATGGGTGCCTGCCTATTGGGAAAGTAAAGGGGGCCTGGCGTTGTTCTAAACGTACAATACCTTCATATGCTGTAGGATTAATTTATGTATACTAGTACTAGTATGAGGAAGGGTAGTCGCGCGGTGTAGAGCAACTGTCGACAGGAGAGTCCTGGGTGAGAACCTTAGTGAAAACCTTGGGATTTTTTCAGGTCCTGGTTTAAGTCCCCAAGTCCACCCAGCTTTAAATGTGTACCTGACTTTAAGTTATGGGAGTAAAGGCGGCTGGGTGTTGTGCTAGCCACACAATGCCTTCATAATCCGAAGTTATTGAAACATGAATTCTATATAATTGTCAATATTACAAGCTGATAGTCGTCAATAAAAGCTGATAGTCGTCAATAGTACAGGCTGATAGTCGTCAATACAAGCTGATAGTCGTCAATAGTGCAAGCTGATAGTCGTCAACAACGTTGATAGTCGTCAATACAAGCTGATAGTCGTCAATACAAGCTGATAGTCATCAAACAAGTTGATAATGGGCAATACAAGCTGATAGTCGTCAATACAAGTTGATAGTCATCAAACAAGTTGATAATGGGCAATACAAGCTGATAGTCATCAATACAAGTTGATAGTCATCAAACAAGTTGATAATGGGCAATACAAGCTGATAGTCGTCAATACAAGTTGATAGTCATCAAACAAGTTGATAATGGGCAATACAAGCTGATAGTCGTCAATACAAGCTGATAGTCGTCAATAGTACAGGCTGATAGTCGTCAATACAAGCTGATAGTCGTCAATAGTACAAGCTGATAGTCGTCAATAGATAATTAAATATTGGACGGCTTTAATGGTGTAAGTCTTGTAGGAAAACATATATTGCTGTGTTAGGATCCAGTATTAAGCCCTTGCTACATAGAATTTATTAAAAGAAATAAAAACTTGTGTTAATTCTAAAATTTAGATTGTATACATAAACTTGTCATACTGGCATGTTTGAATTTAAAAAAAAAAAAACTTTTTTTTACCAGTTTCATTTCTTCAGCTCACTTTTAAAGTCAGAAAAATAAACTATGATAACAGTAGAAATACAGTTCTTTTCACTTCATTTAATTAATTAAAATAAACAGAGGGAAGTGATAAAAAACACAATAATCCCCGTCTAAAATGAATGTCGTAAATTTAACTTTAAAACTTACGGTGGGGGAGCAGGCCCGTAGCCAGGAATATTGGATTGGGGGGGGGGGGCCGAAGACATTTTCGGGGGGGGGCGAAGAAATTTTTTTCGTGGGGGGGGGGGGGGTGCCGAAGAAATGATCGGGGCGGATCTAGACAACTTTGACGGGGGGGGGGCGACATTGACCCCGGGGGGTGGGGGGCAAACTGTTTTCATTGTTGAAAATTGGTCTTAGAACAAAAAATATTTCGATAATTTAATGATGTATTACCTAAACTTGCGATAACGGGGGGGGGGGCATGCCCCCCCCGGCCCCTACCCCTAAATCCGCCCCTGGTGGGGTAGAAAAAATGTTGGGGGGGGGGGCGAAAATGGAGGCGCGAAGCGCCGAAAGCTTGCGAACGGAGAGGAGGGGTTTGGGGAGGGGATCTCAGTGAGTCCCCTCCCCAAGAAATTTTTTGCAGTTCCATATCTGGAATGGTGCATTTTGGTACAGATTGTTTAGTTATTAATTAGAAATATATAATTTTAACTACGTTTCAGTAATGCATGGCATGTTGCAGTTTTAATTTAAATAGTAAAGAGTTTTAATGATAAAAATTTATTGAGGCTGAGCAATTTCTGATTCCTGTTATAAATATATTGACCAATAGTTCTGCTACACAATTGTTACATAATAGATATCTGATTTATATTATTATACTGTTTGTTTAACGTACAACCCGGAAAGAACGACAAAGATGCATGTATAAAGCTTAGCTATTTTGTGTGATATTTCTTATAAAATATTGAAAACAAAGAACAGATCTATCAACAACAACAGTCGCAATTATTCAATTTAAAATAAAATTAATTCTGCTAAAAAGTAAATTTGCAAATTAAATAACATCACTTAGAAATCACGGAGTTTGTATTTTTTTATTTTATTATACATATGTATAAAAATGAAGTCAGAAGCCAATGTTATTTTATTAACTTATTTAAGTTGCAAGTTGTACTCAGAAGATATCAATATATAAAACTATTACAAGGTTGCGAACAGGCCCATCGACAGAAATTTCGGGCCCCTGGGCTGATAATAATATTTTGAAAAGTTGATTGGCCAGCTCAGTCCGGGTCCCTAAAACTCGCCGGGCCCCTGTGCATTGGCCCCCCTGCCCCCCACTCGTCGGCACTGGTTGCGAACTTATATTATTATACGTTTCAAATTTGCAAACTTCGTGGTTTAGCCAGCCCCGTAGCCAAGGGGAGAACTGGGGGGCCGTGCCCCCCCGCTAGGTGTGGAGTGCCCCCAACACTTAAAAAAGAAGAAAAAGAGGAAAAAATAAGAAAAAGTAAAGGTGCCCCCTTGCTGGGTATTGGTGTCTCCCTGCTTACTTTGACCTGGCTACGGGCCTGGGTTTAGCACTGAATTTACCTTAATTTACCATTCAGATTGTCTGTTAAATCTTTTTCAAATGCAAGCAGGAAAAGATTGCTTAGACGCTTTTGTAACATTGATCTGCGATATGGGGTGAGCATTCGTGTGAGGGTTGAGAAACTGCTCTCACACACGGCTGTTGAAGCACCAAATGCCAATGCTGCCCAAAATACACAGAAGTGAACTTCAATAAGATTCAATCTTTTATGCCCAAAAATTAGATAAGCTATATATGTAAGTATATATAAATAGCCTGAATGATTGCCAAAATATAAACTTTTAAGTTTTTATTATTATTGATTTATTAAACAAAATGATTGATGTTTTATAGCCATTATTATTAAAATTTTGTCAAAAAACTCAAATCATGCACGGGGGGCTCAGGTCATGCACGGGGGGGGGGCTCAGCCCCCCTCTGGCTACGGGCCTGTGGGGGAGGAGGGGTGTGTTTTACAGCGATGAAAGACACTATTTATATCTGGGAAACACTTTCAAGAGAATTTATAGTCACACACAGACAGTAAGTTTCCGTTATTTATTCCGTCTGGTGTTGTGTCTATTCGTTACCACGACGACCACATCGATTAAGGCGATGATGATGATGATGATATTTACTAATATTTAGAACGCAGTGGCTACGGTTCGGTCCGACCGAACCCGTATTTTTTTTCTTCGGGTATCAGCCATAGATATTGCTCCAACCCTAACCCTATCCCTAACCCTATTCCTGAAAAAAAATTCTGAAAAAAAAAATTATATATGCCATGTTCCGTATACCCTAATATAATGGTTTTGGCTGGTGCCGGAGCCACTGCGTATTTCGAAATACATTTATAAATCTCGTGGATGTAACGAGAGTTCGGGTTGCCTCCACTTTGCGGAAGTCGTGGCTTTTGTTTTGATATTACGCCTACCACATGTGTTTTTTTTTTAATGTAAGAAAAAATAAAACATTAAATTTCATAATAACCTACTTTCGATAATGTAGTTAATTTTTATTCCACACAACAAAAAGTCATAAATAGAAACATAGTTGATTAGGTTCACCCAGAAAGACAACAACAACAACATAGCTTATCCCACCCCCGCCCTCCCTCTCTCCAACTAAAAAACAAACAAACAAATCTTTCGCATTAACACACCCCTCCCCTCCCCAAGGATCATTGTTTTAAAAAAAAAAAAACACCGAAACCCAAGTTGAAAACCGTTAAAAACGTCAAAGAGAAGGAAAATGTCAAAATGTACTTCTAACTTTTACACGTGACATATATCGAGCCGCGTAAAACCAGCCAACCCGCCAGTAATTTAAAACACTCGCCAAAAATTTTAAAAAAAAAACCAAAACAACAACAACACAAACTGTCTGTAAAATCTGAATCTGCTGCCAACTACTGGTGTATTAATGCACGACTTCTAAATTCTAACCTTACAAGACGATACAATCTCCTATCATCGCCAATAGTGTTGTTTTCGTTGACGAAAACTAAAACTAAAACCTTCGTTGACGAAAATGTTGACTTTTCGTCAACGAGAACTAAAACTAAAATTAGCAGCAAGACTAAAACTAGACGAAAACTGAAATTATTACAGAAAAAACGAAATAAAAACTGAAACTAAAATATGACCTGGGACTAAAACAACACTAGTCGCCAACTGCGGTTGACTGAGTGGTGAGCGCAAGGTCACATGACAACTAGAGAGCAGTATGGTAAGTACTCCCCTCCCCACCTAGTAACCATTCCCTACAACCTAACGTTTTTTACTCCCTCTCCCTCCCTGGGCGTAATTATATTACTACTCGAGTCTGAGTATCAACTTTCGGACATTCCGCACCCCCCCCCCCCAAATGTATCAGTCGTTACCTAATCTGATGATATAAAATGATGTTGCGCTAATTATTTGTTTATTACGTGGTCTGGCGTATTACGTCACCGTCCAGATACAAATATCACTAAGTGTCAATCTAGAAACCATGAGGGTCTTTTGAATTGAGTTCACAACAATCTGACATCTCTGTCTAGGAACTCACGAAACTATATAATAGCTGGACAAAAGGATATGAAACTATAAGGAGAGCTGGACATAAAGAAATGAAACTGCTTACATAAAACAGAAAGAGTAAACTCTCATAAATTTACAGAAGTAAAAAACTTACCAGATAAAGCCAATGAGATCAATAGAGAAAGCTGAACTAGTGAGTTTCCCATGATGATATCTGTTTATGTTGTAACGATAAAGACACCAGTGCATCGAAATACTAGCGAGTGTTCAACATTGTCTCTAGGCGCGAGTGTGGCTTTGTTTTCTTTGACCACACCCACTTTGCTTCTCACACCCACATTGTTCGTTGACATAATGAAGAAAACAGTCCTGACATTAATCCCACTGTTGACAGATGCGAATTGAATCTTGTGATTTAGATATCTATAACTTGAACGCTTGTGATTTAGATATCTATAACTTGAACGCTTGTGATTTAGATATCTATAACTTCAACGCTTGTGATTTAGATATCTATAACTTCAACGCATTGACGTAATTAACTTCAGTCGCCATAGTAGCGGACTCTAAAAATGTTGCCCCGGTTCCCAATACTAAGAAATACTAAATGGGGTGAAAGTACCGCCCCTAGCTGGTTTGCTAAGTAAGTGGGGGGGGGGGGAGATAATGACTATAGGTTTGTCCAAGTGGTTTCATTGGGTTGGGGGTAGGGGGTATGGAAGGGCCACGACTTACGGGGCTATCGGTAGAAGAATTATTGTTTTAGACCAAAAATAAAAACAACAACATATTACCGGTGTTAGCGACACCACAGTCCGGGGCCGAAACCCGACACTCATTTTATCAAGCATATACAGTATTTGTGGAATGATGTTCAGTGTGTGATCAAAGTCCATATACCTCTATATTTGAGGACATTTACAGGACATCCTGCCGACCAACAAGTCAACACAATGGCGGTCATTACAAGATTGCCCCATTTAGGTGGACGATTTTTAGAGCATTCTCGAAAAAAAAATGCTCTATTGTCCCCGTTTTGTCTGTCTGTCTGTCTGTCATCACCCTAGATCTCAACAACCATAAGTCCTAGACCCATGATGTATTTATCATTTTGTAGGTCTTGGCCTGCCATGGGTGCAGCAAAAGTTCCTTTCGCGATCTGACTTCTGAGGGCCGTAAAAGGGGGCTCATAAAGTACCGTTTTTTTTACTATATAAGCTATATTAACAATGGAGCGCCCTAGATCTCAGCAACCATAAGTCCTAGACCCATGATGTATATATTATTTTGTAGGTCTTGGCCTGCCATGTGTACATCAAAAGTGCATTTCGCGATAGGACCTCTGAGGGCCGAAAAAGGGGGCGTATTAAGAACCGTTTTTTACTATATAAGCTATATTAACAAAGGAGCGCCCTATGTCTCAGCAACCATAAGTCCTAGACCGATGATGTATATATCATTTTGTAGGTCTTGGCCTGCCAAGTGTACATCAAAAGTTCCTTTCGCGATCTGACCTCTCAGAGCCAAAATATAAGAGTTTCTTATGTACCGTTTTTGCTTATATTTTAAATATAAATAATAAAAGCTAATCAAAGGGGCGTAATCATTATTTTTTTTTGTAATAGTTATTCAACATGATTACTTCCCTCTCTAAATTTATCAAAATTCATGCGCGTGGGGCAATATTTATTAGGGAGCGACCGATATGCCTTTTTACCGATAGTCCGATACCGATATTCCCCCCCCCCCAGCATTTTTACCAATACCGATATTTTCTTTTTAGGGGCTGTCCATTATTTATGTCAACAAATTTTGGCGATTTTTACCTCCGCCCCTCTCCCCTTGTCAACAACTTGTCAAACTTCCAGAGACCCCCCCCCCATAAAATTACGTCAACATTTGATTACCCCCCCCCCCCTAGAAAAGGTGGCTTCCAAAATGTTTATGTGGAAAAATTAGTAGGAATAAAGGTAGTTTAATTAAAATACTGAATGTTAAGCGAGTGTGTAACACAGAACTACAAACGCCGCTTAATTTTCCTATTTATTAAGTAATTATATTAAATTAAAAAATGTAACATTGTTGACGTCAACTTTTTTTTGACCTCCCACCCCTCCCCCTTGTCAACAATTGTCAAAAATTTTCTGACCCCCCCTCCCCCCTAATTTGTTGACGTAATTAATGGGCAGCCCCTTAAGCAACAACAATGCCAAACACGTGTTTTTCTCGTGTTTTATGACGTATGTCAACCCATGTTCACATATTTTGTAACACTTCGCCCACGCGTGTCTTGTTTACTCCCCCCCCCCCCCCCAACTTCCCATCCCCAAAAAAAAATACACACAGATGTTCACTAATTGTATCATTCAATGTCATACATTAGAATTAAGAAATGCCAATCCTATTGTTTCAAGGTCATATCTCTGATGTAGACGTGACAATTTCTGTGTACGAGTTTTTTTTTCCCTTTTTTTTTTAAATCTTGTCTGATCTGGTTATAGAATTGGGTTGTTTACTGATTTTTTTTTTCTGCAACTCTGTTGTGAAAAAAAAAAACAATGTATCGGCAGCCAAAAAACGGCCGGTCCGATAGTTAACCCATAGTGCCAATATCGGTCCGATACCGATTATCGGTCGCTCCCTAATATTTATGGCTGTAACCCGGAAAAAAATACGGATTTCGTCCGGCGTAACCGAAAATGCTTTAAAATGTCCTTTGTCCGAAACGGAAAAGACTTAAATTGCTTGTTTTTTTTAGGACGGATAGTCGTGTGGTAAAGCGTCCGACTGTCGACCTGAGGGTACTTCGTTCGATCTCCGGTGGGTACACGAGATTGGGTGCTTTGTATTGCTAACATAAATGATTTTGGTTGCAGCTTCAAAAAAATTCCAAGAGATAGGGATTTTCCGTATTCCCTATAGAAGCTGGAGAGTTAAATGCCATGTATTTAGTTTGTTATGTCCCAGTACAGTTAAATGCCATGTATTTAGCTTGTTACGTCCCAGTACAGTTAAATGCCATGTTTTTAGTTTTTTACGTCCCAGTACAGTTAAATGCCATGTATTTAGTTTGTTACGTCCCAATACAGTTAAATGCCATGTTTTTAGTTTGTTACGTCCCAGTTCAGTTAAATGCCATGTTTTTAGTTTGTTACGTCCCAGTACAGTTAAATGCCATGTATTTAGTTTGTTACGTCCCAGTACAGTTAAATGCCATGTATTTAGTTTGTTACGTCCCAGTTCAGTTAAATGCCATGTTTTTAGTTTGTTACGTCCCAGTACAGTTAAATGCCATGATTTTAGCTTGTTACGTCCCAGTACAGTTAAATGCCAGTAAAATGCCATGTATTTAGTTTGTTACGTCCCAGTACAGTTAAATGCCATGTATTTAGCTTGTTACGTCCCAGTACAGTTAAATGCCATGTATTTAGCTTGTTACGTCCCAGTACAGTTAAATGCCATGTATTTAGCTTGTTACGTCCCAGTACAGTAAAATGCCATGTATTTAGCTTGTTACGTCCCAGTACAGTAAAATGCCATGTATTTAGCTTGTTACGTCCCAGTACAGTAAAATGCCATGTATTTAGCTTGTTACGTCCCAGTACAGTAAAATGCCATGTATTTAGCTTGTTACGTCCCAGTACAGTAAAATGCCATGTATTTAGCTTGTTACGTCCCAGTACAGTTAAATGCCATGTATTTAGTTTGTTACGTCCCAGTACAGTTAAATGCCATGTATTTAGTTTGTTACGTCCCAGTACAGTTAAATGCCATGTATTTAGTTTGTTACGTCCCAGTACAGTTAAATGCCATGTTTTTAGTTTGTTGTGTCCTAGTGCAATGGTTTGAAAGTGAACTGATTTTGACGTTTAACCAACTTTGTTTATATGAGCACCACTTAATGAATTAGTGTAAACTATCTGGTGGGGGAGGGGACGGGGACAGGCGGAGTTGAGCCCAACCATGCCACACCATTTACAAAAACTCCAAAAATGATTTAAAAGTTTTTCTAAAGAGCTTAAGTTTTGTTACATATTGAAATTCAAATTCCCCAGATTTACAGCTTCATTGGGTTTTTGCAATGAAGTGATTGGTTAAACGGTCTTTTTGTAAAAAAGCGAAGAGGTTTTTCAAGACCTTCAATTCAAAAACGAAATAGAGGGCCAGTGACAGTTTGGGGGTTCAGATGACAGAGAAATGATTGACTGATATGAAGTCTGTAAGAACAATCTTTGACTCAATATACCCAGTGATGGCCTGGGTGTGAAATTGTTGGTTGGAAAGCATGGGACAGGGGCCCATTCTATGACACAAAGTTGACTGTACTAGAGGCCCCAATCAGGGCTGGAATGGTCATCAGGCTACAGCCTTTAGTCCTGAACAAAGTGTGATCCGCTTTTATCAGTTTATCTCACAATTTGTGATATATGTTTTGTTAATAATATTAGTGTGTGTGAAGTCCCTGTAAGGATGCGATGAAATCTCTTAGATCCTATGAACCACTAATGGTACAGTTTTTATGGTGCCCTTCTTTCATCCCCACCATAGCTGATAGTGCAATGGCCATGGAGGCAAGGCACCACGGGAGATATATCGGGAACTGGAGCCAAGACCTGAAAAATTTCATTGGGGATTGAACCAGGTACCTTCAAATCAACAGTTGAGCACTTTACCCCACGACCATCCGTCCCCAGTAATATTAGAGTAAAAAAAAAAAAGCCCTGGGCCCACATTAACCTTAATATGGCCCATGTCACACACTAAGACACAGAAAAGTAAATTTATGTTAAAAAAAAACTTCAACAAATATTATAGTTTAGATTTCATCAAATTTTGTAATTATCAGAAATGATTAAATAAAAAACAAGATTCAAAGCATTGAAAGAAATGGCACAAATAATATTTAAAAAAAAAACAGCATTCATTTACCGATGCTGTTGGTTTTGTTCTAGCAATTAACAAAAAAAAAAACAACAAAATAATCATAGCAACTATTTCCTTGGTTGAACTACAACAAAGAAATATTTCATATGTCAGTGAGTTTACATTAACTGAACTGACCTATAAATAATAATATATAGTTCTATTTCTACAAATGATCAAAGAAGAGAAGAAAACAAACAGACTATATCTGTATCAACAGTTGAATATCTGCTGAATTTAAATTGAGTTGTGGAACATGTAAATAATGATATAAAATATCTGAAAAACAAACAAAATAATGAGCATAAAAGTGATGTAAACAAACAGTGTTATTTAAAGATGATAAAATTGTGTACAAAGAAATATGAAATATATTAAAAGAAAATTTCCCTCACAGGGTCCAGGAAAAGTGTAATCTACTGAATCTTTAAGTAGATATCACGTTATCAAATTGAAAATATGAATATATGCATAATGTAGATAGATAAATATCTTCAGTGAATCAGAAAGAGGCGTAATTAACAGAAAGCATCACATGTTAAATCAACACAGCTCTGTGAATCAGGTGACCGTCACATGACTAGGTGACCATCCACATACTCCATCCTTCGCCTCACTGATAAAATATTTAACAGGGAAATTGTACGCCTCAAGATGTGCATCAATGCCCCACATATATAAATATAAAACTATGTTCAGATAATATATATATATGTGTATGTACAATGAACGAGATGAAGTGGACACGGGTCAGAAGTAAAACAACAAACTGGTCAATCAACACTGTCACAAGTTAACAGGACATGATTACATCACAATTGGAAAAAATGAACTCATCACCAAAGTAAACATTTTTGCAGGAAACAGTTAAAATAAATTATAAATAAAATCCTGAACTGGACATAGATAAGTAAAATGTACAATTAATTTCATTCCGATATAATTGCAATCTAATTTTCTTTCAGTCGAATCAACCTGACCTAGAAATACACCACCAAAAATACTTATATATATTTGCTAATTTTTCTAATACAATATTTGAGTTTGCAGTTTGATCAGTTTTATTGCATACATTATTAAAATGTTTTTTAAAGTAACTATTACAATTAGTAAGAAACATAAACGTATATGTAATTTGTTATTTGAACAACAAGAATTGTTAAGACTTTGCTTGAAACCCTCAGCAGTATTGGCCAAAGTGAAAGAAGATTATGTTAATTAATTGATTCACAAATGTAAGGACTTCACATAATAAATGATTTACTAAATGTTGAGAAATCATCTGAGATAGTCAAACCTTCAGGATTCAACCAGTTTTGATAATGAGAAATTTAAAAAAGTGAAATTTAAAAAAATACTTAATAAACAAATCAAATAAAAAAAACTCAATGGAAAAACAAGATCATTTTCACTATTATTATTACACTCTATTATTATTACATCATAACAAATGAATGACGAGTGTTCAACAAGTTTTATATGTAAATTTAATTTAAACCAAATTTAATTTAAACCAAGTTTAATTTAAACCATCTAATACAGACTAAACTATTTTTTCTTAAATATTAGACAGGATGTGGTCTGGAAACAAAATGCACAGTTCTATGGCTAGCTCCAGTGTAGAGATATTCATTGTTATGAAAAGGCTTCACCTTATCTTGTCTACCGGTACATCATATTGGATGTAATATTTACGTAAACAAAGAATAAAAATATTACAAGTTAAATCCAGTTGTTATTACTATATATTTTTAAAATCTATTTGTGTAAAAATAAAGAGAATTGAAGACAAAACAAATCCAAACAAATGAAACTCTGAAGGGAGAAGGCAAGGGACATAACTAAGATGGATGTTACTAAGGGGACAATACTTAAGGTTAAAATAACTCAATGGGTAATTTAAAAGATGAAAAAAATATTCATAAACATCCCGTAAAAAAAAAAATTCTTTTCTTTTAAGGCTTATAAATATGTGTGGACCAAACAGATGACTCAAAATTAAAACCTGCTTACTAGACAATTGTGGAATTCAGCAAAGTTTTGTTGTCTCAATTAATTTAGTGAACCCCACTGCCATTGGTTCTGTTTAAAATAAAGAAACCAATTATTCTAATGTCCATATTTAACATGTTCATCAACGAAAAGATCCCCCCCCCGGTGTAACTACAACTTGGGGGGTCAGTCTAGACTTTATCCCCTCCCCACCTTCTCCCAGCTCCATGTCATATTGCTGTCTCGTCCACCACTTGCTGGTCAATGGCCAGCGAGTCCTCATCCTCAGATAATCTGTCCATGCTGGCTCCAGAGCCCCCACCGGCGAGCCCGCTCTCATAGCGGACCAGCTGCTCCCTGCACTCTTCCTTCAGTTTCAACAGCAGTCGCTGAAGTTCTTTGTTCTTGGGTGAGAGTCTCAAGGCTTCAATGATGTCTTGCTGGGCTGCTGAGTATTGTCTGGGGATCAAACACAAAGTATAATTAACTACAATCAAACAAATATGGACATAATACTTTGAATACTTTGAACATTTTAATATTTGTACTGTTATTTATTTTCTGATTTAATTAGCTTTTGTTATCAACATTTAGATTAACCCAGGTTTCTACTTGAGAAGAAATGGTAACAGAAGATGATAATGTTGCTTGTAAAAATGTACAATATAAAACAAAGACTGTAAATAAATACTTCTGATGTGTACAAATTGAGCTAAAAAATGTAATTTATCAGTTTATTTAAAAGAAAAAAATGTCCAGCAGCGAATCCAGTAGAAATATTTGACTTGCAGACAAAAATAAAACAACTTATTTTAACCATTAAATTGCCCTAAACTCCTAGAAAGAATTTCTCAACCCTAACTGACCAAAGTTTTGTTATTAAACATGAGTTTTGTACACTATTTACATGTACACTGTTATAAAAAAAATCACTGTAATTATTTCTCAGTTAAATATTTATTATTTGTGCTACAAATTTTTGTAATATTTGGATCAAAGTTTTAGATATTCTCATATTTTTTTGCTTTTCTATTTCCAAATAAATACAAAGAATCTTGAAAAGTAACTCAATTTTATATATGATAAAATGTTATTGCTTTTAAAATTGAGTTATAGCGGTTTACAAGAATTGCTCCCTTTAGTGCCATTCACAAATTATATAATGACCCGAAATGTTTTGTTGTTCTGATCTAAGTGACGCATCATTCTTTTATTTCAATTTTTATTATGTAATGAAATAAAGAAATATTTGCTTTAAATAATTTTAAATGAACAAGAACCCTTCCTCATAGTGAAATATAACTGAAATCTATATCTCCCTTCCACCTCAAAACGTTGTATGATATTTAAACAGACCCGTATCAAGATTACTTGAGAAAAAAAGTTTCAATTTTAAAATTCTAAAATGTTTAATACTAGATATATGAATATTAGATGTATGAATATTAGATATATGTATATTAGATGTATAAATATTAAATATTTTCACCTGTCATCTCTTTTGGCCCTGGCACGAGCATAATAAGCTTCATAACAGTTTGGTCTCATTTCAAGAACTTTAGTGGCCAGATCAACAGCTGACTGGTAATCCTGATGAAATGAATTTTTATTATAATATATTTACTGTATAACAGAAAGTAACAATACATTTATTCTTATAAAAATAAAACAAGTATAAAAATACTTTTATTGTTATAGAATGACAATAAATCATGATGTCCCACACTCTATACTAATACAATCTATACTAACACAATCTACACTAACACAATCTACATTAACACAATCTACACTAACACAATCTATACTAACACAATCTATACTAACACAATCTACACTAACACAATCTACACTAACACAATCTACACTAAAAAAAACAAAACATCACTAACATTTAATTTTCTTTTGCATCTGGATAAATTCAGCAGGAAGTTAAGTCGCAGGTCTCTGAAGGTCTGTGCTTCCTCCGGACTGTTCTCTTTAGGAAATTTCTTTAGAGCGTACTGATACCTCTGACTGGCTTCCTTGATGCGACTTTTCTGTAAACAGTAAGATCAACGTTGTTTGTTGCTGTGAAATTCTTAAAGCACTCTTTCATACGCATTAAAGCCATACTGGTATGTACTGAGGCTGACAATTGACCAGCCATACTGGTATGTACTGAGGCTGACAATTGACCAGCCATACTGGTATGTACTGAGGCTGACAATTGACCAGCCATACTGGTATGTATTAAGGCTGACTACTGACCAGCCAAACTGGTATTTATTAAAGCTGACTACTGACCAGCCATACTGGTATGTATTAAGGCTGACTACTGACCAGCCAAACTGGCATTTGCTAAAGCTGACTACTGACCAGACATAGTGGTATATATTGAGGCTGACAACTGACCAACCATACTGGTATGTATTGAGGCTGACAACTGACCAGCCAAACTGGTATGTATTGAGGCTAACAACTGACCAGCCATACTGGTATGTATTAAGGCTGAGAACTGACCAGCCATACTGGTATGTATTAAGGCTGACTACTGACCAGCCAAACTGGTATGAATTAAAGCTGACTACTGACCAGCCAAACTGGTATGAATTAAAGCTGACTACTGACCAGCCATACTATGGTATGTATTAACGATGAACACGCAGTATCCATTACCTTGTAGAGCATGTTGCCGTCTTCCATGAGTTTGTTCAACAAAAGTAGCAGGACATCAGTTTTACCTGCGGCCATGGCCCAAGTGTCTGGACCTAACAGGAAACAATGAAATAATACAAACAGTGAGTTCCACTAAGATTACAGGACACAGTGAAATAATACAAACAGTGAGTTCCACTAAGATTACAGGACACAGTGAAATAATACAAACAGTGAGTTCCACTAAGATTACAAGACAGTTGTGAAATAAAATTTAGCTTGGATTTTACAGGCTGCATTTTAACAGAAAATTTATGATAAAAACTTAGCTCAAGCCTAGCTTTTATGCCTTTTTTTATTCCTTCTTTTAAAATTAATTCGTGTTTCCGAAAAAGAAGATTTCAAAAAATAACAAACAATTTCATTATAGTTGTAAGAACATTAAGACAATAAGATACAGTCATTCAAGACGTTTACATTCTTAAGTCAAAGTATTTACCCAGTTTTGCCCCTTTTCTGAGAAAACAAACAATGACCGCTGTGTTCCTGGAAGCAATGGCCCGGTCCAGGGCCCTCATGCCGCTAAGGTCAGTGTGTTCAATAGATGCCCCATGGTCAACTAAAAACTGAACCTGTTAAATTATTGATTAAAATTAATGTTAGCTCATTTGAAAGTGACATTTTGAATGACAACTTTAATACTGAATGTTTCTGTTTGGATCAAAAATTGGTAGTGAACAATACTTACTATATTAGCATCACCAAAAAATGCTGCCAGGTGAAGCGGGCTTCGTCCACTATTGTCTGTGTGGTTCACATTAGACCCATGCTTGACCAATGCTTCCACCACAAACATATGACCACGAAGACAGGCCCAGCAGAGGCCAGTGAGACCTTCCTTGTCTGTACTGTTCTGTTTTGCTCCTGGAAATATTTGTTATTGTAATTACCAGGACATAAATATTTGTTATTGTAATTACCAGGACATAAATATTTGTTATTGTAATTACCAGGACATGAATATTTGTTATTGTAATTAGGAGGACATAAATACTTGTTATTGTAATTACCAGGATATAAATATTTGTTATTGTAATTACCAGGACATAAATATTTGTTATTGTAATTACCAGGATATGAATATTTGTTATTGTAATTACCAGGACATAAATATTTGTCATTGTAACTACCAGGACATAAATATTTGTTATTGTAATTACCAGGACATAAATATTTGTTATTGTAATTACCAGGACATAAATATTTGTTATTGTAATTACCAGGACATGAATATTTGTTATTGTAATTAGGAGGACATAAATACTTGTTATTGTAATTACCAGGATATAAATATTTGTTATTGTAATTACCAGGACATAAATATTTGTTATTGTAATTACCAGGATATGAATATTTGTTATTGTAATTACCAGGACATAAATATTTGTTATTGTAACTACCAGGACATAAATATTTGTTATTGTAATTACCAGGACATAAATATTTGTTATTGTAACTACCAGGACATAAATATTTGTTATTGTAATTATCAGGACATAAATATTTGTTATTGTAATTACCAGGACATGAATATTTGTTATTGTAATTAGGAGGACATAAATATTTGTTATTGTAATTACCAGGATATAAATATTTGTTATTGTAATTACCAGGACATAAATATTTGTTATTGTAATTACCAGGACATGAATATTTGTTATTGTAATTACCAGGACATAAATATTTGTTATTGTAATTACCAGGACATAAATATTTGTTATTGTAATTACCAGGACATAAATATTTGTTATTGTAACTACCAGGACATAAATATTTGTTATTGTAATTACCAGGACATAAATATTTGTTATTGTAACTACCAGGACATAAATATTTGTTATTGTAACTACCAGGACATAAATATATTTGTTTATTGTGATAAATGGAATACACATTTTATTTTAGAAATAGACAGGATACCAATATTTGTATTGTAATAAGCATAAAACAAATATTTGCTGTACAGCTGGTCACTTAGATTAAAAACAGACATGGACATGTAACCTGATGGGGTTGAGATTAAATTAATATTTTGCATTGAACTCACAACTGGATTAATTTAATTGGTTTCCAACCCGTATGAGGATTTGACAATTTTAATAAAGTATCTAGAGAACGCAGTTGGTTTGTAGATACAAGAGCACAGCTCAAAGGGAAGTTTTGCAGAAGTTAATAGACTTAACACACAAACATAATTGTCAAGCCAAAACTGACAACCAAAACACGGATAAATGACTTTTGATATGTGGAATAACGGAGATGTGGTATTGTGTGGATTTTTTTTTTACAGAACATTAAAGAAGAAAGGGAAGAAAGTTTTTTTGATACAGAAAATTATCAGGTAGTTTTGAAGATCACAGAAAAATATCAAATTCTGTTAACACATACAAATCAATATCACTTTGCTGGTGGACTAAAATGACCCTGACCTTTCTCAAGCAACAAGTTCACCACCCTGATGTGACCTTCACTTGCAGCAATCATGAGCGCTGTCCTGCCATATTTATCTGGGGTGGATATTTCTGCCCCGACGGCCAGAAGCATGTCACAGATCTCCCACCTCCCAGATTTTGCAGCACACAGCAGCGGAGTGAAGGATTTGCTGTTGGGCAGAGTGACATCTGCCCCGCAGTCCAGCAGAAAATGGGCAGTTTCTCTTCGTCCATGCAGACACGCAGCGGTCAGGGCTGAAATCAAAGTAATCAGCAAATCAGTCAGAGACATTTACAATTAAATGAATCAGAGACATTTACAATTAAATGAATAAACTAAATTGAAATAAATAAATTAAAAAAGGATTTTTTTATTTCGTATCAAAGATATCTAGAAAAAAAAATTATTTCTTCAAGATGTTTTAAAAATTTCTTTTTCATTATCATTAAGGCCAAAACAAAGACTGTCTTAGATTTAAAACAAATAGATCTAACTGACCAATGTACATTATGTATTACTCTGACCTGTTTCTTGTAAGAGAGAGTCCATTAGGTTCAGTCTGGAGCCACTGTATGTTTGGTGAAGATATTCCAAGATCTGTACAAAGACAATCAACCAAATGAGAGTTAAGTAATTTGTTTCATTTTTAGATTAACTTGATGATTTCCTATATCTTAAAATATCAATACTCTATATCAATGTTGACAGTCGGTGCACAGAGCCTCATCAGTCGGCGCGCGAGTAAAATACTAAAATATCAGTTCCTTTAATTTTAATTGGAGTGTTGCCGCTATGCTATAAATAAGTGGTTTTTTGGTTAAATTTTGGGCATGCGGCCCCAAAAAAAGGTTCGCCACCATGGCTCTATATGTACAAACAATATCTACACTCTATATGATGTACACTCTATATGATGTACACTCTATATGATGTACACTCTATATGATGTACACTAGGTATATGACTTGAAAAACAATTTTTTTAATTTTACAAGTGGCGTGCCAGATTTTGATGAGCTTTTATATAAAAATAATAAATACAACAAAAAAATCATCAATTTTGTTGAAAAAGTTCACCCACCAAAACATTTTTTAGTTTAAAAATAATCCATTTGGCTCTTTTTACTGAAGTTCACTTTTACTCCTATTGTTTACCATTAAGATTCTATTTCCTGTTCTCCATGTTAGAATTTTCAATTATACTTGAGTTTGAATAATTATTTTAATTTTGCTTAATTTTATTCTTAAAAATGTCTTACAAAAAATCATCACTTTGCGTTGCTAAAAATAAGGACAAATGGGCGAGTAATTTGAAAAAAAATCAAAACACTCTTAAGAAAAGAAACAAAATTGGAATCGAGATCGAGCCATTGCATTCACATTCTAGAATGCCAAAAGAGTGGATGATAATTGGTCGCTACATAGGCTTGGCCTCTATGGAAAAATCCAGATTGAAAAGAGTTGCAGCACTCAGGAAAGAAGTAGAGCTATTATGGAGCTTTTTAAATTTCCCGATACTGTCTTTGCGATCAGTGAGCAGAAAAATTGAAACTTTAATTAAAAGGTATGATGTTCATTTGAAAAAACCTGTGGGTGACATACTGGAGCAGTTTGATAAGTTATTTGATGTCACAAACAAAACTGGTCAATGGTTATGTGCTGAGGACAAAAAACTTTACGAAATACAAAGTCAAAGTTGAGGTAAGACGGGATATACTACAACTAAAATTACTAGTCAAAGTACAATTCATCCATCAAAACAGAAAATTGTTTGCAAAATTAATGAGGCAAAACAACAACAAAGCAGTTTTGAAAGTTCCAGTGATTCAAGTGATAACGAGAATTCTCAAAGTAGCTCTGATGGTGCTGATGCAATGCAGTCATCCACAGAAAGCTTGGATCAAAGCACACATAAGAAACAATCACAGCAATCTACTTCTAGTGCAGTTTCATTAGTTCAATCTGGGAAACTACCAGTTCGAAGAGCAGCATTAGTAAGCAAAATTTTGCATAAGTCCGGCGTAAAAATAGCAACTCCTTCTCAGTCAGGTGTCTATCGAGCTGTATTCAGAGAAGCAAGTAAACTAAAAGAAACATTAATAAATACTTTGCGTAATAGCTTATGGAGTTTACATTTTGATGGTAAAATTATGAAGAAAAAAGAACACCAAGTAGTTGTATTAAAAAATGAAGCAAAAGAAGTGAGGCTAGCCATCTTAGTTTTACCTGATGGCAAAGCTGCTAAGATCAGATCTGCCATTCAAAAAGTTTTAGATGAATATAACTTATGGTCAGCTATAAAGATGATAGTGTCAGACACTACAAATGTTAATACAGGGTCGAAGTCTGGTGTTGTGGTGAAACTTCAGAAACTGTTTGTTCAACATGGTGAGTCTGCACCAGTCTTTATAGGTTGTCAGCACCACATACTTGATCGTGTTCTTAGACACGTGTGTGATGCATTGCTCGGTGATTCAACTGAGTCTCCTAACATAAATTATCCATTTGTTTATAAGATACTTAAAGATTATGAAATGTTAAAAAAAGATTTTGAAAGTAAAACAAAGAAATGTGCTCCAATTTTAGAAAAACAGGAAATAGATTGGAGAGATGATATGAAATTTTAGCACCATCTAATTTGCGTTTTTAAGCATTTTAAGAGTTCTCAACAAATGCCAAAAGTTAATTTTAGCGCACTGCCTGGCCTCAGCGATGCCCGATGGAACTCTCGAGCAATTTTTGCATTGTTGGCATTCATACTATTGCCTGATGAACGAAAGAACCTTCAGAAATTGTGTGAATTTATATGTGGACATTGGAGTGATGCCTGGTTTAGTGATCATCATTACAAAGCTGAACAATATGAACTTCTTTTCCATGCTGTTAATGATTATCCAAAAGGGTTGCACTGTCTTCGAAATCATTGGTCTCAAAGTCCATCTCCAATACTCACTCCACGTAGCAATGTTTGTGCAGAAAGAGCAATAAAAGTTCTGCAAGATATTATTCCCCTTTGCCACTCACCAGAGAAACTGAATTTACGTTTTATTTTTACAAATAAAAGTTTATGAAACAATACTTGAAATTATTAACAAATGTCAATTTTTCTAAAACTTCAAAATGTTTGGTGGGTGACATTTTTCAATTTTTTTTATAAATTTGATATGGTTTTGTGTTTCTACAATAAAAACTCATCTGTTGATGGTATGCCATACAAATGTTGTTCTGAAGTCATATACCTAATGTACACTCTATATGATGTACACTCTATATGATGTACACTCTATATGATGTACACTCTATATGATGTACACTCTATATGATGTACACTCTAAATGTACACTCTATATCAATGGTGGCCAAATGGAACTCTTAGAAGGGAGAGCAGATCTTCATTGAATCTAGAGCGGGATCAAGTGAGGCAGTTTTATTTTTCTATTGTCTAACGACTATTTCCACTGAACATCATTAAAATATTGATCACTTTTTTTTTAAATACCAGAGTCCAGCTCTCATTATTGGCCACCGTTGGTCAATGCAAACATTAAACAAAAAAATGTCCGTAGTATGTTTAAAGAAACAATCTAGTGGCCCTAAGTCAGAATTAAAGAGACAATCTAGTGACCCTAAGTCAGAATTAAAGAGACAATCTAGTGGCCCTAAGTCAGAATTAAAGAGACAATCTAGTGGCCCTAAGTCAGAATTAAAGAGACAACCACCTGTCTATTGCCTGTAGCTCCTGCAGCCACAAAGGACTGAGTTATGGCTTCATCTTTGGTTGGCTCTCCTGTTACCACAGGCCATTTACTCTGAAGAAGAAAAATGAGGGCATCACGCTGACCATGAATGACCGCATGTATGGCAGCACACTGGCCTTGATTATCTTGGGCTGAAAGCTAGATGGAGAAAAAAAAAAGGTGCAACACATTTTATTTTAGTAATTTCAGTGAGACATGAAGTGGCAGTAAAGTAGGGCACACAATTGTCAACACAGAAAATTTGGTTTTTGTGGGGTGATGGGGTAGTGAGTTATCAGGGCCACCACAAGGAGGGGGGGGAGGGCAACATGAGCACTTGTCAGGGCATGGGGCCCAAGCCTCTAAATTTTATTCGCTTAGTTTGCTGCAAGATTTGAGTGGGGGGGGAAGGGAATTAGAGGGGCCCTGATGTTGAAGTTTGTCAGGGGTCCCAGAATTCCTGGCCGGGGCCCCAATGACTAGCAAGGTGGTGATCACAGATTCACTCACATTGACTCCAGTTTCCTTTCTCACTAGTGGAAGTCATATGGTGGGAGACACAGGCTATTTTGGCATGTTGTCAGGACATTACTAATCCCCCCAGTACTAGCAACATGTTTGATGTGACATTGCAGGAACATTTTTTTTTCTGGCTCTACATACAATGAGATTTTTTTTTTCTCAAAAATCAACATTCCCAGACTGACTGTATTTTCAGAGACAATCAACTTTCTAAAAAAAATTATCATATTATGAAGGTGTTTGAGAGTAAAGAAACAAACTCTTACAATCGACTTACCCTGGCATTCTTTTTACAAAGTATCCTCATCACCTCCAGCTGACCGGCAGCTGCAGCATGGCACAGAGCGGTCATTGATGTGTCGGATGCAGCGTTGGGGTCAGCACCAAACTCAATCAGAAGGGAGACCATCTCGACAAAGCCTTCTCTTGCAGCCACACACAAAATGGGTGAGCTGTTCAAGTACTCAGTCTTGGTGTTTGGGTTGGCACCAGACAACAGAATCAGTCTACTGACCTGAAAAATTTACCACAATGGAAATACTGTCAGAATGGGGAAATGCTGTCAGAATGGGGAAATGCTGTCAGAATGGGGAAATACTGTCAGAAGGAAGTCAAAGATTTTACATCATTAAATTAAATTTAAAAAAAAACACATTTTTTAAAGCAATATCAAAATATTTTCCTTTATCTAATAAATGTAGAATAGGGGCAGATTTTTGTTATTAAAAATAAATGTAATTGTTATATCAGGTAAAACGTTTTGTTTAAAAGTATTTTAGACTTTTTGAGAATTGGTCTTTGTCTTTTCATAACTGTCTTCATTTAACTATATTGTGTTCCCCATTTATAAAATTAATATTCAGCACACATGGTGATGGTGGAGAATTCATGCATAATTTTTTAAAATTATTTTTCAATGTTTTTTGTTTCCTATTTATAAAGGTAACTAACAACCTGGTCAAGATTACAAGTTTAAATAAGATATCAGCAGCTTGGTTTATTACTATGAAAACAAAACACATCAGTTTTATGAGAACAATTTTGAGCCTTTATTAAACTTTGTTCATTTCTGTATCAGTTAATAGCATTTTAATACCACCAAAATGTTTTAATACCACCAAAATGATTTAATCCCACTAAAATGATTTAATACCACCAAAATGTTTTAATACCACCAAAATGTTTTAATCCGACTAAAATGTGCAGATGTGAGGAAACAAGCCTTCGCCAGGGGACATAACAAAAATAATTGTTTTTAGCCATAAAAATCCCGCCTCTTTGTAGGAAAGTGTTTTTTTTTTTACATTTCTAAATCCATCCCTCATCAATAAACAGATCGCTCAAGATATCAATTATTCTAAGAAAAATTATAATTCAATATGAGCTTGGTAGTTCATTACAAAATGTTTTATAAAAATCATTTGATCAACTAATTAAAGGTTTCGAGAGCTGACCTTGACGTTGGGTGAGAATATATTCCGCTGGGACACTAAAGCTGCGTTAAGACTGTAGGAGCTCAAGCACATCCAGTAGGCCTGCATGTCACGGGATGAGTAGCCCAGTTGGCGGCTGATGGATTTATAAATGTGAGCCTTCAGAATGTGGTGGCCCAGCTCAATGGTTTTTTCTGGGGACAGTGGAGCCGACACTCTGGACAAACGGAAGGCCATAAGTGCATGTCCATTTCTGAGAAAAGAAAAAAATAAATTGGAAAAAAAAAAGAGAGACAAATATGTAGAATGAAGCATGATAGTACAGGTGCATGGAACTTATAATGAAAAGTAAAAAACAATAAAACAACAGACAATTATTGCACTCATATAAAAAAATATCTTCAATTCAAAACTAAAATCTTTTTATTTGATAAAGTAAAGCCAATTTAAAATAAAACTTTTGAATGCAGCATTAAGAAATATCTCATCCCCAAACAAAGAATATTATTTAATTTAACAGCTTGCAGGTGTAAAAAATACAGAAACAAAAACCCAGCATAGATTCTGACCAAGCAGATAAAAAAACAAACTTGTAAAGCAGATAAAATTGCATGATACCAACTTCAAAAATTCAAAATAAGATTAAAATTACAGGATTGTCCATATCCTTAATTTGAAATTTCTAGACATTTAAAAAAAAATTATTTTGTTTTTGCTATTAAATAAGATTCAGACACATTTTTAAAAAATATTAAGTTGGCTTTGTAAAAACGATAAACTTTTTTTCCGCAATCATAACAGTAACTATATATTTTATCTATACATTTCTCATTTTAATGACACATGTCAGCAATAAATGTTATATTTATATTTATTCTTTTTTTTTTCATTGAAAAAGTGGCTAAGAAATATTTTTAAAGTGTTCCAAGAATTTAATTTCTTTAAATATATTTTTGAAACAAATTTGTATATAGATAAAATTAAAGGTTAATCATTAAAGACAACACTACAAATATCACACACTTTCTAAAAAACAACACAATCTCTCTCTATCTGCAACTTTGTCAGTGCCTAAATCGATAAAACTTAAAACACACAAAGAAATATGCCTGAGAACAAAAAAAACATATCAATAAGTTTTTAAAAAATTCAACATCATTTTGATGAATTAAACACAAGATTTTAGTAAAAGGAAAACTTAGTCATTTTATTGTACATCTAATTCTGTACTGACTTTTAGTATTACACATTGAACAGTCAACAGGGTGAATAGAAACGGTGGAAATATTTATATCTGTATTTATTGGAAGGACTAAATAAACGTTTAATAAAATAAATTTCACAAAAGTTTGTACTTCAAAAACATATTAGTGAAAAAAAATCATACATTGTGCAAATATTAATGTAACTATTCAGTTTTTGTGACATGCACGGCCATGGTTGTGGAATAAACTAAAAATTGTGTCAAACATTTCACGTAAATGTTGTGCTTCCAGAGAAGAAGAAAATATTCACAAACAATGTGAAGAGAAAAAAATCTAAACTGCAAATATATACAAAAAATAGAAACTTGTGACAGATGACAACTTTGAAACAGTGTGTTGAAAAGATAAAAAAAAAAAATGGAAAAAAAAATAAATCTGAGAGAATGCCTGGCCATTCTGATAAAAACAACAAAAACTTGGCACAGTGGCGACCACAACATGGACAAAATATTCTAAAAATAAATGAAGCAACTTCATCAAGCAAAGAACTCAATTTTCTTTTTAATGCTAACAAAAGAAAAACCAACTATATTTTTTAATCTATTAACAAGAAGAAGGCAGTTTAGTTTGTTTTAAATTCATTCTTTAAAAAAAAAACTAATGCAAGATTTTTTTAAATGAAGATTTTTTTTTTTAAGGGAAAGGTTATGATACAAAACTCACCGATAATCAAAATCAGCACTGCTGCATAAACGAAACAATGTGACCAATAATAATAATTGTGTTATCAAATTTTATAAATGTACATTTATTTTTAAAAGGGCATTAAAGTAATCACAGTATGTATATTCTTATTTACATAAATGGTAAACTTCAAGATATATTTAATAACAGAAAAATACCATCAAAGGTTTAATACCTTTTTTAGATAAGGTGGTGCATATTTTTAGAGTATTTTTTTACAATCCTGAATATTTAACATAAAACAACACAAATTTTCCTGAATCTTGTTCAAAAGAACATGAAACATGAATATTGCGACAGTATTAAAATATAACCCAAATAAAAATTAGAAATACTTGAAGACCAAATAAAAAAAATTCACAAAAATATACTGACTGTGAAAGACAGAGGCAAAATATAAATAATAATAAACATAAAATGAGAAAAAAAAATGATGTGCTTACCGAAGATCACAGAGAAATTTAGGGGAATCAGTTTCATCTCGTCTGATAAGCCACTCCCTGAACGCGGGATGAAAGAACATGTAAGTGTTGTCCTGTCTACGGTACAAAAATCCTGAAAGAATATTTGTTCTCTGAATAAAATCTTCCCAACTTATATACTTTTGCGTAAATCCAGAATTCACAGTCATAAAAATGTCTTCCAGTGACAAGGGGTACAGAGCTGCTAAGCAGATGCCGAGGATTGTCGAAACTCTCTCAAAAGCTCGTACACTGGAAAATTTCAGATTAAAATGTAGAAGAAAAATTTCAGATAAATTAACAGGAAGTACTTTGTAATTGGAAGATTTCGGAACAAGCTGTCCTCTCTCGATGAGGTCAAGGATGAGCTTTGCGTAGAGAAAGCTTCCTTTGCTCATGCCTTGGATGTGATTGGAGAATTTGGATTGAATCTCTTTGTCCAGACGACTGTTTAGGGATATATTGTTCCGCACGGCTGAGCTCATGGACACCCTGTAATCAACATAATCCACGATGTCTTTACAGACATTGTCAGACTGATCCCCATGTCTGTCAAGGTAAATGCGATGGAAAGGCAACGATGAGGTGATCTCCTGAAGAGCGGTCTGGACGGTGAGAACCAGTTTTAACCAGGATGGAAATTTGTTGGCGTGTCGACAGAGAAAGGAGGCGATGGTGTCCCCGTAGTCTGGCTTGTGAAACTCAGCCTCGTTCAATGAGTCGACAAGGATGATGCAACTGTCTGAGAAAATCTTTCCTGCATTCTTTAACATCCGGAGCGGCTCCAGAATGCCTTTCAGGAAAGATAACGATGGATTTTGTATACAGTCTTTGAGACTCAGAAGACTTTGGAGTTGAGGTTCCTAGGATTAAAAAATAATTTTATCAAATTTCTTTGATGCTTTCCAAAAAATACCTTTTGTAGACTTTTTTTAAACATAGGATTGTAATAAATGTATGAATAAAAATATTGCAATTTAAATTAGATAAATTTTAATTGAAAGTTAAGAGAGATATATTAAGACATAATTCACAATAATTATAAATACATGTACTATTAAAAAACATTTTTAAAAAAACCAAATGGAAGAATTTATTTAATAAGTAGAAAACAAACTTTGATTATATTCCAGGTTGAGGAATAAAAAAAATATTTAAAAGAAAAACTTCTACACATTTTATAAACCTGATGAAGAAAGTTTTACCTGCAACAACAAATCTCTGTAAGAGGTCAGCTGTGGTGCCCGTGCGAGCTGGGCAGCAATACTGGACACCATGTCCGCCACCATACACGTGGCATTGTTGTCTGCCTGACACAGGTGGTAGGCAACCACCTGGAAGCCGAGGCCGTTAAGTGCAGCATAGTCTGTCAGCTGAGTGTTGGATGTGCTGCGTGACTGCTGACCAGGTGCAGATAACTCTTTTTAAACAAAACGTAATTTGTTAATTTTTTTAAAAATATGAAGTAAACAACTTAATTTACGGTTAAAGAATTGAATAAAAACAAAATAAGCTCAAAACAGATGTTTTTATTTTTATTGAGTTTTTTTTTCAAAGTTGTAATCATGTCAAGCTTAACAATAATGATGTCAGCAAGATCACCATGGAAACAGAAAGGCTGGGTGACACCAATCTCAAAAGAACACAATTGTATTTTGTTTTTAAAAATAATGATTGGGTGCAAAGCATTTAAATTACTTCACTTACTCTGATAAATATTACTTCCCTTACTCTAATAATTATTACTTCATTTACTCTCATATTACTTCACTTACTCTGATAAATATTAATTCCCTTACTCTAATGAAAAATACTGCCTTTACTCTCATATTACTTCACTTACTCTGATAAATATTACTTCCCTTACTCTAATGAATAATACTTCATTTACTCCCATATTACTTCACTTACTCTGATAAATATTACTTCCCTTACTCTAATAAATATTACTTCATTTACTCCCATATTACTTCACTTACTCTGATAAATATTATTTCCCTTACTCTAATAAATATTACTTCATTTACTCTCATATTACTTCACTTACTCTGATAAATATTACTTCCCTTACTCTAATAAATATTACTTCATTTACTCTCATATTACTTCACTTACTCTGATAAATATTACTTCCCTTACTCTAATAAATATTACTTCATTTACTCTCATATTACTTCACTTACTCTGAGCTCCTGCACTTGAATTGCCACTCTCCCCAAAACAGCTGTGCTCCACCAGCTGCTCCACAATGGCCGTCTTGCCGCTGCCCAGCCCTCCGATGATGACCACACCACCAGGCCTGCCCCCACCGTCACCACACAGGACAGACTCCAGCTCATTAAACAACCAGGCCCTTCCCACAAAGACTGGCTTCCCCTCGGGGTGGGGAACTTCAAAGACAATCGGTTTAATCTGGAGCTGGGGTGGCCTGATAGGTGTGAAGCGACCTGGACAAGATGGAAATTGTATTTGAATAACAAACATCACATGCATGGGAGGTAATTCTAAATATAAGGAAAATATAAGTCTTTTCCCCTGAAAAGATGAAATTACAAGCCAATTAAAAAATAAATAACAAATGTTAATAAAAAAATACTAAGATATTTTTTTAATTTTCTAATTAAATTTTCATTTTATTTACAGCAATGATTAAGAATTACAGTGTAATAAAAAAAATCTAAAGCAACTATTTTTTTTTACTACCTTATATAATATCATAGTTTAAAATTTTGCATCAAAGAAAATATGAATAAATCATATCTGATTTCATCTCTACACTAATTTTTCAAAAGGAAAAATAAAAAGTAGTTTATATGATTAGCTATATTATATAATAAAGTTCTTTTAATGACACACAGCTAGTTCAAATAAAGCAAGTAAAGTTCACTTAAAGGCTACGGGGGGGGGGGAGGGGGGAGAGGTGAGCAAAGGTGTTAAATTTTTCTGCTTCTCTAGCCACTGCATTTTACGGCCATTGTGTGTCTAGCACAAACTCCAGCGAACTTTACTTCCAACTCAAGTCAAGTACCCATTTAATGCTGGGTGGATTGGGAACTTTCACCATGACCTGAAAAAATCCCAACCTTTTCACAGAAATTTGAGCCCCGGTCGACAGTTTAGTACAATATGATGTATTATAACTGTCATGTATTATAATTGTCATGTATTATAATTGTCATGTATTATAACTGTCATGTATTACAGTGCTTTTTCAAAGTGGTGGGCAGCGGCCCCCTAGGGGGCCGTGGTCTTCGTAAGGGGGGCCGTGGAATTTCGAAAAATAAAAAAATTTAAGCAATCTAAACCAAAAAAAAAATAGGGGGGCCGCGACATATTGATTGGCGTTCCAACGGGGGGGGGCGTGAGTTCAATAAGTTTGAGAAGCACTGATGTATTACATTACCTCTTCCATCCGTGACAGTGGCTCTGGTAGATCTACGCAGTGAAGATCTTCTTTTACCACCAAACATGGGCAGCTCTTCTATAGCACCAGGTGTCGATGCTGAAAAAGATGGATGAATTATTTCAAATTATTTTGACCTCAGATTTTTTATACAACAGAAAACAGAGTTATTATCCTATGTACAGAGTTATTGCCCCTATGTATCAATTTTTAATTCTAGAAAATTTATTGACCAAAGAAACAAAAATAGTTTAAAATAATTTTATTTATTCAAGTTGCTTTCTGACCAATCTAAACAAAAGGTTCTTGGACATTGGACATTTAGCTGAAAGTATTTTAACACAAAATAAATGCCCCCCCCCTCCCCCCTCAAATTTATTTTAGTCACAGCAGAATGTTGCACAGAATCAGTGAGACAGTTAATGACTGTAATTTAATTAAGCTACTTGTGGTCTGTCAGCTTACTTGTTATTGAGTGTGGCCTCTGAGTGGTGGCCTGCGGGCTGACACTGCTGGTGGACATCAGTGATGTCACGCTGTCAGCACTGAAGTCCCTTGAGCCAGACGGGTACAGGGAGGTAGGGTGGCTCCGTGGTGCATGTGTCCCAAGTTCACTCCCAGATGAGACTGGAGATGTATATAGGACAGGTGTACAGATTTGACAGGTGTACAGATTTGACAGGTGTACAGTCATTAAAAGTTAAAATTATAATCAAGTTTAAAAGGTTTAATTGGATATGCATTCTTAAGGGTAAACATAATAAATTCTAAACTCCATTTGTTACATTCAAAGGTAGAAAAAGTCTAATGTGTTATTTTCTATACAGTGTCCACTACAGCTGCGTGGGTGAAATAATTATATAATTCTGAAATTATTTCACTCTCACTAATTTCAAGGGGTAAAAATGAAGGTTTAAACTTCCTCACCTGTCAGCGTTGACATGGGGCTGGTATCAGACAGACCCCTGTCAGGTGTGTGCTCGCTACTAGACAGGGAGGATATGGTGTTGAATCCAACATCAGCTCCCTGCTGGGTGCCAGCTCCATGGTGGTTCACCGGTACCCCAGGTGGCGGAGGGGGTATCCTGTCACCAAGAAGTAGGCCCAGCCTCATCATCAAATCATTCTGGGCAACATCAGGGGGTGGAGGTGGTGGACTGTTGTTACCTGGGTATTAAATATTTGTGAATTAAAACATGACATGGTTGTGAGTAACTATTTTTGTGTGTTCCCATGTTGATAAAGAATGAATTATTAAATGAAGCATTAAACAACATGTTGGTTAAATGAATTATAATACATAAACTGATTCAATTGGGTGCTGCGGTGGCCAGAGACTCTCTGGTGGTTGGTACAGTGCTCGGTATGGGTTTAAATACCAATGGTGATAATTTTTACATAACGCTTATTATCTAATATGTCTTTGATACCCTGTCTTGGTGGTCTATTATCCAATGTTTCTTTGATACCCTGTCTTGGTGGTCTATTATCCAATGTTTCTTTGATACCCTGTCTTGGTGGTCTATTATCCAATGTTTCTTTGATACCCTGTCTTGGTGGTCTATTATCCAATGTGTCTTTGATACCCTGTCTTGGTGGTCTATTATCCAATGTTTCTTTGATACCCTGTCTTCGTGGTCTATTATCCAATGTGTCTTTGATACCCTGTCTTGGTGGTCTATTATCCAATGTGTCTTTGATACCCTGTCTTGGTGGTCTATTATCTAATGTTTCTTTGATACCCTGTCTTGGTGGTCTGATATTATCAAATGTCTCTTTGATACCCTGTCTTGGTGGTCTATTATCTAATGTCTCTTTGATACCCGGTCTTGGTGGGGTTATGGAAATAATTTGTTTTTACAAGTCCCTGCAAGGATGAGATGCCTATCTCTTAGAGACAATACATCTCTAATGAGACCATTTTACCAGTGCCTTTCTTTCATCCCCGCCAAAGCCAATTGTGCAATGGTCATGGAGGCAGCATCTGGACATAGGGAGGTGACTGGGCAAGCTGGAGAGTCTAGCTTGTAACCCACAGCATGAAGATTGGACTAAAACATGCAGATTCCAAAGCGCCAACCCTCTAGCAAAAAACGAAAAATCATTGTGGCTGTAGAAACTGCGGATTTTTCAAAGTAACTTTCTATACAAGATCAATATTTAATCATCCATGCAGCTAATTTTTAAGTAGTAATATACTTGTGATCCCCTCCTCCTCCACTCACAACAGACAAAAACCATCCCTACCTGTCTCACGGGGTAGTGAATGACTGTAACCACCAGGTACCTACCGCTGTCACCATCAACTGTGGCCATGGACACAGTAGACTTGGTGTATGCGTCTGGCGAGCCCAGGGCCGAGTCGCTGCTGTAGTGGTTCGGGCTGCGGCCGTCATACCGGTATCCAACGATGTGGGTGGGGGGCCCCGAGGGACTGGTGGGCGGTAAAAAATGGGAGGGCTTTGCTGGAACTGGTGGCGGTCCAACCTTTCCACCTGCAGATTGCATGACACAACATTGTTATATGTAATACATGTCAGATTGAATGGTACAACATTGTTATATGTGTGTGAAGTCCCTGTAAGGATGAGATGAAATCCCATAGATCCTATAAACCACCGAGTGGGACGGTTTTTATGGTGCCCTTCTTTCATCCCCACCATAGCCGATAGTGCAATGGCCATGGAGGCACCACGGACTTATGCCAAGACCTGAAATATCCTTTGAGATCGAACCAGGGACCCTCAGGTCGACAGCCAAGCGCTTTACCGCAGGACCACCCGTCCCGCTGTTATATGTAATACATGCCATATTGAAATAAATTTTGAAAAAATAATGATAACAAACATATTCAATAAACATATTGTCCATATAAGGAAGTCAACGCTAATCAGAGACGTGCTAGATTAGGACAACGCAACGAGCATGACAGAATGCAAAACTGTTTATCTGAAGGTCACGAGTTCGAGACCTGAGACATTTTCAAGCCCTAGTTACCACCAGTGACCACCAGCAGGGGCGCAACCAGTATGTTGAAGTTGGTAGGGTCCAAAATATTAGGGAAGATGAATATTTTTAAGTATTAAAATATTTGGTATGTCTGCCCCCAAATTTTGGTAAGGGTCGAAAACCAGTGGCTTTATTTTTGGTAGGGTCCGGACCCACACGACCCGTGTATCGGTTGCGCCCATGACCACCAGTAAATCTTGAATAGGTAGGAGGTACTGGTTGGGGAAAATGAAGGCGGTTGAGCCTAGTGCTAGCCGTGGCTACTGGAAACAGGTAAACTGATCATCTACCCCCAAGTTCATTGTACAGTGGACGTTATATTGGACTCTTCACTTTCTGTAGTGCTCAGGTCAAGCCATATCAAGTGCAGATCACCAAACGTGTTAAACTTTTAACTTTGGCAGAATACTTACCTACCCCATTCACTATTTTGAACTCTCCCCACAATGCTGCCACTATAAATGAACTATTCCCTACGCCAATCAATCATATTCTGTCATATATGACATTTAAATTGTCACACCCCCACATGACGACATACTGCGGTGCACCAGCACCGGATGTGAGCAATTTTCAAACCATAAGCATGACTTTAAGTGATATCACAGTAACGCCTCTTATCATGTGATCCGGCTATTTATATATATATATATAATCACATTACCACCCTCCTCCCTAACCCCTGCCCCTTATATAACAAAGTTATCATTAGAGACGACGTAATGGAGGCTGGGAAGGGGGGGATGGAAAGGGTACATGGCTTCCGTCTTAGCCCAACGCAGTTTGCCATTTACGTCATGTTATCTGGACCAGAATAAACTATCTGTACATCTTCAGACTGTCTTGTCAGTGGCTGTAAAGACCAGTTATGTCAGACCCCACACAGTTACAGACACCCCCTCCCCCACCACCACACACTACACACACACACACACACACACACGCAAGTCGGGACAGGAAATGGCTCTTGGCCTTCAGACATGCCAGACGAAGAGGGCGTGTCCTAGTTGGAAACAATTTTAATCACGCACATCGAGAGAAAGGAGGGGGGGGGGAGGGGAACCCTACTGCTACAGTGTGATACTAAAATCTGTAGACTAAACTATCACTCCCCGATATATTATTACAGTTACACTTTGAGAAACACGTAAACCAACACAAGGCCAAGAAAGATGGATCTCAACTTTCACCCAGACGTGACGTTACATCCAACTTTTCACGAGTTACAACATTTCATCGGTTTCTGAATTTCGTGAGGCGAGGGGGTATGCTGAGGTAGTCAATTCCACACATTTCACAGAACATTTTTTTTAATCAAAGAGAAACTGGAAGCAAGTAAATGTAGTATTGTTTTTAGCGTATATAGTGATGGGCAGTGGATAGTACTGGACTGGATTGTGAGATGGATAGTGGATAGTAATTGACTGGATTGTGAGATGGACAGTTGATAGTACTGGACTGGATTATGAGATGGACGGTGGATAGTACCTGACTGGATTATGTTTATGTATAGATGCACAAGTATCTGTGTAGATGTGCACGTAATTGTACATGCGCACTTTTGTGTGCACATGCGCACTTATGTGTGTACATATGTGTAGATGCGTATATTACGTTGCACATAAAAAGGACGTCGTCCGTGTGTTGTTTTAATTTGGACGCTATTCTGGACGCACGCACGCGCACACACACACATACAACACAACATTCCCATCCTAACGACTGCCCCCCCCCAACTCCTGTGACAATATCGCGTGTATTAAATATCTCATTAAATCTCAAACTTGTATAGCCAGTTACTCTGATCGATGTATTGTTTGCCTTCAAGAATTTTACACAGATTAGAACATAGACTGAAATAAAGGGGGTTTGGTGGGGGGGGGGTAGATTAGAAGAAGATATTCCCAGGCGCCTTTGACGCTGCCTATAATCACATGTGCCATAAATCACCTCTAAGGATACCCCCCTACCCCCCACCCCACACACACCCGCCTCTAGACAGGCCACTCGTGGATTGTCGTTTTTTTTACTTCGGTATTCTAAAAATAATCGATAAAGGTGTTAGTCAGACAAAGGTGTGAGGAACAAAACCTGGACACTACCTGGACGGGAGTCAACCAGATTACGAATCTGATAGTTGTGATATCACGAGTCTGATAGTTGTGCGGAACACAACCTGTATGATACCTTAAAGTACAGATCCGCTCACTGGATAGGTTGGTAATTAGATATAATGTGGCAAAGTCGTCACCAGTTGTTGGAAAGGGGACAAAAATGAATTTTAATTACAGGAGCAATGCCACAAAAAAAGAAATATGTACCGATGGTAGTTGCAATCACATACCAGAAGTAGCAAGAAATATGGAGACAGTAACTGATCTGCAGATCATGTGATAAACCTCGCCATGCACAGTGAATCTCAGGAAGATATGAAATAAATGTTCTTCATTATAAAACAACGGGTGTGAGGAGAACGCTATGCCGATTAAAAATTAAGTACTAATATAGTTGGCATGACATCATGGGTCTACATTTATGTATATATGTTTGTGTGAAGACACAATCTAGGCGTGACATCATGGGTCTACATATATGTATATTGTATATATATATTTGTGTGAGGACACACTCTAGGCATGAATCTAATAGAATATTTTAAATAACAAAAAACTAAAAGACATTCACAACCCAACTCAGTTGTACAACAAACATTGAGGTCAATTGACTAGGACCTGGTCGACCTGATTTCACGACCCACTGACACACGATACTTAACATTTCCTGTTTCACTGGGTCAGGGAGTCATGAGGGGAGGTTTTTTTTTAATGTTTGCATTACCCCCCCACCCCCTTTTCTACTTTCTCACCCCCCCCCCCACACACACATCTAGAGTCAACGCCTAATATATGGATATATATGATATATCTGTATGTCATTTTAGTGCCCTTTCTAGACATATGCACACACTGGGAGTGAGGGGGCACATATAGACCTCAGTGGTTATACAAACCTGCGTAACAACATGTTCAGTTCATGGCTTCCATTCAACACACCTATTTAACGTATGAAATACTGAAAGTAGGTGTGTCTCGTAGTTCAGTTTTCTTCTGTGCACCGAGGTTTGTACACGAGGGAGAAAAGTGTGCATGTGATTCAGTCACATTTAGAAAAATAAAGGAATTCACGACAAAAACTGAATAACTTGATACCATTGTAAGATATTGCGTCTGATGTAAACACAGACACACACACACAGTCTTGGTAACATGTCAACATAACATCGTTCAGTTCCAGTTGTACACACATTTTTCAACAAGGTCATCCAAGCACGCGCGTCTCACCTGAGGGCGACGGGGCCAGGCGAGATCGTGGAGGCAGCTCTGGAACTTCCTGTCTCGTTTTCATGTTGCCGGCTAACAAGTGACCGTTCGTTTTAAGCTTGGGTCGATGAGCTGTGTAGCCCGACTGGTCAACCAGAGGCCGCGGAGCGTCTCTCAGCATCCGAGCTGTGGACGTAGCGTGAAAAACATGAATACGCAGAAAGTAGTGACCACTCATTTATATGTATACGTAGTATGCATTGACCACTCAATCATATGTATACATAGAATGCAGTGACCACTCATTTATATGTATACATAGAATGCAGTGACCACTCACTCATATGTATACGTAGTATGCATTGACCACTCAATCATATGTATACATAGAATGTAGTGACCACTCATTTATATGTATACATAGAATGCAGTGACCACTCACTCATATGTTTACATAGAATGCATTGACCACTCACTCATATGTATACGTAGTATGCATTGACCACTCAATCATATGTATACATAGAATGTAGCGACCACTCATTTATATGTATACATATAATGCAGTGACCACTCACTCATATCTATACATAGAATGCAGTGACCACTCACTCATATGTATACGTAGTATGCAGTGACCACTCATTCATGTATTCTGCAAACGCATTGCCCTAAAACTGACCACACATTAGCGTATTGCCCACAAACTGACCACACATTCATGTACTGCCCACTTGATACTAAAAGTCTCACCTTGTGCATCACAGATAGGACACTTCTCACTGTTGAACATACAGGTGTAACAACGCTCGTGCCCACAGGCGTCTATCAACTTTCTCTTCTTGCCTGCGTCGAACGGCCGGTGACAGGCCGGACACATGTCCATTGAGCTGGAGTCCATCATGACGGAGTCTGCGTCTGTTAATAAAAACAAACAAACAACAACACACAATTAACCATAAGGACACATACAATGTCAATGTTTGTTATAAACAAATGAGTACATAAGGGCGAACAACAAGAGGAGGTGCTACATTTGGCGCCTTTGATTATTTCGACGCGGGCTTCATACAAATCGATCGCTAAAAACCAATAGCAAATTGTAACGAATCCATTATTACATTAGTTATCGATATCGATTGTTGAACTAGGACGCCGATAAAATTACCCCACGGTGCCTTAATTATCGTTGCACCTACCGGACACGGTGTTAATGAATGAATTAATGAAAACGTAGAATCTGACACGGCTTGGGTCGGCGGGTGTCACAGGTGGACGATGTATCGGTCCACTGACCTGATTGGTATTGATCTTGTTTATAGCTGAAATCCAGAATGGCTGTTAGAGGTTAATACTCAGTTCCCCCTTCCCACATACACACCCGCCCCGGGCCCAAAATAACCCCGACTGTATTGTATAGCAGGGCTAACCTGTTGTAACGATAGATTTCAGTATAGCTATACAATCATACCATTTAATGAACCAGTTCAAAAGTTCAGACCAGGGACAAGTATGTATTTTATTAAATTTTAAAGTTCAGGGTAAGACACATTATTCTTTGTGGCATGTGATTTGGGGGGGGGGGGTTACAGCCAAAAGAGTTCAACAAACTTTCTTTGTTACGATTAAATGGGTAATTGAACTGACAATGGGAGGTAGATGGACCAATCAAAAAGAGGTAGATTGACCATTCAAAAGGAGGTAGATGGACCAATCAAAAAGTGGTAGATGGACCAATCAAAAGGAGGTAGATGGACCAATCAAAAAGAGGTAGATGGACCAATCAAAAAGAGGTAGATGGACCAATCAAAAAGTGGTAGATGGACCAATCAAAAGGAGGTAGATGGACCAATCAAAAGGAGGTAGATGGACCAATCAAAAGGAGGTAGATGGACCAATCAAAAAGAGGTAGATGGACCAATCAAAAGGAGGTAGATGGACCAATCAAAAAGAGGTTGATGGACCAATCAAAAGGAGGTAAAGGGACCAATCAAAAGGAGGTAGATGGACCAATCAAAAGGAGGTAGATGGACCAATCAAAAAGAGGTTGATGGACCAATCAAAAGGAGGTAGATGGACCAATCAAAAAGAGGTAGATGGACCAATCAAAAGGAGATAGATGGACCAATCAAAAGGAGGTAGATGGACCAATCAAAAAGAGGTAGATGGACCAATCAAAAAGAGGTAGATGGACCAATCAAAAGGAGGTAGATGGACCAATCAAAAAGAGGTTGATGGACCAATCAAAAGGAGGTAGATGGACCAATCAAAAGGAGGTAGATGGACCAATCAAAAAGAGGTAGATGGACCAATCAAAAAGAGGTAGATGGACCAATCAAAAGGAGGTAGATGGACCAATCAAAAGGAGGTAGATGGACCAATCAAAAGGAGGTAGATGGACCAATCAAAAAGAAGTAGATGGACCAATCAAAAATAGGTAGATGGACCAATCAAAAGGAGGTAGATGGACCAATCAAAAAGAGGTAGATGGACCAATCAAAAGGAGGTAAAGGGACCAATCAAAAAGAGGTAGATGGACCAATCAAAAGGAGGTAGATGGATCAATCAAAAGGAGGTAGATGGACCAATCAAAAGGAGGTAGATGGACCAATCAAAAAGAGGTAGATGGACCAACCAAAAGGAGGTAGATGGACCAATCAAAAAGAAGTAGATGGACCAATCAAAAAGAGGTTGATGGACCAATCAAAAGGAGGTAAAGGGACCAATCAAAAGGAGGTAGATGGACCAATCAAAAGGAGGTAGATGGACCAATCAAAAAGAGGTTGATGGACCAATCAAAAGGAGGTAGATGGATCAATCAAAAGGAGGTAGATGGACCAATCAAAAGGAGGTAGATGGACCAATCAAAAAGAAGTAGATGGACCAATCAAAAATAGGTAGATGGACCAATCAAAAAGAGGTTGATGGACCAATCAAAAGGAGGTAAAGGGACCAATCAAAAGGAGGTAGATGGACCAATCAAAAGGAGGTAGATGGACCAATCAAAAAGAGGTTGATGGACCAATCAAAAGGAGGTAAAGGGACCAATCAAAAGGAGGTAGATGGACCAATCAAAAGGAGGTAGATGGACCAATCAAAAAGAAGTAGATGGACCAATCAAAAATAGGTAGATGGACCAATCAAAAGGAGGTAGATGGACCAATCAAAAAGAGGTAGTTGGACCAATCAAAAGGAGGTAAAGGGACCAATCAAAAAGAGGTAGATGGACCAATCAAAAGGAGGTAGATGGATCAATCAAAAGGAGGTAGATGGACCAATCAAAAGGAGGTAGATGGACCAATCAAAAAGAGGTAGATGGACCAACCAAAAGGAGGTAGATGGACCAATCAAAAAGAGGTTGATGGACCAATCAAAAGGAGGTAAAGGGACCAATCAAAAGGAGGTAGATGGACCAATCAAAAGGAGGTAGATGGACCAATCAAAAAGAGGTTGATGGACCAATCAAAAGGAGGTAAAGGGACCAATCAAAAGGAGGTAGATGGACCAATCAAAAGGAGGTAAAGGGACCAATCAAAAGGAGGTAGATGGACCAATCAAAAGGAGGTAGATGGACCAATCAAAAGGAGGTAGATGGACCAATCAAAAAGAGGTAGATGGACCAATCAAAAGGAGGTAAATGGACCGATCAATAGGAGGTAGATGGACAATCAAAAGGAGGTAAAGGGACCAATCAAAAGGAGGTAGATGGACCAATCAAAAGGAGGTAAATGGACCAATCAAAAGGTGGTAGATGGACAATCAAAAGGAGGTAGATGGACCAATCAAAAGGAGGTAGATGGACCAATTAAAAGGAGGTAGATGGACCAATTAAAAGGAGGTAGATGGACCAATCAAAAGAAGGTGAATGGACCAATCAAAAGGAGGTAATGGACCAACCAAAATATTTGGGGGCCTTTGCATTATGGGATGTTTTAATGAAACATATAGTTGGTGGTCTGGGAACAGTGAAGGGACAGTTCGACAAGAAAGAAGTTAATGAGTAGTGGTCAGAGAGGACAGTTGAGAAGTCGATTCGGGTGTCGAGAAGAGGACAGTAGAGTATAAGATCGGGAACAGTGTGCTAGTAAGTTGTGAACATGAGTAAGACGTTATGTGACTTGAAGCATAGACAAAGAAGTGTGTAAGTGTATTATTATGCAGTTGTGATCTAATGCGTATTACTTTATCAGTTTACACATCTATCGGGACAGTGTAGAACCAGTTAGGTTTGATTTATTGTGTTCATGATTTATCTTTGTGTGAAGACAAAAATAAAGAATATGAACCGTATTAGAGTCGGCTATATATATTGATTGATTGAGAAAGTAAATGACACGCAAGGAACGTCTCCTGAGAACGCCTTAAACATAAAAAATAATACCTGTGCGACACCTGGCAAATGAAACCCAAAAGAAAAAAAACAAGCAATTAAGCCTGTTCCATTCTGGACACAGAACGTGTTAGCGCATTTTCAGTACGTTTGTTATCTTTCAGTAAATATTTGTAAATTTTGGAAATGTTTATAAATTCAATTGTGTAATGCATATATCTGAAAAAAGATATTAAAAGGACAAGTAAGTCATGTTGAATAACTGTTACAAAAATAAATAATGATTACGCCCCTTTGATTAGCTTTTATTATTTATATTTAAAATATAAGCAAAACGGTACATATCGCGAGAGGTCAAATCGCGAAAGGGACTTTTGATGTACACTTGGCAGGCCAAGACCTACACAATGATATATACATCTTGGGTCTAGGACTTATGGTTGCTGAGATATAGGGCGGTCCATTATTAATATAGCTTATATAGTAAAAAACAGCACTTTATAAGGCCCCTTTTACGGCCCTGAGAGGTCAGATCGCGAAATGGAAAAAAAGTCATTTCTCGGTAGGCCAAGACCTACAAAATGATATATACATCATGGGTCTAGGACTTATAGTTGCTGAGATATAGCGTTCCTTTATTAATATAGCTTATATAGTAAAAAACGGTACTAAGGCCCCTTTTACGGCCCTGAGAGGTCAGATCGCGAAATGGAAAAAAGCTATTTCTTGGCAGGCCAAGACCTACAAAATGATATATACATCATGGGTCTAAGACTTATGGTTATTGAGATCTAGGGTGATGACAGACAGACAGACAGACAAAACGGGGACAATAGAGCCTTTTTTTTCGAAAATGCTCTAAAAATATATGAAGGGTTATTAAAAAAAATTGAACTATCAAAAACAGAAGTTTTAGTCAAATGTTGCAGTTGACAAGATGGGTCACGAAGGGTAACAGTTTGAGAAGAACTGAATTTTGTTATCTAAGCCACTGGCACATATAATAATTACTCCAAGACGGAAATTGAAAGATGCAATATTTTTATTTATATATACAGCGCTAGTCATACCCATAAGCAGTTTCATAAATATCTACTGTACTATGTAATACTGTACTGTAATATGTAGAGACTTTATTTAAGAACAAATTAAAAAAAAAATTAAATTAAATTAAAAATCACACAACGCACACGCACAGAGTAAAGAAATGCCCAGAAGATAAATGCCTAAAAAATGTTCATCTGAAACCTACAAAAAGTTCAGTTGTCACATATCTGATACGGAGTATCGCGTGCTATTCATCGACTGGAAATGTAAAAAAAATATATATTCCAGTTAAAGCAAAGCTCAAAAATTGATAAGTTGTGGTGAAATATACCAGGTGTACAAAAAAAAAAACGGTTTATTTTGGACTTATGTAAGGAGTTGATAAAAATAATCAAATCATTACAGATAAATAACAAAAAAAAAAACCTTTCTGATGTTCTATTTTTTTTGTTTAGAACTCAATGTTATTTAGTTCTTTAGATTATTAGAAAGTTATTGCATGCACTGAACATTATAGTTCTTGTAACACGTTTTACTGCTGCAACTGCTAAGGCATCAGGCCATGGTTAAAGTTTGCAATGTAAAATTTATATAAAAATAAAGAAAACTCGATTCACGCACGTTTAACAATGTGGCTTTCTGATGTTGCGGTTGTATGGGAAGACAGATGTGAAACCGGAGTTATTTCTTATGTGCGTATGTCTTGCTGTAACCGCCTAGATTGTAATTTTTTTTTTCAAATAGCCAAGTTAAGATGTCCACATCAAACGTAGGTGGTGGCTCGCTGTTGGTGTGGTTACACGTGGTACAAGGCGGAAACAGGTCACAGTTTCGTACACCATCAAGATACCACTGACGTGAAATAATCGAATCCATGGGGACATAGGACAGTGGTTCTCAAACTTTTACGGTTTGGTTTTCGCGACCCGTCAGCAAAGAAAATCTTCGTGTGTGTGTATTATATATATATATATATATATATATATATATTCCCTTTTAATTTGCAGATCTGCAAACATTTAGTTTTGAAACATTTAGAGAAGCAGATTTGTGATTGTACATTTATAGTTTTCTGCCCAAATAGTTTAACACTGAAATTTGACGCGACCCATATACATTTCGTCAGCAAACCACACTTTGAGATCCACTGTAGCATCGTATTTTGGTGGGAAGATCCCTAAAGTGGATCTATGTAGAATCTTTCGGACAAAACAGACAAAAACTGATTGTACATTAGGCTTCCGTAGCTCTTTGTACATTGTGTATACATCAAGAAATATAAACTGGCAGTTCAATATGTTGTAAGAAACTTTTTATTTACCATTCATAAAATCAAGTAAGTACATTATCAGTTGGGTTGCTGTCATAAAAAACAAGCACGAAACGCTCTGTAAATAGTGTACATATTTAAAAGTGCTTGCTAAAACCAAAATATACAAACAGTTGCAAAATAATAATAATAATATAGAAATAAAGCCAGAGACGTAGAATATCTGCGCCTAAAAAAGCAACAACATGGCAACACTTGTAGTCAAATTACATCAACCCAAGCATATTGTAGAGCAGGCATCGCGCAGGCCTCGTCCGAATGTTGAGTTTAAATCAACTCTTTACTCGGGGAAACTTTACACGTCAGCCTTATCATATTTACTTCTCCATCACACACCGAGCTGTTGGCCACGTTCTTGACATATGCAGTTGAGTTGAGTGCTAACTTGAAGGGGAGAAATAAAGAAACATAAACCTCCCGGTGGGGTGGGGAGGGGGGGTTCCCACATTCACAGTGGGATGTCAACTTGGATGTGAAGGTTGTTTTAAAAGAAACTATCGCACGTCGTCGCAGTGAAGACATTCATGTCTTGACGTATCACATGAACTTAAATTACAAATTGAATGTTGTCTCACGTGAGAGAGTCTTGCACGGAATTGATTTGAAAGAAAATATTTAGCTGCACCATGAATTAGACAACTGTATGGAGGGTTGAATTGTGTACAGTTTGTTTATTAGCTACCAACCGATAAGTACGAACTATAATGGCCATGAATGTAGTGCCATGAATATTATGTATCCACACATCTTGTTTATTATTTGTTTAAATCGTTCAGTAAAGGTATAATAAATGTATAACATGCATGTAGTTAGTTATACATGAGTTATAGCGTGAGATAGCTACAACTAAGATTTAGAAATTAGCCATGGACAGACTCGGGCTAAGGTCGGTTGGGCCTCCCCCCCCCCCGAGCGCAGACTACAATACCCCCCACACCCCACCCCAAAATTAAATAAATACGGTCATCAAAACGGTTTTACCAGAAGTGCAAATTGGGTCCTCTTGCCCCCCCCCCCCATACTTGGAGCCCCAGTCTTGTTACAAACACATCGACAGATTTACAATTTCTTTTTCCACCACTAACGTTTTTATTGAATACACATAGAAATCATTATAATGAATGACTTGTAGAGTAGAGCAAGGCAACTGTGTGATTGGTTGAAATACAAGAACGATTACCCAATGAGACAATGCACAGCAAGTTGCATGAGTTCACAATCAAACCAACTTGACATTGCAATCAAATACAAACAACCAGAAAAATGCGGTCACTGTGGTAGTGGTAGAAGATTTACAAAAGTCTAACTGTACACAAAATATTAACAAACAAAAAAAAAAGAAAATAATTTAAGTGTCAAACGAACGACCTGACACACAGATACAATTAAATCTTGTCATTGTACAGTAACTGAAAATGTCGCACTCAAGACAGATTTATTGATTACAAAAATAAACGTGACAAATGTGGGGGAGGGATACAGATAAAAAGTACAAAACTGTTTCACCTTTACTGGGTGACTAAGTGATGCCATGTGAGTGACATAGTGCACACCCGCCCTCCCTGTTTATAGTTTTATTATGTGGTGGGGAGGGAAGCGGATGGGGGTGTGATTCAGGACAACAGACGCCATGCTTTTAAAAGTTGAGAGACTACAGCCGAGTAATACGGACATGAGGTCATTACTGGCCAAACTACCCCTCCCATATGACAGAAGACATGACCGCTAGGGAATAGTGTTGAGACAAGAATGGTAAAATACAGTTACTTTTATCAGGAGGTCTTCAGGATTTTTTATAACGCATCCCACAGGCAACTTTAATGGCACCGCCTTCTTTGATGATCCTTGATGTCATTATTCATGCTACACCCCCACCCCCACCAATTTCTTTTACCCAAAGTGTGTTTCATTTTTTCTTTATCTTAACCGTCTTTGAAGAAAGAGCAATAACGCCCCTGTTGAATCTCCCCCCCACCCCCACCCGACCTACGCCCATCCCCATCGAGAAAATCGACGGTCCTCGGTGCAGGAATACTTTACGGACCCTTATAAAATAATAACACAATAAACCAATTGAAAACAAAATTCATATTATACGTGAGACAAAAAAAATGGACCCCCGCCCCAGAGCACTGCACCCACTCGTGTCGGGCCTGTTACTCAACACATTGTGCCTTCTGATATAACTGTACTGATAATGATCTGAAATGACACGGTGTGTATGGTATGTACCCACAGACAGCAATGTTTATAAGTATATGTACATCAATCAAACAAAACAGGATAATAACAAATAAACTCATCAAACGTAATAGAAAGACTCCCAACTGACTACTGACTAAGGCTACATCACAAAGGTGACTATAAAAACTATATCTCTCACTGTCTCTAAATGTCAACTATTCAACTGATTTGCAAGACTACGTGTCCGCCTCTATTCAATGATTGCGCGGGACTAGCAGGTATCATGGATACATAAGGAAAAGATAAACCAACACAAGAGAGTGGCACGTGACACACAGTAGATATTATACAACTCTAGAACAACAAAAAAACTCGCCCTCGTCTCAGTGAAAAGATCTATGCGTAGTCATGAATCTTTTTTTAAGTTGGCTGTATACTCGTCTCGACATTATCACTTGTATCAACCGGCGCTCCACAACGGATTGGGTTTCCGTCCATTTATTCAATTCGTTTTTTTTTTAAATCAGATATCAATAAACGAATCTGTGTCTCTTTCCGATATGTCGTTTATAATAAAATAAAGAATGACGATATTTCCAAAGTGGGCCACTGACCTAATCCAGGGAATGAAGTAAACAATACAATGTTTACTGTTACTGGGTATAGGTTTCTTTCTAATCGTCACCCACTGATGGATGGTGTGTGCCCTCCACACCTGCCTGCTGGAGTTGAGGGAAGTAAATAACAGGGTATATAAAGTTATCTCTGTCATACGGTAGTGGGAGACTCGTTGACAGGTGAGAAGATATCAACCCTCCCAGGTGATAAATAATGTTTTAATATATTTTTGAAGTAACGAAAGTCAACATTATAATTATGTCTAGGACGGAGGCAAGTCTCGACAAGACAGTACGCCTTCCAGACAGTCATCTCGCTAATAATATACGGACTAAGGGTTATCCGGTCTACATAAAGAAATAATGTACGCAATTAAATGAGGTTTCGGAATCTGCAGTTAAAAAACAAGTATTTTTTAATAGTACTTAATGAGCAGAAAATGGTTAAATGTATTTAAATAGCTTCTGTGTAATCAGATTTTCGTTATACGGATACCCTTTGAGCCACAATAGGCCGGATAATCGACAGTTTACTGTGTTTTGCGTTTTGCAAATTTACCACGTGCAAACATCTTAATGTCATCTTTTATCAATGTCCCCGGAGGGGGGAGGTGCATTTCCCCATTTAACAATTACCGAGACCAAGTACTTCAGTAAAATGACATAAATAAAACCACTCAATCCCATTACAATTAAACTCACCCTCAATGTAAACACAGCCAGGACTTTGTACTCACCATGTGAACAGCCCGCTTCAGTACTCACTCCTACAAGTGACCCCCCCCCCTCGCACCCCTGTCCCCGATCAGCTGCGTAGTTTTAGCCTGACCAGAGAAACTTGTGTTTCAGGTTTTGTCCAGCTAATGAACTCAAAATAGATCACTCTGTCTGGAATGTATTTAGTCAAGCTGGCTTAAGAGAGATGAACACAGTGGTCATTAGCTGGCTCTGGCCTATGTAGAACTTTTTCTTCTTCTTAGTTAATGACCTACATAGATTCACTAGCTTCACTTATAGTGAGACTTTCTGTGAGACTTCCGTTATCAACCTCACAATATCGTGTTTTAATATTATTCGTGTCGGCAATATAAACTAAAAATAACTTAATTAAAATATTACTAAAAAGTAAAACAAAAAATTCCTTACATAAAAAGTCCTTAGACTTATACAAACATTGATTTAATACATTATATCAATGTTTATATTGACTAAAAGTGTAATCGCCAATATGAATTAACTGATATTAGAAGTTAATAAAGTTTGAAAAACATTACATTACATATTCTATAATATTTTAATGTTGCAATGGTACAAGAGGTACTAATTGATTTAACAATTTTTTTTTTAATATTTAGACAGTTTTTAGTCAACTAATTTTATATATTTAATACATTGTATAAAGTATAGAAAAAATATGAAATCTATTTACTTGCATACTTCTCTCATCTACTCAATATTACAGCAGAGTATACTTTCTACTAGGCTGGATAGTACGGAAGGCTAGCCGGATAGTCAAGATTCTTCTAAATTCTCCTCAAATACTTACATTAAATCTATCAGCTGGGACAACGGGTTATATAGTCCCATCTGTGTTCTATACAATATTTACCATACTATTATATCACCCTATACAATATCTACCATAATATTATATCACCCAATACAATATCTACCATACTATTATATCACCCTATACAATATCTACCCTACTATTACTTATACAATATCTACCATAATATTATATCACCCAATACAATATCTACCATACTATTATATTACCCTATACAATATCTACCATAATATTATATCACATACAAACACACGATACAATATCTACCATAATATTATATCACATACAAACACACGCTACCCAGATACAATCATTTCAATCATGTTCAACGTTTTAAAAAAATTCATTCAAAACCATAGGACAGAAAGTATATTTCTGTTCACAGTGTAAAAAAGAAATGCATATATCGCCATTAAAGACACCTGTGTTTACCTGTGTATGTGTATGTAATTTATTTTGTAAGAAGTCGCTATATATAGGTGTTTGTGCGTGCATGTGTGTGTATGCGAATGTGTGTATATGCTTATGTATGTGTGTGTCTGTCTGTCTGTCTCGTGGCGTAATGTGGTATTGTTGTATGCTACTTCAGGAACATTTCACCTGACCTCATCTATAAATAGATGCACACAAAAATAAACAACCGTTTCAGTTTGTACACCCAATTTTTCAACACAAATGTTGAAACCTCGATGAAGATAAATCACCGACCGAGAATCTCGCGAGATCTACCGTTGTTTCAACGTCAAGTTGGAATTTTTAAATAAACTTAAATACAATTTGGGAGAAGGAGTGGATATATTGGAGGAGGAGTGGATATATTGGAGGAGGAGTGGGTATATTGGAGGAGGAGTGGGTGTATTGGAGGAGGAGTGGGTATATTGGAGGAGGAGTGGGTGTATTGGAGGAGGAGTGGGTATATTGGAGGAGGAGTGGGTGTATTGGAGGAGGAGTGGGTGTACTGGAGGAGGAGTGGCAGTACTGGAGGAGGAGTGGGTACATTGGAGGAGGAGTGGGTGTACTGGAGGAGGAGAGGGTGTACTGGAGGAGGAGTGGGAGTACTGGAGGAGGAGTGGGTACATTGGAGGAGGAGTGGGTGTATTGGAGGAGGAGTGGGTATACTGGAGGAGGAGTGGATGTACTGGAGGAGGAGTGGGAGTACTGGAGGAGGAGTGGATATATTGGAGGAGGTGTGGGTGTACTGGAGGAGGAGTGGGTGAATTGGAGGAGGAGTGGATGTATTGGAGGAGGAGTGGGTGTATTGGAGGAGGAGTTGGTGTATTGGAGGAGGAGTGGGTGTATTGGAGGAGTTGGTGTATTGGAGGAGGAGTGGGTGTATTGGAGGAGGAGTGGATATATTGGAGGAGGAGTGGGTGTATTGGTGGAGGAGTGGGTGTATTGGAGGAGGAGTGGATGTATTGGAGGAGGAGTGGGTGTATTGGAGGAGGAGTTGGTGTATTGGAGGAGGAGTGGGTGTATTGGAGGAGTTTGTGTATTGGAGGAGGAGTGGGTGTATTGGAGGAGGAGTGGATATATTGGTGGAGGAGTGTGTGTATTGGAGGAGGAGTGGGTGTATTGGAGGAGGAGTGGGTGTACTGGAGGAGGAGTGGGAGTACTGGAGGAGGAGTGGGTGTATTGGAGGAGTGGATATATTGGAGGAGGAGTGGGTGTAATGGAGGAGGAGTGGGTGTACTGGAGGAGGAGTGGGAGTACTGGAGGAGGAGTGGATATATTGGAGGAGGAGTGGGTGTACTGGAGGAGGAGTGGGTGTACTGGAGGAGGAGTGGGAGTACTGGAGGAGGAGTGGGTGTACTGGAGGAGGAGTGGGTGTATTGGAGGAGGAGTGGGTGTACTGGAGGAGGAGTGGGTGTACTGGAGAAGGAGTGGGAGTACTGGAGGAGGAGTGGGAGTACTGGAGGAGGAGTGGATATAATGGAGGAGGAGTGGATATAATGGAGGAGGAGTGGGTGTACTGGAGGAGGAGTGGGTGTACTAGAGGAGGAGTGGGTATATTAGAGGAGGAGTGGGTGTATTGGAGGAGGAGTGGGTGTATTAGAGGAGGAGTGGGTGTATTGGAGGAGGAGTGGGTGTATTGGAGGAGTGGGTGTATTGGAGGAGGAGTGGGTGTACTGGAGGAGGAGTGGGTGTACTGGAGGAGGAGTGGATATATTGGAGGAGGAGTGGATATATTGGAGGAGGAGTGGGTGTACTAGAGGAGGAGTGGGTATATTGGAGGAGGAGTGGGTGTATTGGAGGAGGAGTGGGTATATTGGAGGAGGAGTGGGTGTATTGGAGGAGTGGGTGTATTGGAGGAGGAGAGGGTGTACTGGAGGAGGAGAGGGTGTACTGGAGGAGGAGTGGATATATTGGAGGAGGAGTGGGTGTACTGGAGGAGGAGTGGGTATATTGGAGGAGGAGTGGGTGTATTGGAGGAGGAGTGGATATATTAGAGGAGGAGTGGGTGTATTGGAGGAGGAGTTGGTGTACTGGAGGAGAGCTGGGTGTATTGGAGGAGTGGGTGTATTGGAGGAGGAGTGGGTGTATTGGAGGAGTAGTGGGTGTATTGGAGGAGGAGTGGGTGTATTGGAGGAGGAGTGGGTGTATTGGAGGAGGAGTGGGTGTATTGGGGGAGGAGTGGGTGTATTGGAGGAGGAGTGGGTGTACTGGAGGAGGAGTAGATATATTGGAGGAGGAGTGGGAGTACTGGAGGAGGAGTGGGTGTATTGGAGGAGGAGTGGGTGTACTGGAGGAGGAGTAGATATATTGGAGGAGGAGTGGGAGTACTGGAGGAGGAGTGGGAGTACTGGAGGAGGAGTGGATATATTGGAGGAGGAGTGGGTGTACTGGAGGAGGAGTGGGTGTATTGGAGGAGGAGTGGGTGTACTGGAGGAGGAGTGGGTGTACTGGAGGAGGAGTGGATATATTCGAGGAGGAGTGGGTGTATTGGAGGAGGAGTGGGTGTATTGGAGGAGGAGTTGGTGTACTGGAGGAGGAGTTGGTGTATTGGAGGAGGAGTGGGTGTACTGGAGGAGGAGTGGATATATTGGAGGAGGAGTGGGTGTACTGGAGGAGGAGTGGGTATATTGGAGGAGGAGTGGGTGTATTGGAGGAGGAGTGGGTATATTGGAGGAGGAGTGGGTATATTGGAGGAGGAGTGGGTATATTGGAGGAGGAGTGGGTGTATTGGAGGAGGATTGGGTGTACTGGAGGAGGAGTGGGAGTACTGGAGGAGGAGTGGGTACATTGGAGGAGGAGTGGGTGTACTGGAGGAGGAGTGGGTGTACTGGAGGAGGAGTGGGTGTACTGGAGGAGGAGTGGGAGTACTGGAGGAGGAGTGGGTGTATTGGAGGAGGAGTGGGTGTATTGGAGGAGGAGTGGGTGTATTGGAGGAGGAGTGGGTGTATTGGAGGAGGAGTGGGTATATTGGAGGAGGAGTGGGTGTATTGGAGGAGGAGTTGGTGTACTGGAGGAGGAGTGGGTGTACTAAAGGAGGAGTGGGTGTACTGGAGGAGGAGTGGGTGTACTGGAGGAGGAGTTGGTATATTGGAGGAGGAGTGGGTGTATTGGAGGAGGAGTGGATGTATTGGAGGAGGAATGGATGTATTGGAGGAGGAGTGGGTGTATTGGAGGAGTTGGTGTATTGGAGGAGGAGTGGGTGTATTGGAGGAGTTGGTGTATTGGAGTAGGAGTGGGTGTATTGGAGGAGGAGTGGATATATTGGAGGAGGAGTGGGTGTATTGGTGGACGAGTGGGTGCATTGGAGGAGGAGTTGGTGTATTGGAGGAGGAGTGGGTGTATTGGAGGAGGAGTGGGTGTACTGGAGGAGGAGTGGGAGTACTGGAGGAGGAGTGGGTGTATTGCAGGAGTGGATATATTGGAGGAGGAGTGGGTGTAATGGAGGAGGAGTGGGTGTACTGGAGGAGGAGTGGGAGTACTGGAGGAGGAGTGGATATATTGGAGGAGGAGTGGGAGTACTGGAGGAGGAGTGGATATATTGGAGGAGGAGTGGGTGTACTGGAGGAGGAGTGGGTGTACTGGAGGAGGAGTGGGAGTACTGGAGGAGTGGATATATTGGAGGAGGAGTGGGTGTACTGGAGGAGGAGTGGGTGTATTGGAGGAGGAGTGGATATATTGGAGGAGTGGGTGTACTGGAGGAGGAGTGGGTGTACTGGAGGAGGAGTGGGAGTACTGGAGGAGGAGTGGGAGTACTGTAGGAGGAGTGGATATAATGGAGGAGGAGTGGGTGTACTGGAGGAGGAGTGGGTGCACTTGAGGGAGGAGTGGATATATTGGAGGAGGAGTGGGTGTACTAGAGGAAGAGTTGGTATATTGGAGGAGGAGTGGGTGTATTGGAGGAGGAGTGGGTATATTGGAGGAGGAGTGGGTGTATTGGAAGAGGAGTGGATATATTGGAGGAGGAGTGGGAGTACTGTAGGAGGAGTGGATATATTGGAGGAGGAATGGGTGTACTGGAGGAGGAGTTGATATATTGGAGGAGGAGTGGGTGTACTAGAGGAGGAGTGAGTATATTGGAGGAGGAGTGGGTGTATTGGAGGAGGAGTGGGTATATTGGAGGAGGAGTGGGTGTATTGGAGGAGGAGTGGGTATATTGGAGGAGGAGTGGATGTATTGGAGGAGGAGTGGGTGTATTGGAGGAGGAGTTGGTGTATTGGAGGAGGAGTGGGTGTATTGGAGGAGTTTGTGTATTGGAGGAGGAGTGGGTGTATTGGAGGAGGAGTGGGTGTATTGGAGGAGGAGTGGGTGTATTGGAGGAGGAGTGGGTGTATTGGAGGAGGAGTGGGTGTACTGGAGGAGGAGTGGGAGTACTGGAGGAGGAGTGGGTGTATTGGAGGAGTGGATATATTGGAGGAGGAGTGGGTGTAATGGAGGAGGAGTGGGTGTACTGGAGGAGGAGTGGGAGTACTGGAGGAGGAGTGGATATATTGGAGGAGGAGTGGGTGTACTGGAGGAGGAGTGGGTGTACTGGAGGAGGAGTGGGTGTACTGGAGGAGGAGTGGGTGTATTGGAGGAGGAGTGGGTGTACTGGAGGAGGAGTGGGTGTACTGGAGAAGGAGTGGGAGTACTGGAGGAGGAGTGGGAGTACTGGAGGAGGAGGTATAATGGAGGAGGAGTGGATATAATGGAGGAGGAGTGGGTGTACTGGAGGAGGAGTGGGTGTACTGGAGGAGGAGTGGGTGTACTAGAGGAGGAGTGGGTATATTGGAGGAGGAGTGGGTGTATTGGAGGAGGAGTGGGTGTATTAGAGGAGGAGTGGGTGTATTGGAGGAGGAGTGGGTGTATTGGAGGAGGAGTGGGTGTATTGGAGGAGGAGTGGGTGTACTGGAGGAGGAGTGGGTGTACTGGAGGAGGAGTGGATATATTGGAGGAGGAGTGGATATATTGGAGGAGGAGTGGGTGTACTAGAGGAGGAGTGGGTATATTGGAGGAGGAGTGGGTGTATTGGAGGAGGAGTGGGTATATTGGAGGAGGAGTGGGTGTATTGGAGGAGTGGGTGTATTGGAGGAGGAGAGGGTGTACTGGAGGAGGAGAGGGTGTACTGGAGGAGGAGTGGATATATTGGAGGAGGAGTGGGTGTACTGGAGGAGGAGTGGGTATATTGGAGGAGGAGTGGGTGTATTGGAGGAGGAGTGGATATATTAGAGGAGGAGTGGGTGTATTGGAGGAGGAGTTGGTGTACTGGAGGAGAGCTGGGTGTATTGGAGGAGTGGGTGTATTGGAGGAGGAGTGGGTGTATTGGAGGAGTAGTGGGTGTATTGGAGGAGGAGTGGGTGTATTGGAGGAGGAGTGGGTGTACTGGAGGAGGAGTGGGTGTATTGGAGAAGGAGTGGGTGTATTGGGGGAGGAGTGGGTGTATTGGAGGAGGAGTGGGTGTACTGGAGGAGGAGTAGATATATTGGAGGAGGAGTGGGAGTACTGGAGGAGGAGTGGGTGTATTGGAGGAGGAGTGGGTGTACTGGAGGAGGAGTAGATATATTGGAGGAGGAGTGGGAGTACTGGAGGAGGAGTGGGAGTACTGGAGGAGGAGTGGATATATTGGAGGAGGAGTGGGTGTACTGGAGGAGGAGTGGGTGTATTGGAGGAGGAGTGGGTGTACTGGAGGAGGAGTGGATATATTCGAGGAGGAGTGGGTGTATTGGAGGAGGAGTGGGTGTATTGGAGGAGGAGTGGGTGTATTGGAGGAGGAGTTGGTGTACTGGAGGAGGAGTGGGTGTATTGGAGGAGGAGTGGGTGTACTGGAGGAGGAGTGGATATATTGGAGGAGGAGTGGGTGTACTGGAGGAGGAGTGGGTATATTGGAGGAGGAGTGGGTGTACTGGAGGAGGAGTGGGTATATTGGAGGAGGAGTGGGTGTATTGGAGGAGGAGTGGGTGTACTGGAGGAGGAGTGGGTGTATTGGAGGAGGAGTGGGTGTACTGGAGGAGGAGTGGATATATTCGAGGAGGAGTGGGTGTATTGGAGGAGGAGTGGGTGTATTGGAGGAGGAGTTGGTGTACTGGAGGAGGAGTTGGTGTATTGGAGGAGGAGTGGGTGTACTGGAGGAGGAGTGGATATATTGGAGGAGGAGTGGGTGTACTGGAGGAGGAGTGGGTATATTGGAGGAGGAGTGGGTGTATTGGAGGAGGAGTGGGTATATTGGAGGAGGAGTGGGTATATTGGAGGAGGAGTGGGTATATTGGAGGAGGAGTGGGTGTATTGGAGGAGGATTGGGTGTACTGGAGGAGGAGTGGGAGTACTGGAGGAGGAGTGGGTACATTGGAGGAGGAGTGGGTGTACTGGAGGAGGAGTGGGTGTACTGGAGGAGGAGTGGGAGTACTGGAGGAGGAGTGGGTGTACTGGAGGAGGAGTGGGTGTACTGGAGGAGGAGTGGGTGTACTGGAGGAGGAGTTGGTATATTGGAGGAGGAGTGGGTATATTGGAGGAGGAGTGGGTGTACTGGAGGAGGAGTTGGTGTACTGGAGGAGGAGTGGGTGTACTGGAGGAGGAGTGGGTGTACTGGAGGAGGAGTTGGTATATTGGAGGAGGAGTGGGTGTATTGGAGGAGGAGTGGATGTATTGGAGGAGGAATGGATGTATTGGAGGAGGAGTGGGTGTATTGGAGGAGTTGGTGTATTGGAGGAGGAGTGGGTGTATTGGAGGAGTTGGTGTATTGGAGTAGGAGTGGGTGTATTGGAGGAGGAGTGGATATATTGGAGGAGGAGTGGGTGTATTGGTGGACGAGTGGGTGCATTGGAGGAGGAGTTGGTGTATTGGAGGAGGAGTGGGTGTATTGGAGGAGGAGTGGGTGTACTGGAGGAGGAGTGGGAGTACTGGAGGAGGAGTGGGTGTATTGCAGGAGTGGATATATTGGAGGAGGAGTGGGTGTAATGGAGGAGGAGTGGGTGTACTGGAGGAGGAGTGGGAGTACTGGAGGAGGAGTGGATATATTGGAGGAGGAGTGGGAGTACTGGAGGAGGAGTGGATATATTGGAGGAGGAGTGGGTGTACTGGAGGAGGAGTGGGTGTACTGGAGGAGGAGTGGGAGTACTGGAGGAGTGGATATATTGGAGGAGGAGTGGGTGTACTGGAGGAGGAGTGGGTGTATTGGAGGAGGAGTGGATATATTGGAGGAGTGGGTGTACTGGAGGAGGAGTGGGTGTACTGGAGGAGGAGTGGGAGTACTGGAGGAGGAGTGGGAGTACTGTAGGAGGAGTGGATATAATGGAGGAGGAGTGGGTGTACTGGAGGAGGAGTGGGTGCACTTGAGGGAGGAGTGGATATATTGGAGGAGGAGTGGGTGTACTAGAGGAAGAGTTGGTATATTGGAGGAGGAGTGGGTGTATTGGAGGAGGAGTGGGTATATTGGAGGAGGAGTGGGTGTATTGGAAGAGGAGTGGATATATTGGAGGAGGAGTGGGAGTACTGTAGGAGGAGTGGATATATTGGAGGAGGAATGGGTGTACTGGAGGAGGAGTTGATATATTGGAGGAGGAGTGGGTGTACTAGAGGAGGAGTGAGTATATTGGAGGAGGAGTGGGTGTATTGGAGGAGGAGTGGGTATATTGGAGGAGGAGTGGGTGTATTGGAGGAGGAGTGGGTATATTGGAGGAGGAGTGGGTGTATTGGAGGAGGAGAGGGTGTACTGGAGGAGGAGTGGATATATTGGAGGAGGAGTGGGTGTACTGGAGGAGGAGTGGGTATATTGGAGGAGGAGTGGGTGTATTGGAGGAGGAGTGGAGGAGGAGTGGGTGTATTGGAGGAGGAGTGGGTGTACTGGAGGAGGAGTGGCAGTACTGGAGGAGGAGTGGGTACATTGGAGGAGGAGTGGGTGTACTGGAGGAGGAGAGGGTGTACTGGAGGAGGAGTGGGAGTACTGGAGGAGGAGTGGGTACATTGGAGGAGGAGTGGGTGTATTGGAGGAGGAGTGGGTATACTGGAGGAGGAGTGGATGTACTGGAGGAGGAGTGGGAGTACTGGAGGAGGAGTGGATATATTGGAGGAGGTGTGGGTGTACTGGAGGAGGAGTGGGTGAATTGGAGGAGGAGTGGATGTATTGGAGGAGGAGTGGGTGTATTGGAGGAGGAGTTGGTGTATTGGAGGAGGAGTGGGTGTATTGGAGGAGTTGGTGTATTGGAGGAGGAGTGGGTGTATTGGAGGAGGAGTGGGTGTATTGGAGGAGGAGTGGGTGTATTGGAGGAGGAGTGGGTGTATTGGAGGAGGAGTGGATGTATTGGAGGAGGAGTGGGTGTATTGGAGGAGGAGTTGGTGTATTGGAGGAGGAGTGGGTGTATTGGAGGAGTGGGTGTATTGGAGGAGGAGTGGATATATTGGTGGAGGAGTGTGTGTATTGGAGGAGGAGTGGGTGTATTGGAGGAGGAGTGGGTGTATTGGAGGAGGAGTGGGTGTACTGGAGGAGGAGTGGGAGTACTGGAGGAGGAGTGGGTGTATTGGAGGAGTGGATATATTGGAGGAGGAGTGGGTGTAATGGAGGAGGAGTGGGTGTACTGGAGGAGGAGTGGGAGTACTGGAGGAGGAGTGGATATATTGGAGGAGGAGTGGGTGTACTGGAGGAGGAGTGGGTGTACTGGAGGAGGAGTGGGAGTACTGGAGGAGGAGTGGGTGTACTGGAGGAGGAGTGGGTGTATTGGAGGAGGAGTGGGTGTACTGGAGGAGGAGTGGGTGTACTGGAGAAGGAGTGGGAGTACTGGAGGAGGAGTGGGAGTACTGGAGGAGGAGTGGATATAATGGAGGAGGAGTGGATATAATGGAGGAGGAGTGGGTGTACTGGAGGAGGAGTGGGTGTACTGGAGGAGGAGTGGGTGTACTAGAGGAGGAGTGGGTATATTAGAGGAGGAGTGGGTGTATTGGAGGAGGAGTGGGTGTATTAGAGGAGGAGTGGGTGTATTGGAGGAGGAGTGGGTGTATTGGAGGAGTGGGTGTATTGGAGGAGGAGTGGGTGTACTGGAGGAGGAGTGGGTGTACTGGAGGAGGAGTGGGTATATTGGAGGAGGAGTGGATATATTGGAGGAGGAGTGGGTGTACTAGAGGAGGAGTGGGTATATTGGAGGAGGGGTGGGTGTATTGGAGGAGGAGTGGGTATATTGGAGGAGGAGTGGGTGTATTGGAGGAGTGGGTGTATTGGAGGAGGAGAGGGTGTACTGGAGGAGGAGAGGGTGTACTGGAGAAGGAGTGGATATATTGGAGGAGGAGTGGGTGTACTGGAGGAGGAGTGGGTATATTGGAGGAGGAGTGGGTGTACTGGAGGAGTGGGTGTATTGGAGGAGGAGTTGGTGTACTGGAGGAGAGCTGGGTGTATTGGAGGAGTGGGTGTATTGGAGGAGGAGTGGGTGTATTGGAGGAGTAGTGGGTGTATTGGAGGAGGAGTGGGTGTATTGGAGGAGGAGTGGGTGTACTGGAGGAGGAGTGGGTGTATTGGAGAAGGAGTGGGTGTATTGGGGGAGGAGTGGGTGTATTGGAGGAGGAGTGGGTGTACTGGAGGAGGAGTAGATATATTGGAGGAGGAGGGGAGTACTGGAGGAGGAGTGGGTGTACTGGAGGAGGAGTGGGTGTACTGGAGGAGGAGTAGATATATTGGAGGAGGAGTGGGAGTACTGGAGGAGGAGTGGGTGTACTGGAGGAGGAGTGGATATATTGGAGGAGGAGTGGGTGTACTGGAGGAGGAGTGGGTGTATTGGAGGAGGAGTGGGTGTACTGGAGGAGGAGTGGGTGTACTGGAGGAGGAGTGGATATATTAAACAAAATAAAGTAGATTATAGCGGAAATCTATAAGTTAAAAAATCAAAACTTCATCTGCTGGTAGACAGTGTATTAGTGTCATGCATGACGTAACTACTCTATACAGACAGTGTATTAGTGTCATGCATGACGTAACTACTCTATACAGTGTATTAGTGTCATGCATGACGTAACTACTCTATACAGACAGTGTATTAGTGTCATGCATGACGTAACTACTCTATACAGTGTATTAGTGTCATGCATGACGTAACTACTCTATACAGACAGTGTATTACAGTGTATTAGTGTCATGCATGACGTAACTACTCAACACAGGCATAGTGTCGATGACAGATGGAAATATCCAATTGAAATGTCAGAATAAAATAAAAATTGAAATATTAACAAAACAGAAAATGGCAGATTAAACATAGAGAGCAGTGATAGTGAGGGGGGGAAAGACAGACAGACAGATATAGTGAGGTGCCTTTTAAATGCAGGGGTGGGGGTACGGTCTTCCAACAAAAAGTTTAAAAACGATGGAAGGCGGCTTAAACAGAAAACGTTCGACTCCCCCACCCCCAAGCCCATTTTTATCGTGCCACCTCCCCCCTCCCCGGGTGTGTTGAGAGTCGATAGATAGAACTAAGAAACTGTTCCTAATGGATGAGTGACATATCGTATGTTGACATCTATCTGCGTTATAGACAAAAAAGTGAGTGATTTAGATAGACGGGTAATATGCACGGCCTAGAGTCATAGATCAGGGGTGGGCAAACATTTTGAGTCAAGGGGCCACTTTGGGTTTTGTTAATTTGAACGGCGGGCTGGACCATGAGCAGTTGGATGGAGTGTTTCCATGAGGTGATATATACATTAAAGGTGAACGTCATAACATAATAGACTAGTGCCCAGATTCTCTCTGAAATAAGTGGCGTGCCGGATCTAACAGTGCAGCGGGGACGCATTTGGCGGCCCACGGGCAGTAATTTTTCTTGTCTTGTGGCAACGACGCATGACCGGAAATGCTTCATTAGAAACGTGTAATTGATAATCGTGGATGTCATTGGAAGCGAGAGTTCGTCTAATTACATTATACCCCCCCCTTTTTACAATTAAGCTAATGAGTTGAGCCCTCGCCAAACATTCGATCATTGTAGTTCCAGACATTGTGTGTACGTAACATTCAAAGACTGACCCAGTCACATACGTGACCAGGCGGAACCGATGGACATTTAATGAGTAATGACTTGACCAGCGATCCTGACGAAATTGAAAATCGAGATGTTAATCATTACATCAAATGTACTTTGCATATATCTGCGCTTTGCCGTACCGCGTGACACTGTACCTAACCATACCCTACCGTACCATTGACGCTGTACCTAACCACACCCTACCGTACCGTGTGACGCTGTACCTAACCGAACCCTACCGTACCGCGTGACACTGTACCTATACACACCCTACCGTGCCGTGTGACGCTGTACCTAACCGAACCCCACCGTACCGCGTGACACTACTGCTCCCCCCACCCTACATTTGAATGATAGACGCTGTACCTAACCACGCCCCACCAGCGCCGTGACGCCTGTACCTAACCACCCTACCGTACAAATGTGACATATACCAGCCACCCCTACTGTATGTGTAATACTGTCCAAATGGTGGTCACTCATGACGTCAATGTGAGTATACAATACTTGAAAGAGCCGCGCCATGGTCAATGGATCAAAATTCAGTGAAACACAAAAAATGAAATGACAGGAACCAACGAGTGGCCCATTGAGAGACGCACAATACCCATCAGTGAGCCACATTAAGCCACCACTACACCACGATACAGACGGCGCAAATTATGCTGAATGCTTATTGTATTACACTACAGCTACTTTGACAAATTTGTCATAAATAACGCCAATGAAATGGTCAGTTTTCATGTTTATAAGGGCAACAACCGCAAATAAAAACCAAATTATGAGATTTAAAAAAAAAAAAACAGACGTACGTGAATATAAGACATTATTGTGAAATACATGCAAATACACACACACAAATAAACAAACCATGTATTTGTGTACAGTCCAACAAACACAATGTTCATCCAACCCCAAAAGAAATTGAGTGATTAGTGTGGTAGAATTAATTCTGAATGGTCTTACGTTCTATATTGGGAGAAAGTTTGAATGTTAAATAAATAGCACGCACAGAACATAACTGGATATTATTATAATTAAATAGGCTGGTGGTGTGGGGGGGGATATAATTGTCTACTTAATACCGATTAGATTTTGGTGTGTGTAATTGGTCAGCCCTTGATGTGTGTATGACGTCAGCGCTTGATTCTGGTCAGTCCTTGGTGTGTATGTGTGGTGAGCACTTGGTTCTGGTATGTGGTCAGCCCATGGTGTATATATTATGTGGTCAGCCCTTGGTGTATGTATATATGTGGTCAGCCCATGGTGTATATATGTGTGTGGTCAGTCCATGGTGTATATGTGTGTGATTAGTCCATGGTGTATATATGTGTGTGGTCAGCCCTTGGTGTATGTATATATGTGGTCAGCCCATGGTGTATATATGTATGTGGTCAGCCCATGGTGTATATATGTGTGTGGTCAGCCCATGGTGTATATGTGTGTGGTCACTCCATGGAGTATATGTGTGTGGTTAGTCCATGGTGTATATATGTATGTGGTCAGCCCATGGTGTATATATGTGTGTGGTCAGCCCATGGTGTATATGTGTGTGGTCAGTCCATGGTGTATATATGTGTGTGGTCAGCCCATGGTGTATATATGTGTGTGGTCAGTCCATGGTGTATATATGTGTGTGGTCAGCCCATGGTGTATATATTATGTGGTCAGCCCATGGCGTATATATGTGTGTGGTCAGCCCATGGTGTATACATGTGTGTGGTCAGTCCATGGTGTATATGTGTGTGGTCAGTCCATGGTGTATATGTGTGTGGTTAGTCCATGGTGTATATGTGTGTGGTTAGTCCATGGTGTATATATGTATGTGGTCAGCCCATGGTGTATGTATATATGTGGTCAGCCCATGGTGTATATATGTGTGTGGTCAGCCCATTGTGTATATATTATGTGGTCAGCCCTTGGTGTATATATGTGTGTGGTTAGTCCATGGTGTATATATTATGTGGTCAGCCCTTGGTGTAAGTATGTGTGTGGTCAGCCCATGGTGTATATATGTGTGTGGTCAGCCCATGGTGTATATATGTGTGTGGTCAGCCCATGGTGTATATATGTGTGTGGTCAGCCCATGGTGTATATATGTGTGTGGTCAGTCCATGGTGTATATGTGTGTGGTTAGTCCATGGTGTATATATGTATGTGGTCAGCCCTTGGTGTATGTATATATGTGGTCAGCCCATGGTGTATATATGTGTGTGGTCAGCCCATGGTGTATATGTGTGTGGTTAGTCCATGGTGTATATATGTGTGTGGTCAGCCCTTTGTGTATGTATATATGTGGTCAGCCCATGGTGTATATATGTGTGTGGTCAGCCCATGGTGTATATATGTGTGTGGTCAGTCCATGGTGTATATGTGTGTGGTTAGTCCATGGTGTATATATGTGTGTGGTCAGCCCTTGGTGTATGTATATATATGGTCAGCCCTTGGTGTATGTATATATGTGGTCAGCCCATGGTGTATATATGTGTGTGGTCAGCCCATGGTGTATATATGTGTGTGGTCAGTCCATGGTGTATATATATATGTGGTCAGCATATGAGGTCAGTGGTCAAGCACTACGAAATGTTCTTGTTAAATGTGATACAATATTGTTGATAAAAAAAACAAAAAAGCTTTGGTATAAAGTACACATCCCTATACAATACTTTCACAAATATTTCCTATTCCAAAAAATAAAAATGTAATCATTTCACGTCCAGTGGTTCCGTTCAACATTCAGTCAATTCCTATTTTCATGACCACTCTCCCAACTCCCTAAAGACCCGTGGTCCTTCTCTCTCTCTCTCTCTCTCTCTCTCTCTCTCTCTCTCTCTCTCTCTGTCACACACACAACCGCTTCCAAACTTGAGTTCTTTTATAAAGCCGACTGACTATAGCCTCGTGACTTGGATGCCAAGTATTCAAAAAAAAACAGCAACAGTCACGAGTTAATCTGACAGTGTCTCAAGCACCAAACCACTTCTAGTCAACAAACAACACAGATCAGTGTGTGGGGAGATATGACATGAAGACATACAGATCAATGTGTGGGGGATATATGACATGAAGACATACAGATCAATGTGTGGGGAGATATGACATGAAGACATACAGATCAATGTGTGGGGGAGATATGACATGAAGACATACAGATCAACGTGTGGGGAGATATGACATGAAGACATACAGATCAATGTGTGGGGAGATATGACATAAACACACATTTTGAAAGTTAGCAAAACAAAAAATTGATTTCAACATTAAACTAATAGCAATAACAAAACGTCTGAATACAATGCAAACAAAAACATATTTTGTTTTATGGAGCTGTAAAACTAAAAGTAAAATTGTGTTGTGTTATCAAAATAAAGGAAAGACCTGCTTACATTGGTCTTTCTCTCTGCACAACATGTTGTGCTAAAAAAAAAACAATTCTGTCTATCTACCTGACCAAAAAAAAAGATCGTGAGGATTTCAAAAGTTTTTTTTTATATTATATTTTCCAGTTGAGAGTGTTACGAACAACTGACATAACATTTTTAAATCTACACCGTCTGGAAACAGTTTCTCATTTTACCTGACAATACAGCGTGCGCCAAGAGCCGCATGACGTCACTGTGTAACTGAACAAATGTTCAAGTCAGTTGAAATGACATTGTAATTCAACACCAAATCTATCCAGTCAGCTATTTTTCTTCTTCTTAACAATAAACAAACATGGGACTAGATTTACTTTATTATAAAAACTGGTTTTATATTTTTTTACGTTTTACGTTTTTGAAGGTAAAATAAATGAGCCCTCGATTCCCGCCTCACCTTTTGAAATAACGCCAACTTTAACACGAGCTGAATCTGATGAATGTTTCATGTGTATATATATATATATATATATATATATATATATATATATATATATATATATATATATATATATATATAGTGCACACCAGTTAGATCTCGCGATGTTCATACACAGTGACGTGATGTCTTGTGTTTAATGTGCACACGAGTGAGGTCTCGCGATGTTCATACACAGTGACGGGATGTCTTGTGTTTAATGTGCACACGAGTGAGGTCTTGCGATGTTCATACACAGTGACGTGATGTCTTGTGTTTAATGTGCACACGAGTGAGGTCTCGCGATGTTCATACACAGTGACGTGATGTCTTGTGTTTAATGTGCACACGAGTGAGGTCTCGCGATGTTCATAAACAGTGACGTGATGTCTTGTGTTTAATGTTTAGTGAGGAGACTCACTAGTTAAGTTCAATTCAATCAAAATCTATAACCATTGCAGTATCGTTACCACTATACGGTTGACTATTATACGGCCCAATGTATCAGAAGGGCATGCATACTAAGGCCTTATGAAGGGGCGAATATGGCGACAGACCCAGGCCCCATGCCTATAGCAGGGCCCTCGTGAGGACATAATTTTATCATAGAACTTTAAAACAACGACTCAAGTCTAACTGCTCCTGACGCCGATTCAGTGTAGGGCGAACAACGGTTAATCCGGAAGAGCCGAGCTCTATAAATAGACCATTTCAGCTTTACCTATTCAACTGATAAATCACATTGTTATTTGAAAACCTCTGTACATAACGACACAATAAATATGACTTTACATGACCAGATAAACTGCAGTACAGGTGTCCAGATGGTCGAGAGTACTGGAGAGTACTTGTATTAGAAGGATCAACTTTATCGGTTGGGATGTCTCATGGCAGATGATGGGTTGGAAATCATCAGAGAATTGGAATGATAAATGGATGAACGGATTGATGAAAAAGGTGGATGGATACGTGATTGTGTCAGCAATTTTAGATTGAAAGAGAGAGAGGTAGACAGAGAGACTGATATATAGAAAGTGATATATATATATATATCTTTGGATACCCTGTAATCAAAATAAAACACATCAATGTTGATGCATTATGTCTACTCAAACATAGTCTTCGTTTGTTTCATATTATTTATTTGTATTTCAATATTTAAGTCTACCCAGTAACATAAATTGTCTTTATTGATTTTCTTTAATTCAATATTTCAGTACACACTAGGTATTAGAAAATGGCAAGACATCCTATTAATACAGCCTATATATGTATATTTATAAGATGAAGTTTTCAAAAAATATCAACTCAACGAATGTTATTCTCAAGCAATTTTCAATCAAATCTGAAGCCACTTAATTTATATTTTGTGTTGTTTCTTTTTTGTGTGCTAAAGAGTTCATCTCTGTCACAGGACATCGGGAAAAGGTTTCAGTAGTCAGTCTGGACAAACGACGCACTATTTTTAGAAACATGACATTACTTAATGAGTGATTCAATCAAGACATTACTTAATGAGAGATTCAATCTTGTTAGTCAGAAAAAGGCGTTATGAAGCGAGTACAAAAAGGTCAAAGGTCATACATGTTTGTTGACTCAAGTAATCCTGGAGCTAGCTAGCAGGCGTCTAGTCAGAACTGAGGTAAAAATTCTGATATACTTGTATGTTATGATGTGTTTGTATTAAAATTGTGATTTTAATTAAACTTCCCAACTCATATGCTGACCACAGAATAGCCTCTATATATAATATAATGTTGAAATGATACACTATACACCGCACGATATGAAAGCTACCTGAGGAGACACACGGTTAGACTATTATGCATTCTAGGATATATATATATATATATATTCTGTAAACCAGGGTGTAATTCAAGTAATATTGTGTGATGAAGTTCATTACCAACACAATAAATGCAAATAAGTAATTTGTGAAATAATCCAGAAATGATTTTATTTACAAATATTTCTTATGAAAGGAGAGAGGGGTGAGGTAGGACAGTGTTCTTACACGAGTTGAAATGAAATGAGCTGGAGTGGAGGACAGCGCGAGGGGAGGGCATGTCTGCTGGAGAGAAACGTGTTAACACCATGCATGCTAACTTTGTTAACGTTGAAGCTCGTGGCTCTGTCTAGACTGTCTGTACAGACATTTTCTTTTATGTGTGGGGAAATAAGATTTCAAACAGCGAGTAAATGTCCCCCCCCCACCACCATTCAAGATTATGTATTTCTATGACAACATGTCACTCTCAGACGGTGGAAAAAAACAAATATCAAGTACTCACACACATGTGAAATGGCAGATTTTGATTATAATACCTCGACCTGTGGCAGAATATCATACTATACATATCCATCCAATCTATCCATCCATCTATCCATCTATCTATTAATACATCCATCCATCCAATCTATCTATCTATCTATCTATCCATCCAATCTATCTATCTATCTACCATCCATCCAATCTTTCTATCCATCCATCCAATCTATCTATCATCCATCCAATCTATCTATCATCCATCCAATCTTTCTATCCATCCAAACTATCTATCCATCCAATATATCTATCCAATCTATCTATCCATCTAATCTATCTATCTACCATCCATCCAATCTTTCTATCCATCGAAACTATCTATTCATCCATCCAATCTATCCATCCATCTAATCTATCTATCTATCATCCATCGATCTAGTTATCTATCTATCTAATCAAACATATTGGGAAAAAAATCTCAATCTACTTTGCAGCTGTAAAACATGACATCTTATAATACATACAGTTTTACATTCGTTTAGTATCACGAGAGCTATACAGACTATACAGAAACACGACAAAACTGTTTTGTAATCATTAGGTCATCACTTGTACATCGCTACTCAATCTGTTCAACCGACACCGTCTCTTTTCATAAGTCAATAATGAAACAAAATGCAGCATACATTTAAATGATTGGTTGAATGATTGTGCCAACAATATTGTTTTTATTTATATGTATATAACATATATTGCACTTTAAGAATAATCAGCAGCCTTTGGCCGAGTTGACCGATTGCTCTTAACTGTGAAATAACATGAAATGTATCATACATAACATGTGACGAAAACATGTTCGTAGTATCAACAATGACCATGTGACCACGAGATCAATTCTCTACGATCAATATCCAGACATCCGTCACGAGACAGAGACGATACACTTTATTTTGTGTTTATACGCCTCACTTCAAGCAAAACATAATGGACAATTTAATTCTATTTACAACACGCGGCCATTTTGTTTTAGCCAAACACCATTCCACGTCATCAGTGACATCGTGTGATGGATTTGAACAACAAATAAACAAACAAACGTTCACCACAATAAAAGAAGTGACGGGTTAGAGTTTCGTGGGGGGGGGGGGGGCCTTCCGTTTCACGAAAGTCCAGTCCAGGTTTACGCACTCCTCGTGTTTGACCTTGCTCTTCTACTTTTACCCAAGTGCGTTGATTTTTTGTTTTGTTGTTGTTTTACCATCTGCAAGCCACGGACTGCACTGGTACTACACGGTTACATCACAGGCCCATCACGTGATCTTCAGATTGGCGCTTGTGTATCCAGTAGACGTTACACACCTTAACAGGTAAACCCACACCAAAGGGTGAGGATATATTAGATAAAAAAAATATAAGGAAGGGGGAGGGGAGGTGTGATCAGCTATCTAAACATAGTTGTACTGGATGAACTGTTATTACATATATAGATAAACACATCTAGACTAGACATAGCGATGTACTTCTCGACATAATGTTTCACTGATATTTATACACATATGATATGTACACATATATAGGGTTCGAAAATTACGCGTAAGATTGGCGCGCGTAATTTACGTGTAAATTACGCCAAAATTACGCGTACCATTAATGCCCAATTACTTGAAAATTTATGTTCCTTTTGTTGCTCATGCTCACTGATTGCTAGTAGGTGTATTTTTAATAATGTTTTCAAAGGTTTTTACTTGTAATTAACCGGTCATACTAATTTGCCCGTCGTCCGCATCGGCCACGTATTTCGTCGTGTACTGACTGCATAGACGGCGGCCATCTTTGGCTGATTAATACCGTCTAATTCGGTCAACGCGGGGAGGGTGCAATGCGCCGCGAAATATGGCCGACGCTGGTGCCGAACTCAGCAAAAGACGGCACACGCGATCGACGCTGGTGCAATACGCAGCGTAATACGGCCGACGCGATCGACGGAAGCACTATACACAGTAAAATGTTTTCTATACGTTTCATGACATTTAGAACATATATAGATAATGTTTAAAAATTATTATTATTTTTTTTTTTATTTTTGGGTTCTATAACCTCCCCGTTTGGCTTGCGGCCGCTAGCCATACAGCTCATAGCAGCATTGTGTACTTTATCGCAAAATTTTTATGATTTTGTCTTATTTTTAACCAGCCTTTGGCTTTCTTATTGAAAATATTTATTTTATTATGTTTACTGAAACGATATAAACAAACAATATACTGTGCGGTTTACGCTGTTTTACCAGACGAATACTTCCGATTTAGGCTTGTGGCCGGATGTAGATGGTAATCACTGTAATTAATTAATCGCCACTGTTAACACAACAAATTGCGACAGAAACAATTAAAAATTGCCGTCAAATATGCATTTTTTAAATTACCGTAATTTACGCGTAATTTTCCAAAATTACGTTACCGTAAATTACGCGTAATTTACGGTAACTTACGCGTAACGTTACGCGACTTCGAACCCTAATCCGGAGACAGTGCGTAACAAAAAATGCACTGATCGACACTTAATGAATTAATTTAATATCGATATTTCGTCATGTGAACATCTTTTTAAAAAAAACAACTAAACAGATCAAGAACTGGCAAAAATATGTTGTTTTTTTTAAATATATATGGGGAGGGCTTTAGTTGCCATTTTTTCTTTTTAAATATAGGCTATGTTCGTATTTTGGAAATAAAGTGTACTATGACTTTTTCTGATGTCTACCCCCTCCCCTTCTGCTGATCACACCCGAAATTTGTCCAGTTAAAACTACTAAACTATGCTATGTTATAGAAACAGATGAATTCTTCACTTTATCTGCCCCGATGGCCCTATAGGGCTAAGGGAACTACTTTTTTACATTCTCCTGCGCCCGAGCTCTGTGTTATCCTGTATGTTTCTTCAACATTGTTAGTGAGGCAAAGTATAAGTGACACACTTTGCAAATTCGATCATGTAAGCTGATCTGCAAAGATGGACAATAAACATCATATGGTTGCACTTTAAAAACTCTTGTTGATCTTGGCATAATGTCATCAAATTTGAGAATTTGTGCCACAAACAGTGAAGGAAATTTAAGAGCATCTGCATCTGCTCTTTCTGAAGCTCTGAGTCCATCAGTTGTTTGGTTGATTGGGATTGGATTTGAAGGAGGAAATAATCTCAAAGGTAAAACGTTTAAAAATGAGCTACGTACTTTGTCGCAACATTTTATGTCCTGACATTTCACAATTTTAGTGAAGTATTGGCTGGTGCGAACATGATGGTCAAACCATTCCTTATCCTTCGACATCAGTCCTGCTGCATCCAATTCAGATTTCTCAGGGTTGATATATTCTGCAACTGTTGGAAATTGGTCAACAATCACATGCGACCAGATTTCAGCTAAAGTTTCACCTGCAACACTTGAAGTTTGTTCTTTCCAAATCTTCATTTATTGTTCTGCCCTGTGAATCAAAGTGACTCCCATAATGTTCATTTGGCAATATGACACCAGACAATTCTATGCTAAATGGAGCCATTTGACGTTCCACGCGATTATAAGCATTTCTTCCTGGTGCACTGGTTGCCAGGAATAAGGCATCAAGATTATTTTAACGAAGTGTTGGATTGCAACTTCAATTACTTTTTTGTATTATAATACAAATTCCAAATTTCTTGATCAGTGATAAAATTATGCAGCAGACAACAAAGAAATAATAACACTTTCGATAAGGTTACACATAAAACAAGGCTTCGCAACAGTATATTAGCGCTCCTAACTATAGCATGAGGAATTGTGAACAACACATAGAAAAGATATGCATTTCATGCTATTTTGACATAAAACTAATTCAAGTGTTTCACAAAATTTTTTGAAAATTATTTTTAAAACTATTAAGTTTTAATATAAAAATAAAAAATTAAATTAGAAAGAAAATTAAAAATATATAAAAAAATGTGACGTCACACTTGGCCTGACCCCCCTCCCCCTGTCACAAACTGTCACACTTTCTTATACCCCCTGGAGGGTGACGTACTTTATGGACGGCCCCTTGCCTCCTTTTTTTCTTGCAAGCTGCTGTTCCAAGTGGGTTGAAAATCAAACAATTTTTGAGAACCATTTTCCTAGAGGAAATGCAAATATGTTAATTCTTTTCGTCTTTACACATTGTATAGCCACAAGAGTTGTGGTTTCCTGATTCAACCCATGTCATATACAACTTATTGCTTTTACCTCAGAGACAGACTAACCTGGTTGGTTTGTGGACAATGGGAGAGAACTCTAGGCCTATAAATTAGATTCGTTATTCCCTGTTTGAAAAAAAACTATTGACCCTCCCCCTCCAGTCTAGGTCAGGTGGCGGGGGCACTGTTTTGGTTACTCCATTTTTAAAGCTGCCTTTGTGCTCCTGAAGTCTACTGCCTGGTACATGGTAAACAAACGTCTGACACCTGGACATTGTAAGATCAATGGTCAATTGAGGCTATTCATCATCTGCACTGGACAAAACAACAGCCCAGAAAGAGGCAGTGAAGATAAAAGAAACAACCGACTGGACGGCTGGACAGTGTTGGACCTACCTATTAGGCCTGCAAAAATAACGTTGGTCATTTAATTGACTAATACTAATGAAATGACCACCTACTCCCACCCTCCCACATCAACGAGCTATCTAAAAAAAAATATCTTCCTCCCCGAGCAACAATCCGTGAAGTTCTAAAGTTGACGGTGGATTTCAGGAAGTGAGCTACTTAATTTCGACCTACAATGACACCCCCCACCCCCCAAGTAGATTTACCTGTTTAACATTCGCAGGGAAAACATGGAGAAAGTTAGACGTTACACACAGTGTTTGTACCTGACGGGGGCATTTAGGTGATAAAGAATTGTGTACCTAAACAAAGGTGTTTGAGAAAGGGGAAGGGGGGGGAGACTGAAGCATTTATAAATCAAAAATATACAGTGCACTTGGTGCACACAGTCCTCCACAGCTATACAAGCACATTTATAAATCAAAAATATACAGTGCACTTGGTGCACACAGTCCTCCACAATACAAGCATTTATAAATCAAAAATATACAGTGCACTTGGTGCACACAGTCCTCCACAGCTATACAAGAACCAATTACTAATTGTGAGACTAGTCAGCGTAGTGCTAAATATGGGTTTGAACCTTAGAGTCGGGAAGTATGTTAAACAAGGGAAGTGAAACTAGAAATAATGAGCACAAATTGTATCACTTCAATCCACCAGGTAACAGTGCATCGCATGATACAGATTTGATAAGACCTGGATCTAAATTGGTCATACTTTCTTTCAATACAATTCACATCGATGAGCGATCATAGATTTGTTTGTTATAGATATTATCTCTTGGTTTGCATTATTCAATCATTGTATGCAAGGCATATGTTACTGATTCAACATATGATTTGAAAAAAATATCTACGAGGGAATTTACAAATAACTATAAACAGACAGAAATAGTGAAATAGTTAACATTGTAAACTTGTCTACAACTTTTTAAATATAATTCTCATAAAGGGCGTACAGACATTATTGAGACATCTAATTATTGTATATTATAGAAGTTGTATTGAAGCTCTTCCGACAAGCGGTATAATTTAAAAAAAGAAACAATGTTTTACATCTTTCACATGATACTGTACATGATTGATGTGTTACATCTTTCACACGGTACTGTACATGATTGACGTGTTACATCTTTCACACAATACTGTACATGATTGATGTGTTACATCTTTCACACGGTACTGTACATGATTGACGTGTTACATCTTTCACACGGTACTGTACATGATTGACGTGTTACATCTTTCACACGGTACTGTACATGATTGATGTGTTATATACATATATATATATTAGGGTGCCACTCAAAAAAAATTTCTGAGTTTTTATCCTGCCACCCCCAAAATGTGTTAGTAATGTTATAAGAATAACATTGGCAAAATTTGAATTTATTCTAATAATATTTATTGGTAGCTCAACAGTGTCAAAGTTTTGCAATAATCAGTGTTTCGCGACATTACCATACGGTAATCCTGCTGTAACACAAAAAAATCAAAAGTTATTTGAAGACACATATTGCTGTAAAAGAGAACAAACAACTGTTTTGTACATAGCGCCAGAATAGTAGCTTTCAAACTTCAGCTAATATACATAAAGAGTCAATTCAACATAGTTCAGACTGAAAGATCACTATTCACTAATTACATGTCTTCAAGTCCAAGTAAAGATATTCTAGCTGTGGCTGGTACAGTTAGCGTGGACTTGTTAGCATTAGGAAAGTCACAACAGTGTTTTTCTACTACTAGTAACAAAAACTGTTTCTGTTCCTCTTGATTGGTTAGTACTCCGTTAAATGCTTGAACCAGGGCCACTCCACGCTCGGCTGCATCATTGGCGACTTTCAAACTCGCAACTTTCTTCTGGCCAACAATGTAGTTTTTATCAGTGGCCCGTGTGTCTGGATTCGTGGTCAGGAAATCTTGTGGTATGTTTAAAGCTGTGAAAAGTTTCCTGGTGTGTTGCGATACAATATCAGAAAGTTTATTTTGTTGTAATGTTGGACAGAAGGCTATTCTGCGAGGATGATCTGTTGTTAACTTGTTAAGTGCTGCAACTATTATTAACTTCATTTCAGATGAAACATCATTGTCAAAAATGCAAAACCTACCAGAATTTCACTCATGTACCACAAGTGTCCAGAGAATGATTTTATTGCTGCTTTGGCAACGGTGTCATTTGTTTCCTTGTATTTCTCCAATTGTTGAAGTAGCTGCAAACCTCTACGGGGAGCAGATGTAGCACATGGTGATGTAAACCATGAATTCAGGTAGACTTTAAGTATGAATGTGTTGAAGTGACCCAGTGATGACAATTCACGTGCAGTAAGTTGGAACTGAGAACGCAAAATGAAAATCTTAAGGCTGTAAATCAGTTTTGCCATCCACCTGGCCCGGTGATAAACTCCAGGAGCCAGAATCTTTTCATCTGCACCACAAGCTGCACCTAGAAAAAGAAGTGACAGTTGCAGAAGTTCACATAATCATCTCTGGCACTAAACTCCATCTTCTTTGCCTCATTTTGCATCCGCTTAGCCTCCTTTTCCTTGCGATATTCTTGCTCTAAGCGCCTTTTTGAGACCTTTGTTCTTTCCGAGTTATTACCATATCCACTTTCAGTAAATTGGTGGTCCTTCTCCTTCTGAGTATCTGTTCTGCGGGATACATTTTTCTTATTATAATCCATGCTGAATGGAGATCCTTGACCTTGGTAATTATGTGGCATTCTTTGCAAAATGGAATGCGTGCCTTAGCCAGAACTGAACAACTTCTTTCATTGTCACTGTGGCACTAGCAGTAATATATATTGCTCTGACATGAAAATATAATTAAGTAACAGAAATTATATAATTAAGTAACATACATTGCCCCCGGTTTACCTTGTATGTCAAATACTGGCATTTTCGCATATAATATAAAACTTCGAGTCCATTGAGCTTCCTCTAAATATCACTGTATCTTCATGAAACTTGGTCAAATTACTTTACATAACAAAAGGAAAAAATTAGGGGTGGGACAATGAAACTTAAAAAAAAATGTCCCCATTGCTTTGAGTGGCACTCTTATATATATATATATTTAATTAGAACAAACAGTGACATTGATCTCTCAAATTGACATTTTTCATATCCCAAGGTCAAGATTATCGCATTTATAAGGATATAAATTAATCGGCTTAAATTCGATCTTAATCTTGCTTTTGCACACTGGGGTTCTGATACGTGAGAATTTTGTTCGTTAGGGGTTTTTTGTCATACACTCGTTCCAGGAGATGTACCTTCATGAAACACACACACACACAGCTGATCAGCATTGCGATTGGGTCAATGGTAAATCCACTACAAGTTGGTAAACAGCTAACACCAAAAAGATAGTCTACCCATCATAACGACACGTATATATATATATATATATATATATATATATATATATATATATCAATTTAAATACCAGATATCACAATATTATCAATCTAAACACAACCATCACAATATTATCAATCTAAACACAACCATCACAATACAACCTATCTGAGCCTCAGCCATCACAATTCATATATTTTGATTATCAGTCATATTAAACATTAAAAATCAAAATACCATTAATTTAAATAGGCTACCAGTCATATTAATATCAACAATGTAAATACCAGTCATCACAATATCAACAATTTAAACACCAGACTTCACAATATCAGTCATTATCTCGAGTGGTAGTGTTAAGGTAAAACAAGTATTTAGAGAGTAATGTATCAATACAGTCTGCGATTGAATGCCGCAATCTGGGACATTGTCTGACCTTTTAGGCGCGACCCTAAATCCCCAATCAATTGTTTGACAAGATGGTTGATGTATAGATATAACACCTGGGTTTGGTCACGTGAACAACAAAACTTATTCCTAAGAGAAGTACAAAATATGTACAGGCCTACCTAAGTATTGTGTACATGTGACATATGTGACATTCATCCACCGGGTTAGGTATTTGAGTGTTGAGTCTTCACAGTGAAACATGGAGAGAGTCAGAAGAATGAAGATGTGTTTATATCTAAGGAAGAGAAAACCAAATAAAATATACAATTCTACAACTAAAAATGTTGTTGATAAACAGGTCAGTCTATCAATGTTTATTTACCGACTTTTTATATGTCATGTAAATTTGATTTACTTTTTATTTATATTGAGAAATTAATCAAAATATTGTTTAATATAAGATACATATAAAAAATAATTTGATCATCTTGTGTGAATGCAAGACTTAGGAGGAAATGGCATTGATGTATTTGCTAGGGTCACTTAATCTGAATTTTTTACAATTGAAATTAAATAACTAATGTGTTACTGTACCATACAAGGATACTTAGTTGTTCATTTCAATTGAACAATTTCTTAAATGTTTGTGTATGTCATTTAAAATTTAAATAGATTACTAGCTGTACCCTGCCAAACATTTGCATAGAGTTATATCCCCATAGGCTTGATCGGCAGGCTAGGTTATTTTCGGTTTCGGGCAGATCCGATTTTTTTCATGATTGTATTTTAAACTGGAATACTGTTGTATTAATTATTTACTTTCGATTTAACGCACACTGGAAATGAGTATTATTATATATGATACTAGAGGTATACACCTAAATGAATAAAAAACGATAAAATTTTTCGTAAAGGAACAATAAATATATGAAACAAAAAATACTTACATTGTGACACAAGCCTACAGATTTAAACACTACAAATATAAGCGCTATATTGTGATACTTTCTTTAAGGCTTTATGATATTATTGAAATGTTTACCTTGGAGAAGGTATGACAGTAGAACGAAAGAGGCTAGGTGGTATTAAAAATGGGTCACTCACACAGAGCTAGGGGAGATAAAAGAATACTTGTATAAAATAGAGAGCGGCAGGGAGTTGTCATTTTTGTCCCCACCCATCCCTGTCACAGTCTGTTCCATCTCCACCCATCCCTGTCACAGTCTGTTCCATCTCCACCCATCCCTGTCACAGTCTGTTCCATCTCCACCCATCACTGTCACAGTCTGTTCCATCTCCACCCATCCCTGTCACAGTCTGTTCCATCTCCACCCATCCCTGTCACAGTCTGTTCCATCTCCACCCATCCCTGTCACAGTCTGTTCCATCTCCACCCATCCCTGTCACAGTCTGTTCCATCTCCACCCATCCCTGTCACAGTCTGTTCCATCCCCACCCATCCCTGTCACAGTCTGTTACATCTCCACCCATCCCTGTCACAGTCTGTTCCGCCCCTCCCCCCGGTCCCCATCCAATTAAATCGGTTCGAGCTGAAAAAAACATAGCCTAGTGAAAAAATGTTTAATCTTATTACAAACTCTGACCCTAATTTAAAAACGAAATAATCCATCAATTTATATTATGACAAATGAACACAAACTTTTATTCCAGAGTAAATGATTTAGATAATATATATTCAAAGAAATGAATCAGAAAATTTAAATTAAAATAAAAATCACTACCGTGTCAACATAAATTCAAACAAGGTTCATCAAATCGAACTGCTCTGGTGACACACACAATAAATAAACTTTAATCCGTTTGTAACTTCAACACATTCTAATAATTTGCATGTTGCATGGTATATTTCCACATTACACATATAAATCATTTATTCGAAAGAATGAATAACACTTTAAATTTCATATCATTTTGGTTTCTTCAAAGTTCTTCTTATCTGTGCTATGAAACTGAAATCTGAAGTTTGATGTGGAATGAACTATATCATAATGATTTATGTTCGTTAAACTAATTCTAGTTGACCATTTTACAATTATTATTCAACAATAGTATCTGACCAAACACCTGGGTTTACACTATATCGTCAAAAGAGTTTAATGTCTTTAGCTCATGGCTACCTATCTCTGCAGCTATTGGTCACTTTTTAAATCTATAAATAGCATCTGTGACAAAGATTAAAGATTCGTGTTATCCTCTCTGCGGGATTCCCAATTACTACAAACCCTTCCCCACGGGACCCAGAATTTCTCAAGTTAACACATATACCTAGTATAAGTCTCAATTGTAAATACGTTGATTGTATACAAAAGATGTCTTTGGATATTGGCTATTTGAATAGAGAATTATCAGCTTTCAATACAGTATAAACACTGTCTGATCAGTTAAACTCGTGGATTCGTTACTAATTCCATTGTTTACAAAATCGTCAAGATATCTGACGGTAAAAAGGAAACTACTGTACTTTAAACTGGCTTGGTGTTAAATTTATCAAAATATTGATAAAACTTATCTTTTAAAATTAAAATCTACCTTTTAAATCTATTTATTTATGTATATTTCATACTGATTCTAATTTAGGTAGACAATGACGTCACTTGCAGCAATGATCCCAAAGTCTGTCATCCTTACGAGGATAAAATCAACTTTGTCCACGTTCTGAATGATGTTTTGTTTATCTCGTTACTTATGTTTGTTAGGCTGAACTCAGAACAGGTATTGTGTTATTTCATACCAAACCATCAACGTATTTTGGCAGCAGGATATCAAGATTCTCATGCTATTATAATGCAACTCACATCTGAAGTTCGCTGCGCAGATAAAAATGTACAAAAAAAAAGCAAGAATAAAAAAAAAAAAAAAGCAAGAAAAAACACCCGAACACAGAAACTCAAGTTTACATAAATCACAGCAATATGACCTTGAAACAATAGGATTGTCATTTCTTAATTCTAATTTATGACCTTGAATACCATTAGTTAACATCATTCTGTAGACGCGTGCAATATAGTTCGGCACGTGCCATCGTTTGGGACAGAGGGGTAAGGTGGTTGGAAAGCAATAAAGTAACGTCATCTTTGTGGGGGGGGGGGGGAGAGGCTGCTAAGTGTCAAAAATGAAATTGGGATGGGCGAGGAGGAAAATAAAAAAAAAAAACGCGTTCATAATAAGGGAGCACGTACATTCTGGCTATACTATTATTTAAAGAAAGAAAAAGGCAAAAATGACGTGTGTATTTTTTTTTGGGGGGGGGGGGGGGACAAAATGCCTCGGTCACGATGTGTCCCAATTAAGCAGAATCGACTGTATCTTGTAAAACGACACTCTTTGATCTAACCGCATGGCAATTTCAAACTTTCAAAGCAAAATTTATATCGTCGGCTGTCATTTTTCTTTTTTTTTTTTATCTTTTGTTGTTCTTTCTTTCATGTGTCAACATTATACCGGAAAAGACGATATATGGGGATTTTAGTTTTTATTTCGTTGGGGAGTTTTAGTTTCAGTTTTTATTCAGTCTTTTGTCTACGAGATTTAGTTTTCGTCTCGTTTTAGTCTTGCTGCTAATTTTAGTTTTAGTTTTAGTTCTCGTTGACGAAAAGTCAACATTTTCGTTAACGAAGGTTTTAGTTTTAGTTTTCGTCGACGAAAACAACACTAAACAATAGCAAAATAGTTGACTGCAGCTGAACAGCTCTCCACAGCAGATGATCCTATCAAATTTCAGCTGTGGGCAGCGCATGGCAACCACTCCGCTAATTTATTAATCTCTCTAAATCTAGCTTGAACTCCCGAATAAATCCCTTTCATATTACTCGCATTTTCATAGGACTGCGATCTGCAATTGCCGATATCTATACCATGAAGTCTGAGAGTACTCACCAACAGATCGAAAAGGTATTTACCATCGTGTTGTTCAATGTGAATGAAATGAAAGAAAACGCTCTACAATAGTTCCACTTTTGAGAACAAATCGAACAACAACTGTCAGTTGATCCACATGACTGATGCCAGGAGTGGAATCGATACTGATTCCATAATATTTAGCATTCTTAATTTCAGACAGTGTCTGCTTCAATACTTTTTGATCCCATCAACTCAATAAATTCGTCAACATATACTGGCAGAAAGATATGATACATACCCGTTTCCGGGGTTTCCATGTCTCTCAATGTGTTCCTTTAGAAAGGGATCAAATTCAGCTAAAAGGTCAATGCAACCAAGGTAATTTCCATTGTTATAACAGTTATGTAAATGGCTGTCACCGCGAAAAAGCAAGAAATCTTATCACAGCAACTATTCTTTTGAGAACATCAGTCCAGTATATGCACAATGTTAGCTTCTCCTTTTGCAGTTTTTCGTCAATTATAGATGCTTGTTGACATTCTAACATCCTTGACAGAGCAGCAATGTGACCCTTCGATGTGATGTAATCCTTGCGATGACGTTTTTCCAGTCATCAAAACCATCGATAAACTGATTTGCGAAACCGGTTAACACATAACAAAACACTTTACTTGAATAATAGTATTCAGCACATCCCGCCGGGATTGTAGTGTAGTGTACATTGTGGCCGAAGAAGTAAATGAAATGTCATTACAACTAGTATTACTAGTTTTACCAGTAATGCAATCAGTGTGTGTGTGAAATCCCTATAAGGAAGAGTTGAAATCTTTTAGATCCTGTAAACCACTAATGGGATAGTTTTTTATGGTGCCCTACTTTCATCCCCGCCAGTGTCGATAGTGCAATGGCCATGGAGGCACCATGGGAGTTATATCGCGAACTTGAGCCCAGACCTGAAAAATTTCCTTGGTCCTCACTGGGGATCGAACCAGGTACCTTCAGGTCGACAATTGAGTGCTTTACCGCACTAAGTAACTAAAATGAGAAGGTACCCCCTTGCTGGGTATTGGTGCCCCCCCTGCTTACTTTGACCTGGCTACGGGCCTGCTTACAGCACAAGTACAGAATAGGTTGGTGACAAGTTTCTCAGTGTCTCTGCTAATAAATTGCAGCAACTAACCCCGAATTGTTTTCAATGCTTTTTCTCCTCCTTTTTCTTCCGCTTCTCAAATCCACTCTCGTGTTTCCTCTTGTATCCGTCAGACATGGTTATTTAAAAGTACTTTCGTTACTTTTTTAAAATTTTGTAAGAAAAAAGAAGCCAACGATTAAAGATAAACAATGAATGCGAAGCGCATAATGTAACACCGGAATTATTACGTAATCACTGCATAGAGTCTGCATAGAATAATTAAGAAATGCGTTAAGTTTATTTAGATTTCAAATCTCAAAAGAAGTGCGGGTGCATTCTTGAATATATTTAAAATGAAATCGGGGAGGGCCTAAGATGCCTCAATACGGCCCCGGCACCAACAGTGTCATTCTCATGGAAGTTAAACAGTGTGATTTGTTTGACAATTTTTAATTTTTTTTTTTATACTTTTTTTTTTAACGCCGCCATTGCCACATGGTAGGGTGTAGTGTGCCTACCACACCAGCACTGTTGGCGGCGCTGATGCACGTCTGCCATGCCTACAGAGCGGTGGGGTGAGTGTACCCGCTATCATCTGCAGGGACGGCAGAAAGATGGGTTTTAATCCTTGCCCAAACTTGCCAGACCAGCAGGGTGTGTGTACTGCCGATCGGCCAGAATGGCAAGGAACGGGGTTTTTCCTGCCACTCGGATAGAGGGGAGGGTGTAGTGTGCCTGTACCCTCAGCCCGAAATGGCAGGCTGCGCAGGTGTGCTTGAGTGGGACGGAGAGGAAGGGTGTTGTGTGCCGACCACATCCGTCACCTCCGCCAGCTGTGAATACTGCGGTCTCGGATAGTCCTCATTGACCACAGTACCACCACCCTCACAAGTAAAGGGGTTTTTTTCCTGACTAGAGAACCCCTATGATCCATCCCCCGTGTATCATGGTATGTCTCTCAGACCAGGAAGGAGAGATCACAAAACATGCCACTCTCCGTAACAAATCTGACAATTTTTAACATATAAATAGATCTTTCCTAATTAAAAAATGTACAATTGGCGAAACTTTTAATTTTCCGATCAATTAAATAACTTGATGGTGTCTTAATTATGAATATGGCGTATTTTATATAAAATTTAATATATATCGTACTAGTATATATATACTAGATATTAAGCCCGGCGTTGCCCGGGAAATCTAGGTGTAATGTTAAACCCCTTCCTAATCAATTTAAATAATTTAATAGGTGATAATTTATGCCACCTTCCTAATGTGCAGAAATGACTTACATTTCATACGTCAAAATATGTGGCTGCCATAGCCAACAAACCATAATCAAAAAGTAATCCGTCGAGGGAACAATACAGTGGCGTACCTGGGGGGGGGGGCGGTGGGTGGGGTCCGCACCAGGCGGCACTTTTTATTACTTTTTAGGGGGGCAGCGAAAATGTATAGATTAAATTGAAATACCTAAATGAGAGGGCGGCAAAATCGTCTTCCGCCCTGGGCGGCCGATACCCACGCTACGCCCCTTGGCTTATAGGAATATGTAGAAGCTTATGGGAATATTAGGAGCTTTTGGGAATATGTAGGAGCTTATGGGAATAAGTGGGAGCTTATGGTAATATGTGCCAATTGAATATACTCCGGTTTAGTATTTGGGGAATTGGACTATAAACTTTGTGTTTATTTTCAACCCCGTAAGGTAAAATTTTTACGCATCAGTAAATTCTACTCATGTTTTTCAATTTTTGAAACGGTCTATAAGCTTCGTTTCAATTCTCTGCAATACAATGATCAACTGCCATCCATAAGTAGATTCAACTCTATGTCAATTATCGAAAAAGAGATATAAGTAAAGAGAGAGAGAAAGAGAGAGAAGAGAGAGAATGGGAATATCTGGGAGCATAGGAATGTCTGGGAGCTTATGGGAATATGTAGGAGCTTATGAAAACATGTAGGAGCTTATGGGAATGTTAGGAGCTTACGGGAATATGTAGGAGGTTATGGAAATATTAGGAGCTTATGGGAATATGTGGGAGCTTATGGGAAGATGTGGGAGCATATGGAAATATGTCGGAGCTTATGGGAATATGTAAGAGCTAATTTGAGTATTTGGGAGCTTATTGCAATATGTAGGAACTTATGGAAATATGTAGGAGTTTATGGGAATATTAGGTGCTTATGGAAATATATAGTATCTTATGGGAATATTAGGAGCTTATGTGAATATTTGGGAGCTTATGTGAATATGTAGGAGGTTATGGGAATATGTAGGAGCTTATGGAAATAAGTAAGAGCTTATGGGAATATGTGGGAGCATATGGAAATATGTCGGAGCTTATGGGAATATGTAGGAGCTTATGGGAGTATAAGGAGCTTTTGGGAACATGTAAGAGCTAATTTGAGTATTTGGGAGCTTATTGCAATATGTAGGAACTTATGGAAATATATTGGAGTTTATGGGAATATTAGGTGCTTATGGAAATATATAGTATCTTATGGGAATATTAGGAGCTTATGTGAATATGTGGGAGCTTATGTGAATACGTAGGAGGTTATGGGAATATTTAGGAGCTTATGGAAATAAGTAGAAGCTTATGGGAATATTAGGAGCTCATGGGAATATGTGGGAGCTTATGGGATTATTTGGAAGCATATGGGAATATGTCGGAGCTTATTGGAATATGTAGGAGTTTATTGGAATATGTAGGATCTTATGGGAATATTAGGAGCTTATGGGAATATGTGCAAGATTATGGGAATTTTTTAGAGCTTATGGAAATATGTAGGAGCTTATGGGAATATTAGGAGCTTATGGGAATATGTGGGAGCTTATGGGAATTTTTGAGAGCTTATGGGAATATGTAGGCGCATATGGGAGTAAGTAGGAGCTTATGGGAATATTAGGTGCATATGGGAATATGTAGGAGCTTATGGGAATATTAGAGCTTATGGGAAAATGAGAGAGCTTATGGGAATATGTGGGAACTTATGGGAATTTTTGAGAGCTTATGGGAATAAATTCTACTCATGTGTTTCAATTTTTGAAACGGTCTATAAGTTTCGTTTCAATTTTCTGCAATACAATGATCAACTGCCATGCATAAATAGATTCAACTCTATGTCAATTATCGAAAAAGAGATATAAGGTAAGAGAGAGAATGGGAATATCTGGGAGCTTATGGGAATATCTGGGAGCTTATGGGAATATGTAGGAGCTTATGGGAATATGAAGGATCTTATGGGAATATTAGTAGCTTAAGGGAATATGTAGGAGCTTATGGGAATATGTAGGAGCTTATGGGAATTTAAGAAGCTTATGGGAATTTAAGAAGCTTATGGGAATATGTAGGAGCTCATGGGAATATTAGGAGCTTATGTGAATATGTGGGAGCTTATGGGAATATTAGGAGCTTATGGGAATATGTGGGAGCTTATGGAAATAAGTAGGAGCTTATGGGAATATTAGGAGCTCATGGGAATATGTGGGAGCTTATGGGATTATTTGGAAGCATATGGGAATATGTCGGAGCTTATTGGAATATGTAGGAGCTTATGGAAATAAGTGGGAGCTTATGGGAATATGTGCCAATTGATTCTACTCAGTTTAATATTTGGCGAATGGGACTATAAACTTTGTGTTTATTTTCAACCCCGTAAGGTAAAAGTTTTACGCATCAGTAAATTCTGCTCCTGTTTTTTAAATTTTTGAAACGGTCTATAAGCTTCGTTTCAATTTTCTGCAATACAATGATCAACTGCCATGCATAAGTAGATTCAACTCTATGTCAATTATTGAAAAAGAGATATAAGGAAAGAGAGAGAGATAGAGAGAGAGAATAGGAATATCTGGGAGCTTATGGGAATATCTGGGAGCTTATGGGAATATGAAGGAGTTTATGGGAATAAGTAGGAGCTTATGGGAATATTAGGTGCTTATGGGAATATGTGGGAGTTTATGGGAATATTTGGTAGCATTTGGGAAAATCTAGGAGCTTATGGGAAGATTTAGGAGCTTTTGGGAATATTAGGAGCGTAACGGAATATGTAGGAGCTTATGGGAATATGTAGCAGCTTATGGGAATAAGTAGAATCTTATGTGAATATTAGAAGCTTATGTAAATATGTGGGAACTTATGTGAATATGAACGAGGTTATGGGAATATGTAGGAGCTTATGTGAATAAGTAGGAGCTTATGGGAATATTAGGAGCTTATGATATTATGTGGGATCTTATGGGAATATTTGGAAGCATATGGGAATATGTCGTATGAGCTTATTGAAATATGTGGGAGGTTATGGGAATATTAGGAGCTTATTGGAATATGCAGGAGCTTATGGAAATATGTAGGAGTTTATGGGAAAATTAGGTGCTTATTTGAATATATAGGATCTTATGGGAATATTAGGAGCTTATGGGAATATGTGGGAGCTTAAGGGATTATTAGGAGCTCATGGGAATAGTAGGGAGCTTATGGGAATATCTGAGGCTTATGGCAATATGTGGGAGCTTATGGAAATATTTTTGGAGCATATTGGAATATGTCAGAGCTTATGGTAACATCTAGAAGCTTATGGGAGTATAAGGAGCTTATGGGAATATGTGAGAGCTAATTTGAGTATTTGGGAGCTAATTGGAATATATAGGAACTTATGGAAATATGTATGAGTTATGGGAATATTAGGTGCTTGTGGGAATATATAGGATCGTGTGGGAATATTAAGAGCTTATGTGAATATGTGGGAGCATATGGAAATATGTCGGAGCTTATGGGAATATGTAAGAGCTAATTTGAGTATTTGGGAGCTTATTGCAATATGTAGGAACTTATGGAAATATGTAGGAGTTTATGGGAATATTAGGTGCTTATGGAAATATATAGTATCTTATGGGAATATTAGGAGCTTATGTGAATATTTGGGAGCTTATGTGAATATGTAGGAGGTTATGGGAATATGTAGGAGCTTATGGAAATAAGTAAGAGCTTATGGGAATATGTGGGAGCATATGGAAATATGTCGGAGCTTATGGGAATATGTAGGAGCTTATGGGAGTATAATAAGCCTCAGATATTCCCATAAGCTCCCTACTATTCCCATGAGCTCCTAATAATCCCTTAAGCTCCCACATATTCCCATAAGCTCCTAATATTCCCATAAGATCCTATATATTCAAATAAGCACCTAATTTTCCCATAAACTCCTACATATTTCCATAAGCTCCTGCATATTCCAATAAGCTCCTAATATTCCCATAACCTCCCACATATTTCAATAAGCTCATACGACATATTCCCATATGCTTCCAAATATTCCCATAAGATCCCACATAATATCATAAGCTCCTAATATTCCCATAAGCTCCTACATATTCCCATAACCTCGTACATATTCACATAAGTTCCCACATATTTACATAAGCTTCTAATATTCACATAAGATTCTACTTATTCCCATATGCTCCCACATATTCCCATAAGCTCTTACTTATTTCCATAAGCTCCTAATATTCCCATAAGCTCCTACTTATTCACATAAGCTCCTACATATTCCCATAACCTCGTACATATTCACATAAGTTCCCACATATTTACATAAGCTGGTCAAGTGATTACTTTATCAAATACTATTGTTTTATTTATTTCTGGAGGTCGTTTATTTATAGAACGGATTCCCCACACACCGCCCGCCGTCAGCGACCCGGACAAGCTTAGCTGCTTTATAATGTAGATATGTATAAATTAACTCCCATTACAATTTTGAAAAATGAACAATTTAAATTTTAAAAAGTGTACAATATGTTATAAGATGTGAAACGTCTCAACCGTTCATTGTGAGCTTAGCATGTCTGATGCGATCTAGCGAAATAGTGCCGGCCTTACGAATTACGAAGCCCAATTTAACGGATACTTGCGAGGCCCTGGGGGCATTCTTGAAAAATATTTAAAATGAAGTCATGAAGGGCCTAAGACTTTTAAAGTGCCTAGGGCCTACGATGATCTTAAAACGGCTCTGATTGTAACTTAAGTCTTTAAATAACATTCGTATTTTGAGAAGTCTTTAAATAACATTCGTATTTTGAGAAGTCTTTAAATAACATTCGTATTTTTAGAAGTCTTTAAATAACATTCGTATTTTTAGAAGTCTTTAAATAACATTCGTATTTTTAGAAGTCTTTAAATAGCATTCGTATTTTGAGAGGTCTTTAAATAACATTCATTAATTTGTTAAAACGCTCAAGCTTTAGATTGGTTTCAGTTTTCAGTACTGAATTAATTTTTGTTTTTTTAAACGACCATTTCAGGTCCGCAATCATCTAAACCTGGCATAGACGTATTAGGTCAAAGTTCAGCCGAACCTGGTGTAAATGAAATAGGTCAAAGCTCAGCTAAACCTGATGTAGTCACATTAGATCAAAGTTCAGCTAAATCTGATGTAGACACATTAGGTCAAAGTTCAGCTAAACCTGATGCAGACACATTAGGTCAAAGTTCAGCTAAACCTGATGTAGACACATTAGGTCAAAGTTCAGCTAAACCTGATGTTGACACATTAGGTCAAAGCTCAGCTAAACCTGATGTAGACACATTAGGTCGAAAACCAACGCAACGTGACGTAGACATGTCAGATCCTATTACATCTCAGCCTGACGTAGACATTTTAGGTCAAAGTTCAGCTAAGCCGGACGTAGACACATTAAGTCAAAGCTCCGATGAACCTGGCGTAGACGAACCAGCTGAAAGTTCAGTTCAACTAAACGAAGACAAAGATTTTAAATTTAACCAAGACAAATATTCTCAATGTGAAAGTGTAGTGAGAACCAATGCACTCAATGACAGTATAGAAGAACACTGCAATATATCTCTTATTTTCTGGACATGCGCAGTGAGAACGGCTCTGGTCAAGAAACCCACCGCGGAGGAAGTGAAAATTTTTGAAGACAGTGAGATCTCGAAGTCGGATGGACAGCGCTTTTGTGATTTCTACCTGCAGGATATAGTGGACACTTTATGGAGCAGGGCAGCAAGGTCACTCGTCGAGATGGTCGTCTGGGTAGGGTCTCTCCTGGTCATCGTCCTTCAATGATGTTTGATCACAGTCGAAATCATAGTATCAGGAATGTTGTAATGGATAAGTAACTACTTATGTCAAACGTTTTTTTTCTATTTATCACAATGTTTTGGGTTGTCTTTGTGGAGCTAGTGTATGCAATAAACATGATCGGGGCTGCTAAAGGTGAATGAGGCAATACTGTGGTGTTCACTATCTGATAATTGGCAGCTTTAGTCGCTGAGTGAAGTCCACTTTCGTTTTTGTGTACTATTCTATTGTGTGTCAATATTTAGTAGCCATTAGGGAGCGACCGATAATCGGATCGGTATTGGACCGATATTGGCAGGCCCGTTGCCAGGATTATTGAATTGGTGGGGCCGAAGAATTTTTTTTCGGGGGGGGGGGTGCCAAAGAAATGATCCTGGGGCACAGGGGCGGATCCAGACAACTTTGACGGGGGTGGGGGCAAAACATTAACCCCGGGGGGGGGGGGGGGCAAAACTGTTTTCATTGTGGAAAATTGGTCTTAGAAAATTTAATGATGTCTTACCTAAACTTGCGATAACCGTGGTGGGGGGGGGGGCATGGCTATGGAGGCACGAAGCACCGAAAGCTTTCGAACGGAGAGGAGGGGTTTGGGGAGGGGATCTCAGTGAGTCCCTTCCCCAAGAAATTTTTTTTTTGCAGTTCCATATCTGGAATGGTGCAATTTAGAACCGATTGTTTAGCTATTAATTAGAAATATCTCATTTTAACTACGTTTTAATAATGCATGGCATTTTGCAGTTTTGCTAAAAATAATTTAAATAGTAAAGAGTTTTAATGATAAAAATTTATTGAGGCTGAGCAAATTCTGATTCCTGTTATAAATATATTGACCATTTGTTCTGCTACACAATTGTTACAAAATAAATACCTGATTTATATTATTATATTGTTAGTTTAACGTACAACACGGGAAGAACGACAAAGATGCACGAATATAGCTTATCTATTTGTGTGATATTTCTTAGAGAATATTGAAAACAAAGAACAGATCTATCAACAACAAATGACCAGTCGCAATTATTCAATTTAAAATAAAATTAATTCTGCTGAAAAGTAAATTTGCAAATTAAATAACATCACTCAGAAATCATGGAGTTTGTACTTTATTATTTTATTATACATATGTATAAAAGTGAAGTCAGAAGTCAATATTATTTTATTAACTTATATAAGTTGCTAGTTGTACTCAGAAGATATCAATATATAAAACTATTACAAGGTTGCGAAGGTTATCGACAGAAATTTCGGGCCCCTGGGCAGGGGTGACACGGGCCCCGTGCTGATATTAATATTTTAAAAACTTGATAGGCCAGCTCAGTCCGGGCCCCTAAAACTCGCCGGGGCCCTGGGGATTCCCCCCCTGCCCCCACACACACTCGTCGGCACTGGTTGCAAACTTATATTATAATACGTTTCAAATTTGCAAACGTCGTGGTTTAGCACTGAATTTACCTAAAAATGCTTCAGCATTCAGATTGTCTGTTAAATCTTTTTTCAAATGCAAGTAGGAAAAGATTGCTTAGACGCTTTTGTAACATTGATCTGCGATATGGAGTGAGCATTCGTGTGAGGGTTGAGAAACTGTTCTCACACACGGCTGTTGAAGCCCCAAATGCCAATGCTGCCCAAAATACCCAGAAGTGAACTTCAATAAGATTCAATCTTTTATACCCAAAAATTAGATAAGCTATATATGTAAGTAAATAGCCTGAATGATTGCCAAAATATAAACTTTTAAGTTTTTATTATTAGTGATTTATTGAACAAAATGATTGATGTTTTATAGCCGTTATTATTAAAATGAATGTTGTCAAAAAGCTCAAATCATGCATCATCGGGGTAAAAGGGGGCTACCCCAACCCCCCTCTGGCTACGGGCCTGGATATTGGCACTATGGGTTAATATCGGATCGGCCGATTTTTGTAGGGAGCGACCGATATTCGGACCGATATTGGCACTATGGGTTAACTATCGGACCGGCCGTTTTTATGGCTGCCGATACATTGTTTTTTGTTTTTCACAAATCTAGTAACTCTAAACTGGTTTTGGTTTACAGAGTTAAAGTTTACTTACAGACTTCCAGTTAACTGTTCACCTGAGTGAAGTGATTTACTGATATAATTAAGTGTTTTTAATTTTTCAAACTTTTTAAAAAATCTGCTACCACTAAATTCAGTAAAAATTACAAAGATTAACGAAGAAATTATTTTAATTTCATCACAACTTTCACAAGCTAGTGAAGTTACAATTAACAATAATTACATTTTTACTTTTTTTAGTTTGACAATAATTATTTACAACTGTGGAGAAAGGTTCTCACACATTGGTTAGAATGTAGGATAATATGTAAAGTAAATCTTTGAGAGGTTAAGTCAAGAGTTCAGGGTTAAATCTTTGGGGGTAGAGTCGTTATATTTTCTAGCGACCCAGGTTAGGGACGTGACATATGAAACTTTAGGCTTTGTAACGAAGTCCACTATAGTCTTCTATTATTCTATCAGTTAGTCAGGGCATGATTTTAATAGAAAAGACAGCAGTAGAAATATATATAGAAGGCGTTAGAGACTATTGAATTATGTTATGTTATGAACTTTTGATGTAAAGATTTGATGTTGTGAAATAAACACTAAGATTAAAGAAGGAAAATACAAAGCCTGCATTTGACTCTTCTGTAGTTTGATGTTTGTACATCGTCATTGTAACCAAAAGTAAACACCAGCACGCAACAACAACTTTATCTTACTTTTCTGTTAGTATACAAGTAAAAAGTAAAAACAACAGATTGTTTGTTATAAGTTTAATTTTAAACAATAAACATGCAGATTTCTGAGTTTATGCAGGCATGGTTTGTGTTTCTGACTTCGGTCTTCCGGTCTGTCTTTTCAAATCTTTTGTTCTTTTAATCTTCCTCATCAGCAAGACACCCTTTCATTAATAGCAAAATATCAGTATCGGTTTCGGTATCGGCAAAAATGCTGGGAAAAAATATCGGTATTTGACTATCGGTAAAAAAGGCATATCGGTCGCTCCCTAGTAGCCATACTCTTAAACAGGGAAAATAAAAACACAAATGGTGGCGATTTTCAGTCATTGGTAGAGGACATTTAAAATAGCGAAGCTCTTCTATTCAATTCTCTAAACTCGGACCTGTCCGTCCATCCTGCGGGTGTGTGAAGTCCCTGTAAGGATGAGATGAAACCTCTTAGATCCTATAAACCACTAATGGGACGGATTTTATGGTGCCCTTGTTTCATCCCTACCATAGCCGATAGTGCGATGGCCTTGGAGTCAACACAGGAGATGTAGCGGGGACTTAAGCCATGACCTGAAATATCCATTGGTCCTCACCCAAGAACGAACCATGGACCTCAGTCAAATGCTTTATCGCACGACCATCCGTCCACTGTCGGTAACTATGATTAATGTGTGTCCATCTTCTAAGATCTCTAACAGTTCATTAATTGAATTGAATTAAATGACAAACTAAGTTTATATTCTAAGTTTATAGAAATGTATCTATAACGTATCATTTTCAAGTATATATCGTTTTCGTTTTGTGCAAAAAAAAAAATTAATGATCTGTATCATAGTATTAAAAAAAAACTATTTTCTTAAATTTACAAAAATATCCAATATCTTAATAGCAGGGGCGCCGAGATCCAACACGGGCCCCAGGGCAGGACATCATTGCGGGCCCCTTGTCAAAATACAGTCAATTCCGGATATAGTCATACAAAGAGTATATGCAAAAAGTTTTAAACTAAATTTATTTTACTTAGCCCCCATTAATGCAGTATAGCCGATAAAGCTACACGAGTTTTTATAACAATGTAATTTTGTGAAACTGACTTTTACGACATGCCGAGAGAAAGCTCCAACAAAACTTTGCGGTCTTTTCTTCTTGTAAACACTTCAATTATATTGTTGTAGTCCATCGTTCTTGCAAGTCGACCTTCTACTGCCAGCATTCCAAGGCTGGTTAGGCGTTCTTGACACATTGTCGATCTCAGAACATTTTAAACTCGGGCCAATGTGCTGAAAGATCGTTCTGCTTGAGCAACGGTAACCGGAAGTGTGCAGAAGATACGTAGCATAATGACTACGTTTGGAAACAGTATATCGATTTTCAAATCGTATAAACGGTTCAGCAAGTCAAATGGTGACAAACTTTTCTGTCCGAGTTTTGCAACGTGTATTTTTTTCAGATGTTCCAACTCATTCAACAGATCGGCGCTAACATCAACAACATATTTATCTGACAGGTTCTTGGCTGCGATGAGGACGTCTTCTGTATTCATATCATGATATTTCCACAGAACGCCGAACAATTTCGTCCAAATTCTTCGCCGCTTCGTATTGTGTTGTTAAATTCGCAATCGCGCAGTCAATCACGACATAGAAAACGGAACGCTTGAAGTATTCGTGTCGATCCTGCTGATCATCATTGTCGTCGAGAATTGTTATGTCTGGCAATTGTCGTCTTCACTTGCGTTTTGTCTCTGCCAAACACAGGGACTGTTCAACACCGCAGCTCTCAGCGACAAGTTTGCTCTCAGACAATATCTCATCCCACTTGGATCGAAGCAGTTTTAAGTCGCCAATGAGGTCACGAATATTAGCAACTTCGACATCAAGAGTTGCTTCTTTTGCCTGCAGCAGCGAATTACTAAAATTGATAACTTTTAAAATGTTCAACCACAGCGAAGCCATCAGAATTGATTCTAACGAAGACAGGTATGAAATCATGCCGGCTACATCAGAGCGAGTCTCTGGTGTCAAATCCAGTTCCTGCACTTGGGTAAGCGCCGTCTTTATACCTGGCAAATGCGCTGCGAAAGGCTTAACACTATCGACACGATCTGACCAGCACGTTTCTGATGGATTGTGAAGAGAGCATCCGATGCCACTAGTCAAAATTTCCCATCTCTGCGGACTGCTGCTGAAGAGATTGTACAATTTCTGGACTACTGCGAAGAATGTTATCACTTGTGCACAGCACTCAGCCGAATGCACGCCGAACAGGTTCAAACTATGGCAGCCACATGGTGAGAACGTTGTCAAAGGATTGTTCTTCAGTATACTTCCTTGAGCGCCTTTGTACGAACCACTCATATTGCTTCCATTGTCATACCCTTGTCCGCGACAGTTCGTAAGCGGTATGCTATGTTTTTTCAACGTGTCAATGATTAGCTGAGCTATATCTTCTCCCGTCTTCTTGTTGCAGTCCACAAATGCAAGGTATCTCTCATGTAGTCCGAAGGTATCCAAGTAAGTGTTTAGATGTATGTACCGCAAAATGAACAATAGGCTCTCTGCGTTGGCGGCTATGGCTTTACTATGACACACATATAATAAGACAATTTCAATAATTATAGTTGGATTAAATTAATTTTTAGATAATTAAAGATAACTATAGTTAGTTATGAATAGATTCCTGTGACGTGTAGAATCGCCCTTCTCCCCCACCAACCCCAGTTCACCACAGGGTCAAGGTTCCAGCCGCCATGTTGTGTAGATTCGTTTCATCGACGTCGCCTTCCCCCCCCCCAATCGTTTCACTGACGTTCTTCCCCCCCCCCCCAAACGTTGCACCAACGTATTCGCCCCGACCTTATAAATACGCGAATGGCAGTAATTGAGTTTGTAAGGTGCTCTGAGTTAGTAAGGTGCTGACAGTCATATGAGTTAGACGTAGAGTAGTGTAGATAGATCTAAGATTCTAAGAGTTAGTTGTAAACTTGTAGTGACATTTGTTTAAGTAGACATCATTAGAAAAAGGACTTATATTGTATATACATATATATTCACCTATGTTTAGAAGCAATTAAAGTTTAGATCTTTTGTGTTCATATACCAAGCCTTGGCGTTGATATATTTATTAGTTAGAAAAGTTAACGTAACATATTTGGCGATCCTACGCCTTGTAAAGTATAAGATATAGTAACGTTACATATTTGAAAATAACAACGTAACAATTCCCATAGAAATATTTTAAATTCTATCGATCTCTCTGGCTTTTTCCACCGGGAGGAAACGAAGAGGTTTATCGATTGAGCGAATTCTGTGATTGAATTGAGAGCAAAATGCGCGCTTACAAGTTTCACCTGAGCTAATCCCGGTGGAAAAAGCCATAGAGTTATCAATAGAATTTCACAATATTTCTATGGAAATCTATTCATAACTCTATGACTTTTTTCCACCGGCACCGCTTCATCTTCATTCTATGACTAATTCTTTGATGGCAAACATCATACTCGGATTTCAATTCATGTCTAAAAATAGTTATACACCATTCACACTCGGATTGGTTTATGAGATCTAACGAGCCTCAGCAGTCGACTGAATTTTAAAGTTTCGTTCGGATTGGCTGCTATCAGCTGTCATCGACTTACCCTCAATAAACAATGAGTCGTGAAAAAATTGATTTGAAAAAAAAATGCAAACACGTTACATTTCTGGTATAAGCATATTTCCATTCGGTCTCATGTTGATTACTCTGGGCTTCTCTTGAATGATTCTTTCGTATTTCACTAACGATATTCGTGGGGAGGGGACATTTTGAGTCTAAATTTACATGCTCCTCTCTCTCTCTCTTTGAACTATCTCAGTAATCTGCGGGCTGAGACTTAGTCTCTTAGAGCCCGTGAGATCAGACTTGCTGTGTCTCTCAACATCTGGAGACTGCCATGGAGCCCGATGGCCAGCAAGCCTCCGGACTGGTCCACCCTGTGGTCCGCCAGTCCGGGACACTCGAAAAGCAAATGATCCACGGTTTCCTCCACTTCCCTGCAGTGTCTGCAAAGGGTGTCGACATTGGGCCTCAACCTCCCAAAGTACGCGCCAATAGGACAGTGCCCAGTACGGAACTGGGCAATTAGCGCCTGCTCGACACGCCTGAGCTTCCACCACGGGGTCAGTTTTGGACGGCCGCTCCAGAAACTTTCGGACGTTAACTCCGTTCACCCCATGAGCCCAGCCCGAGAACCACTTCGATTGTCCAAAGAGGCAGATCATGGAACGTGCTGCCTCAAATGAGCTCTTTCTTGCACTCACGGGCAGCACTTGGGAATCTGTCGACTGGACTATTGCCTTGGCAATGCCGTCTGCCCTTTCATTTCCGGGCACGTCCGCATGCCCGGGAACCCATTGAAGGGTCACATGCACGTGGTGTTGGGACACAAGACCCTGTATTGCCATCAGCATGGCTTCCAACAGAAGCGGCCATTCCCCTGTCCCTTTTACAGCTTGGAGAACAGAGAGCGCGTCAGTGAGAATGACAATGTCCAGAGCAGGCAAAGTACCCTCACCAATTAACTCTCCTATGTGGTCCACTGACTCAGTAATGGCTGTCATCTCTGCCTCGTAAGCACAGAGCGACCCACATAGGCCCGCATGGTCTTTCACAAAGCCAGTTTGTGGGAGTGTGATGTGGACCCCAAACGAGGCGCTTATCCGGCCGTCTCTACTGGATACAGAGGCATCAGTATAGGCCAGTATAGCGTTCCCTGAATAAGTTCCAATCATCTCCATAGCCACATCCGTGATGGTTCGGCGATCCTTTGCGTTCCCAGCATTGGTTTCGACCAGGGTCGTGCGTACTTCGGGCATGTAGAAAGCCTCGCCAGGAGGGACCCTAGAGACTGTCTCTAGCATTAGGCGGTCAGTCGGCAGCTTGATCTCGGAGGCGAGTCTTACTGCGTGGTGCATAAAAGACTGCATCGAGAGCCGCTTCCTTTCCACCCAGCCATCGACCATCTCCCTTAGGACAGAGGTCTCCTCCTGCCGCTTAAACCGCTCATACGCGGTTATAACGGCCTGCTCTCTACGAATACCCAGAGGTGGCACATTTGCCATGATTTCCACCGCTGCTGTGGGTGCCGTTCGAAAAGTGCCTGTGATCAGCCGGAGAGCCTGGTTTTGTACAACATCTAGGGCCTCTAAAGAGGACTTAGACCCATAGACCTGCACAACCTGGCTGTAATCTATCTGAGACCTTACTGCACCCATGTACAGTGACCTCAGGACATCTGCTCGAGCCCCCCAGGACGTGCTCGCCAACTTCTTGACAATATTCAGTCTATCAGAGGCGCAGCGGGCAACCTCCGAAAGATGTGTGCAGAGAGTAAGCTTTCTGTCAAGTGTAACTCCCAGGTACTTGGGCTTAGGTTCCAGAGCAAGAACCTCACCCTCCAGTCTAAATGGTTCCTTAAGGATACTCGTGCCCATAGTAAACAGCGAGTAGACGGTCTTCGAGACGTTAATCTCTAGCACCCACATCCTAGTATAACAGCCGACCGTAGTCAGGTCCTTCTGGAGTGCTCTCTCAAGGACTGAGGCACTCTTTCCGGTCTTCCAGATCGCTAAATCGTCGGCATACAGTAGGCTTTTACAACCCAGAAACTCAGGCAGATCGTTGATGAAGGCTAGGAACAATGTACAACTGAGGGCCGAGCCCTGTGGGAGACCCTGTTCGAGGGTCCGTTTCCTCGACACGCTGCTCCCAACGCGTGTCGTGATAGTACGATTACTGAGGAAACTGCGTAACCAAATGTACATCTCAGCGGTGACACCCAACCGCTGTAGCTTCAACAATAGTCCTGGACGCCAGACTCGATCGTAAGCCTGCCTGAGATCTAGGAAAACTACCGCCGTTGACTCAGCTTTCTGAAAGCCGTCGGCTATTTCTTGGACGAGAAGCGTGACCATGTCCATCGCACTCTTACCCCGCCGAAAGCCTCCTTGCTTTGGGGTAATGAGCCCTTTTTCCTCTAAGAACCACATCAACCTTCGGTTGACCATGCGTTCTGCTACTTTCCCAACACATGAAGTGAGGGAGATAGGACGGTAGCTTTCTGCTTGGTCAGTCTTTTTCCCTTTTTTAAGTACCGGCACTATGACAGCCTCCCTCCACCTCTGAGGGAGTTCTCCTGTCAACCACGTGCGATTGACAAACTGGAGAAGCTTTGCTTGTCCCGCTGCCCCGAGGTGTGTGATCATCTCATTACTGATCAAGTCACTGCCTGGGGCCTTTCTCATGCGACACTTCCTGACTGCGTATGCCAGTTCATTGGCAGAGAATGGGGCTCTGAACGTGTCTCGATTTTCCGTGCCAAACTCAGCCTTCTCTTTGACTCGTCGGACTTTATCCAGTGCCTTGTACAGTGTACTCTTCTTACTCGACTTGCTGACCTCTGCAAAGTGCTTGTTAAGCACTTCGGCCTTCTTGCTATCGCTAGCCGTCAGGCCTGAGTCCGTTTGCAACGGGGCGCCAGTTCTGATCGTCCCAGCCTGGGTCAAGTCTTTCAGTAATTTCCACGTCTTTTGGCTCTCCCTTAGATCCAACTTCTCGCATGTATCAGTCCATTTCTGCTTTTTGGCCTCAGCAGACGCCCTTTTTACTTGCTCAGTTAGTTTATTGTACTCCACGGCGCGCCTCAGCCGTTTTCAATCGACAAGCTTTCTTACGAGCGGCTTGTCTTTGCCGAACTAACCTTGCAAGGGCTGTAGTCCAAAATGGTCTGAACTTACGTTTCGGAAGGCTCTTTGGGATCGTCCTACGTGCGGCACCTAAGATCGCTTCAGTGATCTCCTTGTAAGCAACGTCGACTGTTCCACACTCGGTATCTACCCTCTCCAAGGCAGCGTCAGCTGCAGCCTTGAAGGCGTCCCAATTTGCTTTTGAATAAACCCAGCACCTGTGCTTAGCTCCTGGGTTTCTCTCGGGTGGAGGAATATCCACTGAGACGAGAACGGGTTTATGATCACTACCGATGCAATCTAGCACGCGGAAAGAGGTGTTACAGGCCAGGTCAGCCGAGACGAGTGTTAAGTCGGGTCTCGTTTCGCTCCCACTCGCACCGTGCAGCAAGGTGGGTACAGACTCATGGTCCTGCAACCTAACTAAATTTGTAATATTACAAATCTCCTCAATCCTCCGGCCAGCCGCATCAGTGCGTTCATAACCCCATGCCGGAGACATGGCGTTGAAATCACCACATACGAAGGTGCCAAGCAGAGTATCCTCAGCTGTTATTAGACTGAGCTCCGTCTTGGGGGGATTGTACACGTTGACACAATGGTACTTCCTCCCATCCTTATAAACATCCACCGCAAGCGTATCCGTTTTTCCGCGTGGACCGTGGGCGCTGCTCGGCTGAGCATTTAGCGTATTTCTGACCAGGGTCACCAATCCCCTGCAGTTCTTACACCCACAACGGAAGCACGAATAGCCAGTGATGTGGACCGTCCTAAGTCCAAGGATGCACTCTTGTAACATTGCAACATCCACGTTATTCTCGCTCAAAAGCTTTGCGACTTCTAGGCTCTTGGGGATGAGACCCCGGACATTCAGGTGGACAATCCTGAATTGAGCCTTACCAGAGCGTTTCCCAAGTCTTCGCTTGTCAGTTGTGGTGCCGGCCACCTCAGGCGGGGAGCTTTTGGCTACACCCGGAAACAGTGACCTGCTCTCCTCAACTTTCGGCTTCCCGCTGACAGCAATCAGCGTTTATCGCCGAGGGCTGGGCTTGACAGTTCCCAGTCGCTTTTTTCTCGCCGGGCACCATAGGCGGGGAGCTTTCGGCTACACCCGTTGGCAGTGCCCTGCCTATGTCAGTCTTGGTGCCGGCCACCTCAGGCGGGGAGCTTTCGGCTACACCCGGTAACAGTGACCTGCGGTCCATGACTTTCGGCTTCCCGCTGACAGAGCAATCAGCGTTTATCGCCTAGGGCTGGGCTTGACATGCTCCTAAACCTACTTGTTAGGTCAAGAATGTATTATGATCTCAGATGCAGTCAAAACTATGTGTACATCACACACTACACTGCTAAAATACATGTGTACAACATTATAAATGTACAACATTAAATTTATACATGTCTAAAGACTACATGTGGACAACATAACATGTCTAAACACTACGGCAAAAAAAAACATTCACAAAATGGCAGTCCATTTTTAACCCTGGAGTTTTACCTTTTTCAGTGCTCCAGTTGTATTAGACCTCAGCGATACACACATACACACACACACACACACACACTGACACGCACTGTTAATGTCTTTTAGTGAGACATGACCTGAACAGGTAAACAACGTCGGCCATTTTATGCTAACAGGTACAACTGCCATAGTGTACAAAAGTCGTGACGCAATTTCCGTAAGCACCTATAATAAGCAGCTTCACACACGACCTATATACACGCTGAACTCTTTCTGTGAACATGGCATCGTTTTCAATAAGCTCATTACTGGCAAACTTTCAAAACGATTCTAAATCTATCTCTATTTTCCCTAAAAGATCAAACCCTGGAATGATTCTGGGGTTCTTTGTCCTGTCCTCTATCAAAAAGAATAAATAGAAAAGAAATATTAGCCTTACTGGGTTTTTTTTTAAAAAGTATATATTGCAGTATACCTCAGTACATCAAATTATCTTGAATGATACAACATATCAGAAGTTTTGTCTCAATGCATTTAATTTGCTTGTGACTTTGAACTGTCAAATTGTGCTCTTTAAATAATGAACTTTAGCAAAAAGCGTGAAGCGAAACACTGGAAGGATGTATTAGAAAGAATAATATCTTTGGGCAGAGTACATGGAGTTCAAAATTTTCCCCTGAGAGGGCAGACTGATCGGTTATATACATCTCATAATGGAAACTTTTTGAAATTTGTTGAAGTTATTGCTGACTTTGATCCGGTAATGAAAGAACATATAAGACGTACAAAATCAGATGAAATTCATGACCATTATTTGGGAAAAAATATTCAGAATGAGATAATTCAACAGTTGAGTAAGAAGGTGAAATAGAAAGTGATAAATGATCTAAAAATGCAAAATATTACGCTATAGTTCTCGATTGCACACCAGACGCAAGTCACAAAGAACATATGACAATGATTGTTAAATTTGTTACAGCAAATGAATCGACAAATGACAAACCTTCAGAAGTTTCTATCAATGAACACTTCATTGGATTCGCAGAACTTGAAAAATTTTACAGGTGCAAGTATGTAGGAAATTTTACTTAAAGAGCTGTAAGATTCAGGCATTTTTCTAAATGATAAGAGGGGACAAAGCTACGACAATGGTGCGAACATGCGGGGAATACACAATGGTGTCCAAGCAATAGTTAAAGAGCTAAATTGAAGAGCCTTTTATGTCCCATGCAATGCGCATTCGTTGAATTTGGTGGTGAATGATGCTGTAAACTGTTGTTTGGAAGAAGTAAGGTTTTTTGAGGTAATTCAATATATATACAACTTTTCTCGGTAATCTCTTATTTTACCATCCAAAATTATTTTGATACATATTATTGATACTTTACCTCTATAAACATTCCAAAATCATAGTATTGATTGTTATTTATTAAAAGAATAAGAAAAAAATAAAAAAAAATGTGTTTAAATGCATTAAATAAATTTTAAAAAAGGTCCTCTATATTCTATATAAAATACTGCCAGCCATGTTAAGAGATGACCTGAATTGTTTACAAAAAAAGGCAGCTGCCAACTACAAGATTATTAAAAAAAAAATGAAAGATAAGACGGTACCTTCGGAAAATTTATGCCCATCACTTAAAAGGGCATGACCAAAATTATTTAAACCAAATTTTTGTTAGGGGGATAGCTACTCTTGGGGCCCCTAGGGCCGTTTATCTTGTACCGCTACGTATAAGGTGTAGAACGGGGCCCTAAAAATGACATACTTATTAATATAGCTTATATAGTAAAAAACGGTACCCTTACAAACACAGACGCTTAGCCCTCAAAAGGCATGACCAAAATTATTTAAACCAAATTTATGTTAGGGGGATAGCTACTCTTGGGGCCCCTAGGGCCGTTTATCTTGTACCGCTACGTATAAGGTGTAGAACGGGGCCCTAAAAATGACAAACTTATTAATATAGCTTATATAGTAAAAAACGGTACCCTTACAAACACTGATGTATAGCTCTCAAAATGCATGACCAAAATTATTTAAACCAAATTAACGTTAGGGGGATAGCTACTCTTGGGGCCCCTAGGGCCGTTTATCTTGTACCGCTACGTATAAGGTGTAGAACGGGGCCCTAAAAATGACATACTTATTAATATAGCTTATATAGTAAAAAAGGTACCCTTATAAACACTGATGTATAGCCCTCAAAAGGCATGACCAAAATTATTTAAACCAAATTTATGTTAGGGGGATAGCTATTCTTGGGGCCCCTAGGGCCGTTTATCTTGTACCGCTACGTATAAGGTGTAGGATGGGGCCCTAAAAATGACATACTTATTAATATAGCTTATATAGTAAAAAACGGTACCCTTACAAACACAGACGCTTAGCCCTCAAAAGGCATGACCAAAATTATTTAAACCAAATTTATGTTAGGGGGATAGCTACTCTTGGGGCCCCTAGGGCCGTTTATCTTGTACCGCTACGTATAAGGTGTAGGATGGGGCCCTCAAAATGACATACTTATTAATATAGCTTATATAGTAAAAAAACGGCACCCTTACAAACTCTGATGCTTAGCCCTCTTGTGGCAAGACAAAAATTATTTAAACCCATTTTATGTTAGGGGGATAGCTACTCTTGGGGCCCCTAGGGCTGTTTATCTTGTATCGCTACGTATAAGGTGTAGGATGGGGTCCTCAAAATGACATAATTTTTAATACAGGCTATATTAGAAAAAACGGAGCCATCAGAAACGCTGTTTCCCAGCCCTCAGAGGGCTTGACCAAAATAAATCAAACCTTTTATATTAGCCTCCCATCAGTTTCACCTTCATTGGCCTGTCTGTTACGACCACTTCAGAATGAAGTATGAGCCTATTGGACGAATACCATCTCTATCACCTTTTATCCACACTGGTACAATTTTCATCGTTAATCACTCATGGTCAGCTAGCCCGCCCTTTTGGGAGGTGAGTGTGAAATGGAGAAGGGGTGGTGGTGGAATGGACCTTCAGATAAGGTAGACTAAGTAAGATTTCTTTTCAGTCTAGCAATTCGTTTGTTGTCGGTCGGTATCTTAACAGGAATTTCACGTTTTTATGTGAAAGTTCTTAGATCTGTTGACCAGCGCTCGAGTGGTCGAACGGCCTGGGCAGAGGAGATAGCGTCTGAATTGGAGGAACAAAGACTAAGTGGGATTATTAAACGTTTCGAATAACCTGTTTAATCCAATACCCCATCCCCCCTCTTTTCTGTGAGTAACAGGTGAAATAAGGCAGGGGTTGGGAGGCTGGGTCTTGGGACTTTTTACATAAAATTATGCAACGTGACATCATTGTGACATCTGGAACATTCCATGATAGATCAGTTTAAAACTTTGTTACAAATATAAGCAGTATGTAAAGTTTCACTTCAGTATTTCATACTAATTAGTAGAGAGAGTTTGATTTTCTTTGGATTTTCATTCTTCATCTTGGAAATAGTGATTGCTTTGTTATTGAATTTCCTTGTTATAGCTGCTAATTCAGATAAGTACACTTCCACTGTGTTCTTAATTTTTTAACCTCATCCTTGTTTTTTTTTCTTTGATAGACAGACCATCCGATATAAAAAAAAGCTTTTGTAGTTTCAATCTTAACAATTTTTGTCAATACAATTTCAATTAAGTAAATCTTTTTAGTACATTGCAACTTGTTATTACAACACGAGTGATCAGAACTTAATTGAAGTTAGCTCATTTATTTGACATAAAACAAGATTTATTGCAGTGTCGAATTTAACTTTGTAATGGCAGGTAGACCTAGAAATCTTCGTTTCAATATAGTAGATCCTCAAAATATTATGGACCATGAAGCCATTTTACAAGAAATGTGGAATCTATCTGGTTTAGAAAGAGAAATGCATAACCAAGAATCGTCTATTCAGTGGTTAGCTGTTAGGCGTCTATTGAGAAATAATATGCAGTGCACCACGTGCAATGTGCTATGTTATCTTGGAAATCATAATACCGGTATCGATGGGTTTCGCTGGGTTTGTCCGACATGTCACTTAAAAAAGAGCATTAGATTTAATTCTTTTTTTACGAGAAGCCATTTGTCTCTCAAAACTATAACTCAGATTATTTATTGCTTTGCATACAACTTTTCCCAAAAATCCACCAAACGCGAAACGAACATACTCCAAGAGAACAATTTGGTCGACTGGTTTAACTTTCTTAGGGAGGAAATGTCCACTTATATGAACCGCCGGCCGATAGAAATTGGTGGGGTAAATGAAAACTTTGAGCCTATTGTTGTGGAAATAGATGAATCAAAGTACTTTCATCGTAAATACCACAGGGGTACTTGGAGGGAAGGCCATTGGGTATTTGGTGGTGTAGAAAGGGGAACAGGGAAATGCTTTTTAGTTGAAGTTCCCGATAGAAGGGCAGAAACCTTAGAAGCCCTGATATTGCAACATGTAATGCCAGGCACCCATATCATATCCGATGGATGGGCCGCGTATAGGGGGATAGAAGGACTTGGTGGCGGAGTTTATTCACACTCTGTAATTATACATGAACAACATTTTGTTGACCCCCATGACCCTGAAGTCCATACTCAAAATATCGAAAATCTGTGGATGAGGGCAAAACGAAAATTAAGAAGTCAATTTGGGACAAGCGAGGGTCTCTTTCATTCATATTTGCAAGAGTTTGTGTTTCGAAATCAATTCAAACACCAAAATGAATTTTCTACTATTCTTTGCGTAATTAGTGAAAACTACAATATTTAGACAAAAATATTTTACATGGCTTCTATCCCCATAAAATATAATGAATTTGTTTCAATTTTCTTTAACCGTTTGGCACTGCTTTATTTTTCTAATAAGTCTAATATTACATATAAATCATTATGTCATGGTTGAGTCATTTTCAGGGCCCCGTTCTACACCTTATACGTAGCGATACAAGTTAAACGGCCCTAGGGGCCCCAAGAGTAGCTATCCCCCTAACATAAATTTGGTTTAAATAATTTTGGTCATGCCTTTAGAGGGCTAAGCGTCAGTGTTTGTAAGGGTACCGTTTTTTACTATATAGGCTATATTAATAAGTATGTCATTTTCAGGGCCCCATTCCTACACCTTATACGTAGCGGTACAAGATAAAGGGCCCTAGGGGCCCCAAGAGTAGCTATCCCCCTAACATAAATTTGGTTTAAATAATTTTGGTCATGCCTTTTGAGGGCTATACATCAGTGTTTATAAGGGTACCGTTTTTTACTATATAAGCTTTATTAATAAGTATGTCATTTTTAGGGCCCCGTTCTACACCTTATACGTAGCGGTACAAGATAAACGGCCCTAGGGGTCCCAAGAGTAGCTATCCCCCTAACGTAAATTTGGTTTAAATAATTTTGGTCATGCATTTTGAGAGCTATACATCAGTGTTTGTAAGGGTACCGTTTTTTACTATATAGGCTATATTAATAAGTATGTCATTTTCAGGGCCCTGTTCTTAACCTTATACGTAGCGGTACAAGATAAGGGGCCTAGGGGCCCCAAGAGTAGCTATCCCCCTAACATAAATTTGGTTTAAATAATTTTGGTCATGCCTTTTGAGGGCTAAGTATCAGTGTTAGTAAGGGTACCTTTTTTACAATATAGGCTATATTAATAAGTATGTCATTTTCAGGGCCCCGTTCTTAACCTTATACGTAGCGGTACAAGATAAAGGGGCCTAGGGGCCCCAAGAGTAGCTATCCCCCTAACATAAATTTGGTTTAAATAATTTTGGTCATGCATTTTTAGAGCTATACATCAGTGTTTGTAAGGGTACCGTTTTTTACTATATAGGCTATATTAATAAGTATGTCATTTTCAGGGCCCCGTTCTTAACCTTATACGTAGCGGTACAAGATAAACGCCTAGGGGCCCCAAGAGTAGCTATCCCCTAACATAAATTTGGTTTAAATAATTTTGGTCATGCATTTTGTGAGCTATACATCAGTGTTTGTAAGGGTACCGTTTTTTACTATATAGGCTATATTAATAAGTATGTCATTTTCAGGGCCCCGTTCTTAACCTTATACGTAGAGGTACAAGATAAACGGCCCTAGGGGTCCCAAGAGTAAATTTGGTTTAAATAATTTTGGTCATGCATTTTGAGAGCTATACATCAGTGTTTATAAGGGTACCGTTTTTTTCTATATAAGCTATATTAATAAGTATGCCATTTTTAGGGCCCCGTTCTACACCTTATACGTAGCGGTACAAGATAAAGGGGCCTAGGAGCCCCAAGAGTAGCTATCCCCCTAACATAAATTTGGTTTAAATAATTTTGGTCATGCATTTTGAGAGCTATACATCAGTGTTTATAAGGGTACCGTTTTTTTCTATATAAGCTATATTAATAAGTATGCCATTTTTAGGGCCCCGTTCTACACCTTATACGTAGCGGTACAAGATAAAGGGGCCTAGGAGCCCCAAGAGTAGCTATCCCCCTAACATAAATTTGGTTTAAATAATTTTGGTCATGCCTTTCGAGGGCTAAGCGTCTGTGTTTGTAAGGGTACCGTTTTTTACTATATAAGCTATATTAATAAGTATGTCATTTTCAGGGCCCCATCCTACACCTTATACGTAGCGGTACAAGATAAACGGCCCTAGGGGTCCCAAGAGTAGCTATCCCCCTAACGTAAATTTGGTTTAAATAATTTTGGTCATACATTTTGAGAGCTATACATCAGTGTTTATAAGGGTACCGTTTTTTACTATATAAGCTTTATTAATAAGTATGTCATTTTTAGGGCCCCGTTCTACACCTTATACGTAGCGGTACAAGATAAACGGCCCTAGGGGTCCCAAGAGTAGCTATCCCCCTAACGTAAATTTGGTTTAAATAATTTTGGTCATGCATTTTGAGAGCTATACATCAGTGTTTGTAAGGGTACCGTTTTTTACTATATAGGCTATATTAATAAGTATGTCATTTTCAGGGCCCCGTTCTTAACCTTATACGTAGCGGTACAAGATAAAGGGGCCTAGGGGCCCCAAGAGTAGCTATCCCCCTAACATAAATTTGGTTTAAATAATTTTGGTCATGCCTTTTGAGGGCTAAGTATCAGTGTTAGTAAGGGTACCTTTTTTACAATATAGGCTATATTAATAAGTATGTCATTTTCAGGGCCCCGTTCTTAACCTTATACGTAGCGGTACAAGATAAAGGGGCCTAGGGGCCCCAAGAGTAGCTATCCCCCTAACATAAATTTGGTTTAAATAATTTTGGTCATGCCTTTTGAGGGCTAAGTATCAGTGTTAGTAAGGGTACCTTTTTTACAATATAGGCTATATTAATAAGTATGTCATTTTCAGGGCCCCGTTCTTAACCTTATACGTAGCGGTACAAGATAAAGGGGCCTAGGGGCCCCAAGAGTAGCTATCCCCCTAACATAAATTTGGTTTAAATAATTTTGGTCATGCCTTTTGAGGGCTAAGTATCAGTGTTAGTAAGGGTACCTTTTTTACAATATAGGCTATATTAATAAGTATGTCATTTTCAGGGCCCCGTTCTTAACCTTATACGTAGCGGTACAAGATAAAGGGGCCTAGGGGCCCCAAGAGTAGCTATCCCCCTAACATAAATTTGGTTTAAATAATTTTGGTCATGCCTTTTGAGGGCTAAGTATCAGTGTTAGTAAGGGTACCGTTTTTTACTATATAAGCTATATTAATAAGTATGTCATTTTTAGGGCCCCGTTCTTAACCTTATACGTAGAGGTACAAGATAAACGGCCCTAGGGGTCCCAAGAGTAAATTTGGTTTAAATAATTTTGGTCATGCATTTTGAGAGCTATACATCAGTGTTTATAAGGGTACCGTTTTTTTCTATATAAGCTATATTAATAAGTATGTCATTTTTAGGGCCCCGTTCTACACCTTATACGTAGCGGTACAAGATAAAGGGGCCTAGGAGCCCCAAGAGTAGCTATCCCCCTAACATAAAATTGGTTTAAATAATTTTTGTCTTGCCCCATAAGGGCTAAGCATCAGTGTTTGTAAGGGCACCCTTTTTTTTACTATATAAGCTTTATTAAATATGTCTTTTTCAAGGCCCCATTCTACACCTAAGATATAGTGATAAAAAAAAATGGCCCATTGGGGCATCAAGGGCGTCTACCCCACTAACATAAAATGTGTTTAATCATTTTCTTCATGCCCTATGGGAGTCAGGCTTTACTGCTTCGCATGGTACTATTTTTCCTATATAATCCTTTGTTAAGTATGCCCCATTAGTTTCTTCATTGTAAAATGCTAAATTGGCAGCAACATCACTGGAATTCGGTCGTGTTTTTTTAAATTGTCAAACAGAAAATATACGGAACGAAAGAAAATAGTAAAGAAAAGTGTTATAAGTTGCAATTTTTTTGCGATTAAGTAATAAAAATGAACAAAATATTGTCTAAAATGGATTATATTGATGTGAAATCATTAATACTATGATTTGGGAATGTTTATATAGGTAAAGTATCAATAATTTGTATCAAAATAATTTTGGATGGTAAAATAAGAGATTACCCTTTTCTCTGCATCAACACATCGCTGGAATGCAAGGCCGTACCCGGGGGGGGGGGGCTGGGGGCCAGCCCTCCCCCCAAAAAAAAATCCTGGGTACGGTACTGCTGGAATGTATTGTTAGAATATGTCCAAAAACAAAGAGGCAGCAGGTTTAACTGTTAACAAGTTATACGCAACACGTTGGGAAAGTCGAGTTAATGCCGTGAAGGTAATTTGATACCAAACAGTTGAAATTTACGATGCACTAATTTCAATTGCTGGATACATTTCCCTTTCTGGACCAAGTGGAACCCAGTCCCGTGCAGAAGCTAAGGGAATATCACAAAAAATGCTCGATTTCAAGTATATTTGTTTATTAGTGATTTGGTATGATGTTTTATTTGAGATCAATATATCTAGCAAAACATTTCATTTAAAAAAATCTATTCAACGATTGAACACAACTAAAACAATGCTCCAGAATTATAGAACAGATGAAGGTTTAACCAAAGCACTTACAACAGCTAAGTCATTGGCTCAAGATTTTGGTATTGAGTGCAATGTACCTACGGAAATACAAATAAGATCTCGACTAAGAAAGAGACAATTTGACTATGAAGTTTCAGACGATCCAATGCTCGAGCCAGAAATTAATTTCAGAGTAATTTTTTTTCAACCAGATATTGGATACCGCAATTCAATCAGGTAATGATCGATTTATGCAAAAGCTAGAAAAGCATATTTTTTTAAAATTTTCTTCAATCTTTTTAATGCTTAATTAATAAACATGACATTTAATTTTTTTTTAATTTTTTTATTACTTTTTTAACTTAGCCAAAAAAAAAACTTCCAAAAATACACTACAATATTTAAAACTCTTTAACTTTTACAAAGTTGCCAAATTTTAAAAATGTATTATAATAAATAGCATTTATAGAGTTTTCTTAGAAAATGAAACTAAAAAGGGCGGCATTTTTGTCCATGCCTATATCACAAAATTGTCTAAGGCCGGCACTGAATATCTATATCATAGATATGTGATGTATAACTATATCAAACTACTTGATTTAGATCATATACAAGTTATATGTGATGTATAACTATATCACAACATGTTTTTTTTTGTTTTTTTTTGCAAAAGTCTTGCGCTATGTTACGATTTGTGGGGTGAGGGAGTTACTATTATTTCATTTGTTAAACTTTTATAAATTAAATACTTCTTGTAATATTTTGTAATAAATTGTATAGAATATAATGTAGAATAATAAAGATGGTTAGAGAAAAGAACTTCTAATGATAAACAGCAGTTCGTTATTGTTATTTCGATGTTGTTGTTATTGTTGTCATTATACTCATTTCATTATTTCGTAGATTCGCAGATTTACATTTTTCAATAATACTTATGATTCCTCAAAAGAGTTGAATAAAACCAGTTCACAAAAGAAGTAATCAGATTAATAAATAATTTAACCGAAGTGCGTTTACAAGGTAAATATATTTTGTTTTATGACAACAGGAATACACTTTAGACGTTCCTTGCTGGGAAAGTTTTATTGATTTGCACCAGGAATTAGATTTTTACTTCTCAGAATTAAGGAAATGTGTTCACTATTTGGCACGATGCCAGGTTTAAGACTGGCGTCACTATCTCCTAATTTCTGGATTGATATGGCAGTTGCTAATGTTGGCCAACTGACAGAAATAGCCACTGTAAACAATACATGTAGAGAGAAAGAGTGGAGAATGAATTAAATGTCTTATTTCATCTCAGACTCAAAATTGCATTGAAAACAGTTTGCACTGCATTGAAGCAATCATTTTGACAAGCAGTACAAATCGCTCAAAATATTAATCAAATTATATATTTTAAGTATTACATTTTCAAAACAATGTTGGAAAAGGAACTATCAATTTTTGTATGAAAAGTAATTAACTAAAAAAAGTTTCTTACAAGCTACAAAGGCCTATCTGTGAAGACAATCATATTTAACTGGTTAAACTTCAAGCCTACTAACTGGCATGCTCTAATCTTCAAATATTTAAAAAAAAACTTTATTTCAATTGAGCAGCTTGGCATGAGTAAATTATTTTGTAAATGCAATGCATTGAAATAAAAAAAAAAGAAATAGAAAATTTTAGTTGCCAGAAACTTGCATTCATAGTTCAAGGACGTTAAGAAAACAAAAAGCTGACAATAATAGATGACATATAACTATAAAATGTCAACCTTTAATCTTATGTCTACCGTTTATTAACATAAAGCTGTCAATTTATAATAAATGATAGATAACTGTCATGTTTGAATATTTCATATTATGTCTACCTTTTTCATTTCGATAACACGAAGCCATCCAATGATGAAAGATTCTGATGAATCAATAATACATCGTTTGTGTTGTATGGTCAACAATTTGAAAACACGACAAGTCATACAAATTGGTGCATTTGAGAAGGTCCCATAGGAAGCGGCTCCACGTCTCAACCATTTTCATTGGTAGTGTAGCCGAACGTAAAGTGCGCTTTGTTGATGGCACGGAACTGATGGGGGTGGAGGTTGTGAGTATCTGCCAACTCCAAGATCCTACAAGTAAACTTGTAAGCAATGCACGTGTGGACAGTGGCAGTAGTTCTCAAAGTGTGGGTCACGAGTCACGGAATAAATGGAATACATTAATAACAACTTGAACTAAATGGAATACATTAATAACAACTTGAACTAAATGGAATACATTAATAACAACTTGAACTAAATGGAATACATTAATAACAACTTGAACTAAATGGAATACATTAATAACAACTTGAACTAAATGGAATACATTAATAACAACTTGAACTAAATGGAATACATTAATAACAACTTGAGCTAAATGGAATACATTAATAACAACTTGAACTAAATGGAATACATTAATAACAACTTGAACTAAATGGAATACATTAATAACAACTTGAGCTAAATGGAATACATTAATAACAACTTGAACTAAATGGAATAAAAAAAACTTTTAGTTAAAAATAAATCATTTGTATATAGCAAAACAAATACTGGACATTTAAATTTGAGGTAGGGTTAGCTATAGGGAGCGACCGATATGCCTATTTACCGATAGTCCGATACCGATCCGATTATCGGTCACTCCCTAGTTAGCTACTTAAGTAAATATAATCTGGCCGGCCTTAGGCCGATTTGACCGATTGCTCCAAATTGACCCCACGCTTGGCAGGGGCCCCGCAATTACATTTAGCATTCATAGTAATAATTATTATTGTAAAAAAAATTAGAAGAGGGGCCTCGCAAGCATCCGTTAATTTGGGCCCCGCTATTCGTAAGGCCGGCTCTGAATATAATTTTTCATGAGCTGTCGTACAAAGACAGAATTTCTATTGATGAATAAAGTAGCCAAGTAACTGACCTAAAACATACCACACAGGAGCTCTATATGAAAACAGTCGGGGGGGGGGTAATGTTATGGCACCAGGTAAAACTTTATTAAAACACTATTAGAACGAAGCTCTAAAAAAGATTTATGTATTATTTATACTTTCTTTACGATTAATTTTGTTTTATTTCATTTATGGTATGCAACCTAATTAGCTGTAAGTAAAAAAATGGTTTAAATATTTACGTTGCGATTTCACATGGTACTTCAGTTTCCCGGGCAGCGCCGGGTATTAACTAGCTAGTATATCGTTATTATTCAGTATAATAGCTACCCTAGTTAGAAAAAAAACATTTAATGTAATCTTCTGGGATTAAAAGGTTGTGAAACATTTCTCTATAGACAAGTAAACAGTAAACTGGTGTTTTATGTGTTCATCTTTTTTGAAGTATATCATTATTCTATAATTGATCATTGATTCACTTGTTGTAAACGGAAAAGATAAAACTGCTGTAGAAAAAAATCTTGTCCGTATGATTCCAATATTAGTGTTAATGTTATCAGTCTAACTCCCAGTCTACTTACAAGAACTAAAACTAAAAATGTATTCTAATTCAATTCAATTCTAAAATGCAAACGCAAAAGAAATAAACCAGCTCAAGTCAAAGAGAGGAATTCAATCCGTTGACAGTGACACATGTCAAATGTTGTTCCAACTCTTGGGCTTTCATTTAATTCACCAACTAATCAATGCAGTAAAAAGAAACCGCGACATCCTTTTTTCCATTAAAAAATTCAAGAAAAGTCAGAACTTATCAAAGTAAACTTTAGAAGTATATAATTGAACATAATGACAAGACAACAGTGGAGTAAATGGGGGTGGGGGGGGGAGCGCTTCGCTCCGGGCGGCACTTTGATTACTTCCGGTATTTTAGAAGTTCATTGCAGTCATACCTCCAAATTCGAAACTGATCCGTAAAAAATTGATCTAACTCCAAATCTTTCAAACTTTATGTTCTTCTATAAATGTAATAAAGTTTATGAAGTCCCAGTAAAACAAAAAAAAAAACAGGTTTCTCTTAATAATGTTTGCTGCCGGCCAAAGCCAACATCATTCTTACTAAAATCACTTGGTCACTATAATGCTTCATATACACTACTCCAAATGCTAAATAATTTTTACTCAAGAAATACTCTATAAAAAATAATTCAGAAATAATCGTAGATATTTGTTAGTATTCATTATTTCTGGGTTATATTTATATTGTTGTTTTTTTTTTAAAGTTTCTCTAACTCTACGGTGTACTTTTTGTCGGGTCATAGTAAAAAATTATCATCGGACATTCAGACTAACGAAAATTCAACTTTAATCTTACCATTAAGTTTGGGGCACGTACCGTCTGTGTAAGTCATTTTTTCTGTGATTTATCAATTTTTAAATATGTTAGACATGTGCCGATAAGGTTATGGTCCACTTTGCCACGGTTGCAGGCTAGGGGTTAAAATCTCATTTACAACCTAGTGGTGCCTCCTTGGTACAGATATTATCTGTAGGTAGTCTCCATTGTACACAGATATTGTGATACTATCTCTTGGTAGTCTCTATGGTACACATGTACTCGGATATTATCTGTAGATACCCTCCATAGTACACAGTTACGTGAATATTATCTGTAATTATTAAAAACAGTAGGCCCCAACCCATAATTCACTCTTTAACCATACAAAAAAACGGATTTGGTCTCCGCATAAAATTTTATCCTTACAGAGCATCTACTTTAGAGGTTTTACTCTCTCAAAATATAAATAATCCTCGATTATTTAGAGACTGTGCAACGATAAAAGTTGCTAAATTTCTATTAAATGAATATATGAGTTCAAAAGATTGTGTTCATATTAGTTCAATTAGGATGGAATGAAATCAAAATATGCAATGTTGTTTGCTAAATTTCTATTAAATGAATGTATGAGTTCAAAAGATTGTGTTCATATTAGTTCAATTAGGATGGAATGAAATCAAAATATGCAATGTTGTACATATAAATTTACAAAACGAGTATTTTAAAATGTATTCTCTAGATTAAATATCAAAGCATACAATAGAAACTGGACGTCATTTATGTTGCCTATTGAGGGAAGTATGTCGGAGTGCCGCCGCGAGGGTTTAGGCAGCCGATAATTTTCATAGTTTGGCGGGGCCTCAGAATTTTTCGCTGCAGCCCTATAAAGTCGCATAAAAAGTTTGAAACTCAGACTCTGTGCGATAAACAAAATCAATCAATTTATAATTTGTTATTTTTTACCTCTAGAAAGCAAAATGAAATCCACGCTTTTGACATCTTTCCTTCATTTTTCGTAAAAGCAATACGTCTAAAAAAATTATTTTGTCTTTGAAATCTCCACTACAGACAGGAGCGTCTTTGACTGGGATAGAGAAGCTAAATGCAGAGAGAGGTTGCAAAATTACATCGATGGAGATTATGACTTCGAAAGTCTCTGTCCTGACTTGACGTATTACGCCAATTGCGTTATCAAGACTGCCTTCCTCCGTAGACCAACTGAGGACGAACTACAGAAAGCAATGGACGAGTTCAAAAAGAAAGCTAAGGGCAAGAGAGTGCCTGATTGCGTCAATAAAGACACTCTAATCAATATTACGAAACAGCATTGGATAAACAACAGCAACGGTAATTATTTTATAAATATTTTTTTACATATAATATTATATATATATAATATTTTATATGTATTTTTCTTATTTTGAAATATGAAAGACTCAGTAATTTATGACGATTCATCATGTCACGAAATGTTGACATTTGATTTACAGCGATCCTGAATGACAACCAGGGTGGATATGTCTTCCCCAAAGAAATAGACTGCAGGGACATATTCTGGAGCGGTTTCAAAAATGTGACGCTGAATCTAACACAAGGCCTGGTAGAGACCTACATGAAATGTGTAATCAAGGATGTATTTAGAAGTAAACCCAGCCCCGAGGAGTTGACCGTCATGGAGGATGTTCTCATTCAGCCAACAGAGACTCCTGGTCGACAACTTACACTCACATACGACCTGCAAAAGTTTGCTAACGACATTTGGGGAGGAGCTCATATGATGCGCGCTTCAGTAGTTCTTTGTACCTTCGCTCTTATTTTATTGAAATGGGTTTTATAGCTGCTTTTGTCAGCTTTTGTGTTAGTACTACGAGGCTCTTTTCAGCCCCAGTGAATTATGGTCTACGTTACTTCAAGGACAGTGGAATACAGTAACTACTAAGTCACTGTAAAACACCCCCACCGATCATTTGGACTTGGAGCCAACCCTGAAAACAGGGCCGCACTTATGGATAGGAAAACTAGGTGACATATTTCACAACCAATGGAGGTCATCCTGTAAAATCTTGTACTTTCAGGGTTCCGGCGGTTTTTTCCCTTGGGCCCATAAATATATCTGCTTATGGCTTCAAATGCCCTAAGAAATGCTCTAAATGAAACATTCATTAACTGTTTATAACTAGACAGTACATAACCAAAATGGACTTAATTTAAGTAGCATGGTATAGATTTATTTAGTTTTTAATTTCTATGAGTCTGGTTGTGTGTTTCAGCTAATTTAGGAACTCAATTTTGTTTGCCATTCGGATAACTTCTATAGACGTTGTAATTTACAACATGATTTTTTTTTCATTTTAAAATTGTTCAAGACATTGTTGTTATGTTTCTTTTTAATAAATGAGCATTTAATTAAAAATAGTATATGGTTGTGTCTTTGTACTATAAAGAATGAAATTTGATTTGTATCATTCATTAAGTCCGGCATGGTGTAGAGCAGCGATTCCCAAACTTATGACATCTGTGAACCCCCTATTTAATTTTTGTAACACTGCGTACCCCTATTAAAAATAACCTGTATATATTATATTTACGGTCATTGTTTCCCCTCACTTCATTGTTTCCCATCATTTCATTGTTTTCCCTCATTTCACTGTTTCCCCTCACTTCATTGTTTCCCCTCATTTCACTGTTTCCCCTCACTTCATTGTTTCCCCTCATTTCATTGTTTCCCCTCACTTCATTGTTTCCCATCATTTCATTGTTTTCCCTCATTTCACTGTTTCCCCTCACTTCATTGTTTCCCTTCATTTCATTATTTCCCTTCATTTCATTGTTTCCCCTCATTTCACTGTTTCCCCTCACTTCATTGTTTCCCTTCATTTCATAATTTCCCTTCATTGTTTCCCCTCACTTCATTGTTTCCTCTCACTTCATTTTTTCCCATCATTTCATTGTTTCCCCTCATTTCATGGTTTCCCTTCACTTAATTGTTTCCCATCATTTCATTGTTTCCCCTCACTTCATTGTTTCCCCTCATTTCATTGTTTCCCATCATTTCATTGTTTCCCATCATTTCATTGTTTCCCCTCATTTCATTGTTTCCCCTCATTTCATTGTTTCCCCTCACTTTATTGTTTCCCCTCATTTCATTATTCCCATCATTTCATTGATTCCCCTCACTTCATTGTTTTCTCTGAGGGCGTGGATGTTTACTGTTATCAGCCTAGGGCAGCGCGTACCCCCGCCAAACTCTTCGTGACCCCCCGGGATTCACTTACCACACTTTGAGAAACACTGATGTAGAGAAACAAGACAAATAAGAATGTGTATCTACCGAAATGTGTATTACCGTCTACCCGCGTGAGTTTTTTTAAATTAGCTACTTGACATAACATTTATTTTAAATTTCTAACTTCCACCTGTAAGAATTTCTACCTTTACCTGCAAAATGAATGAATGCTTTACAACAGACGATAGTCTAAACTCTCCTAAAGAATTTAAGAATTTAAGAAGTTAATCTGGTGATAAGAGGGCCCTATCACGGTTTTAGCTGAAGGGTCACCTCCAGACTAAAGAACAACAATGAATACATGTTTCGTTTTGTAAAAACCGAATGTAAAACAATATTTGTGTGTGTGTGTGTTGGTGTGTATAGTGGGATGAGGAGGAGGGGGTTATAGATGACCCACCTTGTAAAATAAAAGTAAACAAACTTCTGCCATTACCATCACAGATTTTCGTTTATTTATTATTTAATTAAAACTTGTAATGATTATTTGTTTTTAGTCTGGAATCTATATTTAATGTTTTAGTCTGGAATCTATATTTTAAGTTTTTAGTCTGTAATCTATATTTTATGTTTTTAGTCAGGAATTTATATTTTATGTTTTAGTTTAGAATTTATATTCCATGTTTTAGTCCGGAATCTATATTTTATGTTTTTAGTCTGGAATCTATATTTTATGTTTTTAGTTTGGAATCTATATTTTATATGCTTATGTCAAAACTTCATCTATATTATTTTGTCTGGCCCACCGTTCAAATTTACGAGTCCTATGTGGCCCGTGAATCAAACATTTGCCCATCTCTGGAATAGAACCATGAGATTATTATGTCAAGGTGAAAGTTCATTCATCATCTTCAGTGGTATCTCTCGGGTCGTTGCTCAATGGGTTATGGTGGGAATGAAAGATGGGCACAACAAAAACATCCAATTGGTGGTTTGAATGATCCTAGAGATAAATTTCTTATCCTTACATGGACATTAGAATATGTGTATGGAAAATTAGAATATTTATTTGGAAAATTAGAATATTTATTTGGAAAATTAGAATATTTATTTGGAAAATTAGAATATTTATATGAAATTAAAATATGTATATATAAATCCAGTGTTCACTTCAAGATAAAACAAACCTGTGGTCACTTCAATATTAAACAAACCTGTGGTCACTTCTATATTTAACAAACCTGTGGTCACTTCAATATTAAACAAACCTGTGGTCACTTCTATATTTGACAAACCTGTGGTCATTTCAATATTAAACAAACCTGTGGTCACGTATGTATTTAACAAACCTGTGGTCACTTCTATATTTAACAAACCTGTGGTCATACAAAGCTCCAAAAACGAAAAGTGAATAGACAAAAAACAACAGCAGTCCAAGACTTGAAGGGAAAGTTGGCAGCTGAATAAACAAATGGAAACAATAAATAATAAATGAATATAAACATCAATACATTAATGTAAACATGGGTTAATTTTTGCTGTTGTAGTTGTAATTTATGAAATGTTACTTGTAAACTAGTTTACAAAGAAGGCTACTAACCTCATCACTAGAGATAACATTCCAGTAAAGCCATGTTACCGACAGAAAATGTAACAAAACATACACGTTGGCCCAACACACAAGATCAGTGTCAAACTTTTCAATTGGTTGATTCACCTGTAAGAAAAAAACGGGCAACGATAATGAGCTGTGGTTACAATAAGTGTAATCTCCTCCTTGGTGGACACATGAGGCTCTAACTGCGTTATATTCATTGGTCAGTGCTGGATATTTGTTGACCCAGTTTGATCTGCAAAGGGGTAAGGGTGAAGGGGGTCAATTGCCATTGCCTCCTTCCCCACTAGGAATTCTCTCCTCTCTCCCATAAAAAATCCGTCATTTAGTTTTGAAATGAAATAACTAAAACATATTTCACTTGTTTTAATGTATTTATAAGCGCCATCGTTTGATGCACGTAGTTTAATCCCCGTTCTCTCTGATGAACACACTGTCTCTCTCTTTTAATTACTGATACAACAAAAGGTTATCAGATTTTTACCTTGGGGACGGAGATGGCAATCAAAATTAACCTTTGTTGTTATGCAGATATATACATAAAACAGAAAAAGTTGAACTGAAATGTAAAAAAAAATTGTCCTCTATCTTTTTATTTTAAGCGGAATTTTAAATTGAAAAAATATCCACATACAAAAACCGCCCAATTTTGTGGCGGTATCCACCAGTTGTTGCCCTCCTTTCATCCCCACCCGTACCCAAAATATGCACCGAGTGGTCATTCATCATAAACTATATGCCTCCAGGTGTTCTCAAGGCATGGCTCCACATGAACGACTAGGCCAGACAGTAGGTAGAACAGGGTTCTACGTGAGGTACTAGACCGGACATTAGGCGGGCAGGTTTTCACGAGAACTACTAGGCCGGACAGTAGGCAGGGTTCAACTTTAGCTACTATGCCGGACAGTAGAAAAGGCAGGGCTCCACGTGAACTAATTCTTCTTTTTTATTTGCATCATCAAAAGCCAAAAAAAAATATCTATATTTCATAATTGAATATTCTTGTAAAACTGTATGTAAATCTAGCCCATCACCACGACATTTTTCATAGTGTAATATAATGGTTGCCAAGCTTTTCCGCTTCACGCCCCATTATACAAATTATTTTTTCAAGCGACCAACATAAAAAAAACTATTATTTTCGCGACCCACCGGTAAAGAAAAACTACATAAAGAGACGATGGAAGGGCGTCATTACTTTTATATAGATCTAAATATTTACAACTTTTACCTTGTAGACTAACAGACTTTTAGATTCAATATATTTTTTATTATACACTTATTGATTCTTGATCTATTATTTATATACTTAAAAATTGTCGCGACCGAACTAAAACTCACTGGTGGTACCCGACTAAAGCTTTGAGAACCAGTGATGTAATCATTGAAAACCATGTCCGCTGCCAGAAAGTCTTTGATCCTATGCGGACTTGTAACTTATAGTAATACTGATGCCCAACCTAAAAAGTTAATATTCTTCTTATGAAAATTTTAAAATATCTACCTATAAAAAGATACTCACACTTTACAGCCCTAGTTAGTTATTCTATTAGACAATAAATAGAAAGTCAGTGATCAATCCCTGGACATGTGATCAGTTTTATTTACTCGAACTTACTTCGGGTAACTTGTCACAAGGGAACTGTCTCGGACTCCCTGGCCTCCACCCAGGTCCGCACACAAGAACACACAGTTTGTTCATGAGCCCTGGCATCTGTTTCATTGACTTAAACATACGGAAGTAGAGATAGAGCTGAAAGTTGAGCGAAAACGAATAATATATAAGATTTGAACGACACATAAACAATTGGAAGGTATAAATTATATCCAGTGTATACAACAATAGCATCTCTGTTATTAAAGTCAAAATATATAAGAAATATATATAATTAGAAATAGCATTTAAATTCAAACATGTTCGTTTATAGAAAATACTGTTTCAATTTTACATTTGATAAATGATTTTACACAATGAAAAGCTAGTACGGTGGGACGGATCAACAAATGGTGTAGATGCTCGACTGTCGACTTAAAAGTCCTGTGTTCGATCATTTGTCCAGGTCGCGAAGTTAAAGTAAAACCACACAATCCCACACAATTCATTTATGTGCCGAGTTTACAGAAACAAATGAGTCATACACTTTATCTGTCCGAATGGGGACTTTACTTTTACACCTAGTAGTGTCTCGCGGTACGCCGGTCCAGCATGCTTTGCTCCTTCCAAACGGTCTCAACAGTTAACTGAGTCATGTGTCATTAACGACCATTTGTAGCATGCGATTCTTCTGAAAAAATAGTTCTTGTTAATTATGACACAAACTTGATCGTGGTATAATTAAAAAATCACTTAACACAAAAACTGAATGTATAACAGAATCTCCAAATTTGTTGGCACCTGTTTGTTACATAGTTCTATCGTAAAAGTAAACACTCGAGATTACTGTCCATGTTCTTCAAACTGTTCCTTTTGATTCTGGATATCCGAATCTTTCGATTTGGCATAGTCAGAATACATTTCTTAAAGAAAGCTCGTTTCACAAAGTATGAGAGAAAATTAACTAAAATGCGAATAATTCACCATTTCTCTCTGAAAACTTTTAATATTTAATATTACCAAAATCATTTAGTGCAACTTTGTTCAACTGTACTAATATTTTTTTTTAATCTATGTGAATACTTGTATATTTTTTCAAGTTAAACTGGATCTTTGAGGGAAGCACACTATACGTTTATTTGGCAGGGGAAAGACGTCGAGGAATCCAGAGAACACGGAGTCGGCTTCGCCATAAAGAACACCCTGCTCCAAATGATTGAACCTCCTTCCCACGGTTCTCGCAAACCGCGTGTACCCCGAATCACAATGCGGCTTCCGAAAAGAAAGATCCACTGTCGACATGATATTCTCAGTGCGTCAGCTCCAGGAAAAGTGCAGAGAACATCAGATGCCGCTGTACATCGCCATCATCGACCTAACCAAGGCGTTTGACTTAGTAAGCAGAAGCGGCCTGTTCCTGTTACTGAAGAAGATCGGCTGTCCACCCCAGTTGCTCAACATTATAACCTCCTTTCACGATAATATGCAGGGAGTAGTCAGCTACGATGGGGACTTTTCAGAACCCTTCATAATCAAAAGCGGAGTCAAACAAGGCTGTGTTCTAGCGCCTACACTATTCGGCATATTTTTCTCCATGATGATGAATTTTGCATTTAAAAACTCTACAGAAGGTGTCTACCTACATACCAGGAGTGATGGGAAGCTGCTGAACATGGCCCGCCTAAGAGCGAAAATCAGGATCCGCACTATCCTTATCAGAGACATGCTGTTCGCTGATGACGCAGCCCTGACAGCACACACAGAGGAACACCTACAGCTTCTGATGGATCGCTTAGCTCAAGCATGCACAGAATTCGGACTGACCATCAGCATCAAGAAAACTAACATTTTGGGTCAAGGCATCCCAGCTCCACCCTCAATCACCATCGACAACGAAGTTCTGGAGGTCACCGACAAGTTCACATACCTGGGCTCCACCATCACCAGCAGTCTGTCCCTGGATGACGAGATCGACAAGAGGCTTACCAAAGCAACCAGCGTCATGGTTAGACTAAGCAAACGAGTATGGACTAACAACCAATTGACACTGAACACCAATCTCAAGGTATACCAGGCATGTGTTCTCAGCACTCTTTTGTATGGCAGCGAAACCTGGACTACCTATACCAAACAGGAAAATCGACTCGAGAGCTTCCACCTCCGATGTCTCCGACGCATCCTTGGCATCAGATGGCAGGACAAAATCACCAACACTGCCGTACTCAAACAAGCCAGCTCACTGAGCATGCATCTCCTTCTGTGCCAAAGACGTCTACGCTGGCTGGGTCATGTGCATCGAATGAAAGATGGACGCATACCAAAGGACATCCTATATGGCGAGCTTGCCACTGGGCATCGCCCCGTTGGTCGCCCGCAACTGCGATTCAAGGATGTCTGCAAACGCGACCTCAAACTGACCGGCATCAGCCTCGACAATTGGGAACAGCTCGCCGACGACCGGAGCTGTTCAAAAAGGCATCCTTAATGGTGAACGATTAAGGAACCAACAGCAGGAGACCAAAAGACAGAGAAGGAAGATCGCACGGCAGAAACAGGCCCTCGGTCCTCCATCCAGCTTCATTTGTGGCCACTGCGGAAGAGTCTGTCAGTCCAGGATCGGTCTGCTGAGCCATTCAAGAACCTGCTCTCAAAACACGACTAGATGACTAACCTAGAGCGCTACCATCATCTTTCGAGATGGACGGTTTGCCTACTATACTATTTTCAAGTTAAACTATTAACCAACCTGACCATGCAGAGCGTTCCAAAAAAAGTTTCCGTAACATAAACCATAGGCTGTTTCTATATCACTACTTTCAGGTTCGAACGAATCTGTGAATTTAGACAGTAAAGTTTTAAAATGGCGTTGTAATTATATTAAAGAAACAAAATTGATACAAAGAGACGAGAGTGTCACTAGACAAATATTTCGAAAACTTACTGAACATTTTGTCCCAAATGATGAACACCCCGGCATAGTTTTTGTTCACATAACGCCTGTTTCTAGCGTGATGGACTCGGTGGTGACTTGGTGTATTTAGTATCAACTCTAGTTTACCAATTCTGGATACTGTCTAGATTTAAATAAATTTAGTATCAACTGTAGTGGACTGGCCTTTATACCGTCTAGATTTATATAAGTTTGACATTAACTGCTGTAGACCTTACCTGGATACATTCTATATTTACATATGTCTGGTGGTACTGCTGCTGGTCTTAACATGGATACATTCTATATTTAGATATGTTTAGTATACATACCACTGGTCTTAACCTGGATACATTCTATAAGTAAATATGTTTAATATAAATTCTACTGTTCTTAACCTGGATACATTCTATAATTAAATATGTTTAGTATAAATTCTACTGGTCTTAACTTGGATACATTCTATATTTAGATATGTTTATTGTTTAGTATCAAGTCTAGTGGAACTAGCCTGATTACCGTCTAAACCTATAACAATTGTGCTTCTTGTCTTCTCAAAATTCAATTCACATGTTAATTTTCGTAAAGTATTTTATATAAATTAAGAAAATCAAAATGTAATTTCTATTCTGCCTTAAATAATCAATTAGTTACAGTGTTACACAATACATTTATTTTAAACATATTGTGTAAAAGCGTATTGTGTTAAATATATTGTGTTAAACATATTGTGTTAAAACATTTAGAATAAGCGTCCTCGTGGTGCCGAAGTTAGATATTGTCATTGTTCCTGTCCAGACATAATGTAACATTATGTATATATTCCTGGACTCACCGCTGACCATGCTCAGTCAGAAGTAGACGTTTCAGTTACCTACCTTTGTATGAAGCCAGATCTGGTATAAAAAGTTGAATTGTCTGTGAACACAGTAAACTGACGGAGGTACGAAAAACGCCATCGGCAAGAAAATCAGCTGTTGATACAAACACCACAGATCAAATGAAATCAATGTGAAGTTTCAATGGATTAATTTACAAAAAATAAAATTCCTTTATAAAAGTAAAAATATGTTTAATTGTATCAAGATAGTCGTCCCCATCCCATCAAACGCATTCTGAGCGAATAATACAATTTATTTTAGTAATTAAAAAATGTAACAACGTACGTGTAACCTTTTTTAGAGACACTAAGCAGTATTACGCAGACTGTACTATGTAGTATTACGCAGACTGTACTATGTAGTATTACACAGACTGTACTATGTAGTATTACTGCAGACTGTACTATGTAGTATTACGCAGACTGTACTATGTAGTATTACGCAGACTGTACTGTGTAGTATTACGCAGACTGTACTTTGTAGTATTACGCAGACTGTACAATGTAGTATTACACAGAAAGTACGATGTAGTATTACACAGACTGTACTATGTAGTATTACACAGACTGTACAATTTGATTGAAACTAGTTGTTTTACTCAAGATACACAGGTAGTAACACAAAGATTATCATTGCACACTAAAATCATCACTTTGTTGGATCGTGTGTTTATAGGGCCTACATACAGGCCCGGCCTTATGATGTGCGGGGCCCGGTTGGAATCTTTTCGGCGTTCGCACCCCTCTCCCCTTTTCCAATCTCAACCAACTGCACCTGAGCCTTTATTGATTTTAGACATGTCTTTTAAAATTCTACTATATGATAGTATGATACAAATGAGGGCGTTTTTTTAGTGTTGAAAGGTTAAAGGTGGTGGGGGCAAATAAACTGTGTTCCATTTTATAATAGAGGGGAACTTTTTTTTTTTAAATTGCACATAATGCTCCCATTTTAAAAAGTTTTCAAATCCATATTCTATTGTTAGGCTTGCTGTACTGTTTAATAGCAACAACTTTTTGAACAAATATTCAACACTTTAATCTATCAAAGCTTTCAGATGTAGGTGTTTTAAGAGAGGGTTGACTAAACTGATGCCCGCAAGCAGCATGCGGCCCACTAAGACACATGAATCCTTTTTAAGTTTATCAATCAGAGAGCCGAAGTGCAGGACGATTTAATTAGATCAGAATACATTTACGGTGATTAATTAATAAGGTGCTTATTGAAATTCTAAGGCTACAAATACAACATATTTAGCAAGGATGTTTAGCCAGTAAATTTGACGGTTGTAGAATAAAGCGAGGTAAATTATTTTTCTTTCACTTCATGGCGCGGGTGTATGTGACTACTGTTGTTGTGTGTGGCTACTGTTGTTGTATGTGACTACTGTTGTTGTATGTGACTACTGTTGTTGTATATGACTACTGTTGTTGTATGTGACTACTGTTGTTGTATGTGACTACTGTTGTTGTATGTGACTACTGTTGTTGTATGTGACTACTGTTGTTGTTGTGACAGGTGAGTTAACATTATGTCAGCATTTTTATTTTCTAAAAAAAAACTTTAACTAATTGATTTGGTGATTAGTATTTGATATTTAAATAAGTTCACAAAGATTAAAAGATTTGAGAGCGCTCAAATTCGATAATTCCCTTATCTTTTGCTTATCATGAAAATTATCTTGAAGGTTTTTTTACTATTTCATTGAATATCTTGACGTAATGATAACAGCCTAAGTAATGTGAACACATTTGAATTATCATAAAATATTACATAAAGCAGTCATGTACCCAAACAAGCAATTAAGCCTGTACCGTTTCGGACACAGGACGTTTTAGAGCATTTTCGTGGTATGGGTTTTGATAAATAGAGAGGGAAGTAAGTCATGTTTAATACAAAAATAAATAATAAGTTAAGCCCCTTTGTACGCCCCCGTTGTTAATATAGCTTATATAGTAAAAAAAAAACGCTACCTAATAAGCCCTTTTTCGGCCCTCAGAGGTCAGATCGCAAAATGGACTTTTGATTTACACATGGCAGGCCAAGACCTACAAAATGATATATACATCATGGGCCTAGACTTATGGTTGTTGAGATCTAGGGTGATGACGGACAGACAGAAAGACAGACAAAACGGGGACAATAGAGCATATTTTTCGAAAATGCTCTAAAAATCAGAAAAAATTCCTATTAGCCTAAAAGGATAAGTATGGAATTTTAAGTGTTAGATTTTTAATTCTCATTTTTATTAAGATTAAACCTTAGACTCATCGTCTTTAGAAAAGAAAATTGAAGCAAACGAAAATATAGAAGAGATAATTGTTCAATAAAAAGTTGACTGATGACTTATTTTTTATTGAGTCAAATAATTAACAAAATTTGTAATGAATTTGTGTCTGTCTTCAAGGAATATATTTTGAAAAGGCTTTATAATTTTAAACCTGCTGGCAAAATTTGATGTTTATAATAGAATATGTCGTAAAGATAAAATGGTGGAGCTGAATATAAGTCTTTCAAGTCAACAACGTTTTGTTTTAAACTCAGACTATTTTTTAGAAGCTAGTTATGTGGCTGCAAGTGAAGCAGATATTATTCGTACTGATAAAAAACAATGACACTTCAAAATTCAATCTTTCTCAATAGACTATTGCTGAGAGAGTTCATGGAATAGGAAAATCTATAAAAAAAAAATAGCGATGCTAATTTTAAACTATGATAAATAAAAGTAATGATGCCACATTAGCATTTTTTTTAAAAAGGTATTGATAAAGTATATATAATATAACTCAAGAAGTTGCTTGATTTGTTCTATTAAAGACAATATTAGAGACGCAAGAGTAATGTGTGAAGCTGTGAAATCTACATTACAGCGATGTTCGTTGTCCTCCAAGAATATACCTGGAGTACCAACTGATATTTCCTCAGGATGGTCTCGTAAAATCATTAGAAGATGACGCTGTTACCTCCCATATTTACATTTGATGAGACATCACTGAATAGTAAGTACATTAATAAATATATGCGCAGATGTTTTGAAGATGAATAATGCCGTGCTGGTATAAAACAAGGACTCCAAGGTGATAATAGCCAAGTGATTGAACCATCGCCAATTCCAGGAATTAATTTCATCAACAGATTCTGAGTTCGGGGTCATTGTTTAGTTTTATAAAGTATGGTGGCTAAGTCGAGGCAGAATGTAAAAAAAAATATTGAATGATTTGAGAAATGAAATCAAGTTATTTCATGAATCATTAGCAAATTGTATACTAGAGCTTGCTAATACAAACTGGTATCTATAGCAGATATATCAGCTCCTTTAATTATGCATGTTCAAGGAAAAAACCAGAAAATTAATTTAGTATTTAACACCGTATAAACATTGGAAATTAAATTTAAACTATGACACACTCAATTTAAAACAGAAAAAAAAAAACTATTTCAAGACTTATGCTTAGGAAACGTGTGATTTCAAAAAAAAAGTTTCCAGTTGAGAGTTTCCCGGAAACCCATTTGGATGAAACGTGGTGTCGTAAGTCTAATTACGTCACACGAAGAACGTAAGTCTATAAAATGTCCACTGTATCACTGTGTCCAACAAACAATGAATAACTCCCTTAACAGCATCAAAAACAATTGTTCCTAATAAGAGTTTAGAACAGGTTAGTATATGCAAACATGTTTATATGGATTTACCGTGCAAGTAGGAGTATGATTATAAGTACCCAAAGTACGTTTACAAGTACCCAAAGTACGATTAGAGGTACACACGTTTTTTAAATTGCAAGTAAGACTATAAATATCAAAAACTCAAAGAACAATTACCTAAGGTGCAGGTACGACTACAAATATAAGTGCAACCAAAATGTACTTGTTAAAATAAATACCAAGTAGCCCATCTCTGATAATACAAATACATGTACACTTTATTTGTAACTTACTAGTTATCAAAGGCCCGGTACCCGGACCGGCGAGTAGGCATACAGTTGGAGTTGATAAATGGTGATATATATTTTAGCGCGTTAACAATCAGTCTATTTACTTACAGTGGCCCCAAGGACATGAACAGATTATTGTAGCCAAAATACATTTGAGAATAGGGACACCTAATAATACATCAAATAAAGTTCATATGTTAATAGTTCCTCCCAAAGAAAATAATCCTCACCATGGGTAAACATAAACAACAACTCTTAAAATCATATTCCTTCATAATATTTTAATGGACTCCTTTCCAAACAGTTATTCATTTAATGTTTTATGATGTTCAACATGGCGTATTTAAAAAAAAAAGAGAGACGTGAGTGAGTGCTTGTGTTAAAGAAAACGCTACATGTTTAACAGGTGGTTTATTTACTGTTATACATATTGTAGCATAGTATAATTAACTAAGAAAAATTGCCGACCCGGCAGTGTAGAACCTAGGGATTTAGGGGCCCGGTGGGCTTGGCCTCTTTGGGGGCTGCCCCTGCATTTTGACATGAGATAATATTTTGACGCTTCTAAAGCTGCGATAATACTTAAATCCCATTCCCAAGAGAATAATCCTCATTATGGGCTCAGAAGCTTAACAAAAAGAACCCCCGACTATTAAACGTTGAATCTAACATCAAACTATACCCTACATAATTTGCGCACACAAAACCTTATCATTGATAAATCTAAATTCTTCATAATATTTTAATGGTTTCCTTTCCAAACAGTTCTTCATGTTATGTTTTATGATGTTCAACATGACTTATTTAAAAAAAAAAGAGAGACGTGAGTGAGTGCCTGTAATTTAAGCAAAACACTACATGTTTAGCTGGTGGTTTACTTACTGTTATACACATTGTAGTATAGCACAACATATCGTACTGAGAATATACTAAGATAATACTGCCAACCCAGCAGTGTCGAATCTATGGATTATTGGGCCCTGTAGGCCTGGCCTCTTTAGAGGCCTCTGCATTTTGACATTCGACACCAAGACATGAGATAACGAAATTGATATTTAATGTAAACAATATTTTGGGGCAACTCTCAAGCTGGGGCCCGGAAAGATATAATCGTTGTGTAGCTTTTATCTGACCTTCAATTAAAAAAATACTCCATCAATCCAGTTAAGGCCGCAGACGCAGAAAACATTAGGCCTCTTAAAAAAGAAAGACATATCATAGCTTTCAACATTATAGTTCTGTGAAGCCAATGCCGAACCAAGGGATTTTAGGCATCTTCGGGAGCCACTACATTTTGACATGAGATAATGTACTTAATATTTAGTTTTAAAAATATTTTGGGGGCCCTCCTCAAACTGGGCCCCCTCCATACTCCCTCTGTGTGAAGCCCCCATCATAAATGGGTTAGTTTGCATTGTAAACGTTGTGTACGGCGCTACTCAATCTCAACCCTTATTCAATTCATTCATGTGACGTAATAGTCAAAAAATGAAAAAAAAGTGACGTATTTTAGGTTAGTAATAAAGGGAAATTATTGTACATTAGAAATAGACATATTTTAGAAATAAAAACAATTTAAACAACATAAATATTACATTATATTGAGGTATCCATAATTTTGGTTTAAAATTTAAATTGTGGAACATAACACAAAATATTATTTGAACGATTTTTGTAAATATTTCTTTTATGATTGCTTCTCCTTTAATAACAAATTGAACACCATAAATTTATTACGATACTGTAAGATATAAATAGGCCTATGGAACCACGTTCTGTGTTAATTTGTTTCGGAGAGTATCACAAACTATTTGGCATGAATTTGTGTTACCTCTCCTAAGATCGCTTTATTGCCCTTTGGTAATGATTGAGGCCGCGATAACAGTATTACATTGTAATTGCCATTTGGCATTCATGATCTTCCCTGCCATATGTTAGTGTGCGGTGTTTTGTCACCTCGGCACTAAACATATGGCTGGTCCAATGTCATTTCTGGCAGCCATGTAGGAGACAATTCTTACTCGGCTGGCCAGTTGGTAGCCGGATCATGCATGTTAAGAAGAAAACAGTAAATGTTTTGCCATCTTTGAATTGTTTGTGCCGCCATCTTGGATGAATTGTTTATGCCGCCATGTTGGATGACAGACGGAAGTAGCGATGACAGACACCGGAACATATGATGTAAAATTTGTATTATAGATTGTGTAGCTAAGGTGGATCTTGTTTGGTAGAGAAATAGAAATGGCAGAGTTATTTAGGGCAGTGCCCCCTGAATAATTTGGCGGGCACTGGTTAGGGAGGGAGATATGGAAGAGAAAGAGGGACGAAGGGTGGAGGGACAGAAGCGTACATAGCGTTAGTGGCGCATTTAGCGAATTCTAAAAATACCACTAGATTCCTATGCTTAAATAAACTAAAGTGTGAAAACGCTACCCCTTGCTAATGACTAAGTAAGTGTTGCTTGAGGCGAACCACCCAATCCCTTCCCTAGTAAGCCTACGCATCTGGAGAGATAGAAGAGTAGAGAGAGAAATGTAGAAATGGATAGTTGTATACATTTTCTCACCGTGCTGAGAAATCTGTGCAACACAGACTGTCTGACTGCTGTGGTCAAATTAAACTCTTCTGAACTGTGGTGTACTTGGTGCGAAGCCCAGCCGATGTTGGTCTCTACATTGAAAATATTTCAGTTATTTTCAGTTCAGAGTTTGAGCATGATAGTGAACATACAATTGTATTAAAATATAAGTTTGTGTAGATGTTGACTGTGGTCGGGGAAATGGTTGTTTCTGTGGGCTAGTAGTTGCTTAAATTAATGCATCGGCTTTCTATTTCTACCGACTTGTAAACTTTATTATTATTATAAGCTGCGAATGGTATTTTGGTTTTCTTGTCAACAAACGAATTTCTATTTTGTATTAATTTTTCCCCCGATATCACCAGTTTTTTTTTTTTAGTATTTTGTATAGTATTTTGCCCCGCCGGCCAGAATGGCTTCGTAAAAATATTTTTAAAAATGGGGGGGTGGGGCGGGGCCCTGGGGCCAAGGCACGTTTCTTCAAAATTAGAGAATTACATTGGAACAAAGTTTAATAAAAGTTCAAGAAAAATTTCAGTAAAAAATGTGCGTATATTTATCTATTTTCTGAGCCCACCCCCTCACTAATCTGTAGAAATCCCATTAATACCCATGTTTTATTTTTCATATTTATAAAAAAAATAAATATAAATTAACAAACCATGACTAATGCGATGAAACCAGTAGAACAAAAAATCTACCACCATCATTCCTATAGTCCACGTACAAACACTGTTCCATGGAAGTTGTATAATGTTGAGGTTATTGTAGACCCAGACATACAGCGTTAGCTCGGTGGATTTACAGAACAGCCTGAAGGGTTAGTTAAAAAAAACAACAACTATGCAGCAATGAAAAGATTTGTTGATGAATTTGACTTTACAAACTGCATCAATTATAATAGGGGTGGCCAAATGCGGTGTGCGGCTCCCTAAGGCGTTTTATATTCTTTCAAAACGGGAATATTGAATCCTGTTAAACAGTATAATTATCTAATTTTTTGAAACATATATTTTTTACTTTATATTTTGCTTTATGTCTAGATATTTTGATACATTTTATTTTCTATTAAACTACACATTATTATATAGGCATTCTTTTTTTTTAATCTACAAGTAGGCCATTTTTTGGGTATCTTTTAATTGTATGTCCTTATGAATTACTCATTAAATATCTACATAATGCCTTCGTCTTATTAAGTGCCCCTGACAATTTCCACCAACAGGGGCGGGGGGGGGGGGGTGTCCTCTAAAATCACGCACTATAGTAGGTAACCGACGGGCAGCGCCGTAGCGTGAAAATTCTACAGTGCGCTAAGGCAGCAAGATTAAATATCAGTGAAAATTTACAATGACATAGGAGCAGACGAAGGCGGACGGATTCGGGTTAAGTTATGCTTGGCCACCCCTGAATTATAATATAATAATAATTAGGCATATACATACATATATATATATATATATATATATATATATATATATATATATATATGCACATCCGCCGATTATATCTTACAGATGCATGGTACACAGCAGTGCGTGTGTCAAACTGTTTATACTGTCGTTGACCCTGGGCAGTTCTTTGCCTTGCACCGCCAACACAACACACTCTAGCAGGATCATCAATATGTAACAAGGGATCGCCTGAGAAATATACAAATACCAAGAATAGAAAAAGTCTTTGTTGCCTGACACCAAAAGTTTGATAGGCGATATTCCAATATACAATGAAATTCGTTTTTTTTAATCGAATAATGTTATAAAAGAATGGCTCTGTTTATTTACTTGGGTCTCTCTCTCCCCTCTCTCTCCCTCCCTCCCTCTCTCTCTCTCTCTCTCTCTCTCTCTCTCTCTCTCTCTCGCTTCCACCCTCTCTCTCTCTCTCTCTCTAAAGACTCTGTCGTCAAATTCTAATGTTCACTTCAAATAGAGGACTGAATTTGTTTTCATAAGCCACAAAAAATGTTGATATCTTGCTTTGAATTAGTTGAGCTGGGTGGCTCTGTGTTGACTGGGTGGCTCTGTGTTGACTGGGTGGCTCTGTGTTGACTGGGTGGCTCTGTGTTGACTGTATGTCTCTGTGTTGACTGGGTGGCTATGTGTTGACTGTATGTCTCTGTGTTGACTGGGTGGCTCTGTGTTGACTGGGTGGCTCTGTGTTGACTGGGTGGCTCTGTGTTGACTGGGTGGCTCTGTGTTGACTGTATGTCTCTGTGTTGACTGGGTGGCTATGTGTTGACTGGGTTATGACCGTTGTCCAGGTCTGTTTCCACCTAAGGGCCCCCATATCCGGTTCAACCTTTTCTGTGATCGACATGTAGAGACGACTCTACAATAACTTGTCGTTAGTTCAATAAATATATTCTCGTTGTTAGTCCAGGATTGCGGAGCCGGAGCCGAGGAGCCGGGAGCCGCAACTTTTTGCTGGAGCCGGAGCCGGAGACGAAAAAATCTGGCGGCTCCACGGCTCCCAAATGTTTTTTTTTACAGCAGAATTTTTTTTTTAGCTTTAAAATTCCAAATTTGTTTGATTGTTTGCCTCCTACAATTTGAAATGTTGTCATTTTTACGAACGCCACAACAGTAGCCGCGTTTAAATGATAGCGAGCAAATTCGCGGTCAAATAATACACGAAATGACGCGTCCTATTTGTCGCATTAGTAAAAATTTATTTTTAAATGATTGATACATTTATTCTATGAAATAAAACTGTTTTAACAAAATAACATGCCATTAAAAAAATTTCGGAGGGTAAACAAGATTTAAAACGAACACAAAACGATTCTCCATTAAAGATTTCTTGTGGTGATGTGCGTGTTACTGTTGTGGCGTTCGTAAAACATTACAACATTTCAAATTGTAGGAGGCGAACAAACAAACAAATTTGCAATTTTAAATCTAAAAAAAAAATTCTGCTGTAAAAAAAAACATTTGGGAGCCGTGGAGCAGCCAGATTTTTTCGGCTCCGGCTCCGGCTCCAGCAAAAAGTAGCGGCTCCCGGCTCCTCGGCTCCGGCTCCGGCTCCGCAAGCCTGGTACGTAAGCAACATGTAACATGAAAATCTGGTGATATATTATTGTAAGCATGTGAGATTGGGTCATTATTAAATAGAACGAACGATAAACATTATTTAGCTTTAAATGCAAGGTTAATTAAAAATTAATCTCTGCAAGATACCAGTTTTACTCTCATTTGCTATATACATAATACATACACACAAACACACACATATATATATATATATATATATATATATACATACATATATATACATTTATATATATATATATATATATATATATATATATATATATATATATATATATTATTGCATTTTATAGGGCATATTTCGTTCTTTTTCATGACATAAATGTAAGCATATTTTTATTTGCTTTTGTAGGTCATAGAAACCCGGGCCCAACTGATAAGAATACTTTCTCAGGTGGAAACATAATTTACCCAACCGTATGCATATTATACTTGATGATTCGACCATGATAGATTAAATTTCGATTAAACCAGCCAAATAGATAATATTTCCAGGAATTGAATATTGTTTTTTTGTTATCTATGATTTATAGAGGAAATCGTATTTGACAACCTTAATGACAAAAATGTGGCCTACAGTCTATGTACAGGCCAATACATCATTTATATTATATAGATAAGAATATGGTACATATAAGTTAGTTCGTCTATTTAGTAGCATGTGATGTGACAGTTGGGAAGAAATGTTAATCACTTTCTCAGAGGCATGGGGGGCATCATGCCCCGTGCGCTACTCACAAATGGTATATTTTACATATAATATTATATGGTTTTCGAATGGGGAGGTATTAAAAAGGTATTGTGCCCCGGGCATCAGTTAAGCTCGCTACGTCACTGCGCTTTTATTTTATTTCATAAAAATTTCCTATGGATGAGATGTAATTTCTTCTTTATCTGTCGCAGTGGCTTTTGAAGTCGTAGAACACTGAAAGTTTTGTAGTATTGGTGGAAATTTATTTTTAAAATCAAGAGAGCAATGCAAAGAAAAATCAATGATCGCAAATTAAAAAATAAAATAAGTATTTCTCAGCGAATAAAAATCACTAGTAAAATTACCATTATTATTCCAATCGTATTTTTCAAGAACCGCCAAATTTTTCTCCTAAAGTGGCTCTAATCAACTTTTTTCCTAATATATTATCATTAGACTAGTTGCAAGTACCCGGCTTTGCCCGGGTTTAAAATAAGGTTTTCTGTTTACCTTCTGTTTTCTCCCTACCCCCTCTCTCGCTTCATCTCTCTCTCTCTTTTCCTCCCTCCCCCTCTCTCCTTTTCCCTCCCTCCCTCTCCCTCCCTCTCCCTCCCTCTCTCCCATCTCCCTCTCTCCCCTCTCCCCCTCCTTCTCTCCCACCGTCCATCCTCCCTCCCTCCTCCTTCCCTCTCTCTCCCTCCCTGCCCGCTCTTTCTCTTTATCTCTTCCTCCCATTTCTTCCATCCTCTCCCTCTCTCCTTCCCTCCCCTCTCTCCCTCCCTGACCCCTCTCTCCCTCCTTTCTCCCTCCCTCCCCTTTCCATCTCTCTCTCCCTCCCCCTCTCTCCCCCTTCCTCCCTCCCTCATTTCCTCTCTCTCCCTCCCTGCCCCCCCTCACTCTTTATCTCTCTCCCTCCCTCTCTCCCACCCCCTCTCTCCCTCCCTTCCTTTCTCCCTCCCTCTCTCCCACCCCCTCTCTCCCATCTCCCTCTCCCCCCTGCTCCCTCTCCCATCTCCCTCCTTTTCTCCCCCCTGTCCATCACCCCTCCCTCCTCTCTCCCCCTCCCTCCCTCCCTCCTACCCTCCCTTTCCTCTCTCTCTCCTCCTGCCCCCTCTCTTTCTCTTTCTTTATCTCTCTCTCCCTCCCCCCCTCTCTCTCTCTCTCTCTCTCTCTCTATATATATATATATATATATATATATATATATATATATATACTTATTATTATGGCTTCACACTTCTTCTAAAATCCTTCTTCATTCCTTTATCTTCCTCAAACTGTACAAATCAGAGAGCATGAAAAAACATCAACAATTCTTTGCATCACAAAGGCACAATACAGCACCAGCGCGCAAGTTCTATTCGAACATCGGGAAATGACGTCACAGAGGAATTTTATTTATGGCGCCGTCGAGATTACTTTAATATAGTAAAATACTAAAATAAAAAAAAATAATTACAATTAAACTACCCATCGAGATGAAACGAAACCTATCCTATAACCTTCCCCATGTAATTATGTGTATGTGTAACAAATTTCACATTATTTGGTTATCTGGATCTTGAGTTATAAGGGAACAGACAGACAGACAGATAGACAGACAACAAATGCCTCTTATAAGTATAGAGATCTCTTAAAATTCTTAAAATTTACTATGACGCGGCTATTAACAGATTTTTTTTTTACTAAGGAAAAATCCGGAATGCGGCTGCGACTGACTCATTTTAGACCAACACTGATACATTTTATTTCGATGGTGGATCAATCAATGTTGTCAGTTTAATGATTGATATTGTTAGTGGATCGATTGATGTTGATAGTGGATCGATTGATGTTGTTAGTGGATCGATTGGTATTGTCAGTGGATCGAATGATATTTTCAGTGGATCGATTGATGTTGTCAGTGGATCGATTGATGTTTTCAGTGGATCGATTGATGTTGTTAGTGGATTGATTAGTGTTGTTAGTGGATTGATTGGTGTTGTTAGTGGATCTATTGGTGTTGTTAGTGGAATGTCGCTGAATACTTGATGTTTTTAACAAATTAATCGCATTAGCGGACCGATCGATGGCAGCAGCGGGCACTACGTTACCTGATCAACAAAGTTAGGTACATCCTCAATATACTCGTATGACGTTTCATTGGGTGTCAGCAAGTAAAACATTCGCGGGATGCGTTGAAGGTAATGCACAAATGTCTCCATGGTGATCTCAAGAAATGTCTGCCAAAAATACTATAATTCAGAGTAACTTTAATAGATTATTAAAAACAACAACGCAATTTCCAATGGAATTTATTCCAAAAAAAGAAATTACTATAAAAAGATTTTTTGTCGTAAAATTTTAATGGTAGATTATTTTCAGCCAAATTAATCGTATTAGCGGACCGATCGATGTTTCACTGTGGGATCGTTTTCCTTGGCGTGGACAATAGATTGAGAGCCAGTACCTTAAAAAAATATTTTGAATGCAAACGCCATATTCTTTATAGGTCTTACTTTTAAAAAAAAGCTACTTATGCAGGTAACTTTTGCTTAAATAGCCAGAGGCATACAATAAAAAATCAATCAATATTGTATTGTTAAGCTAGAGAACATTTGGAGCCAGATATTGATAGGTTTAAAATAACTCTCTATGCCATCGATACACTGCTCCTATCAAATACATGGCACATAAAAAAAACTTTACGGCATTCTAAAAATATTTGTTTTTCTTGGAAAAAAATATGTTGCTTATTTCTTACTAATTCTTCAACATTGAGAGGAGAAATGGGGTAGGGAAGGAGAGAGAATGCAACAATAACTAATCTAAAGCTAAAATCAAACCGCCTTGTGTAAAGTACTGCACTCATTAAATATCTTTCAAGCGTCTTTTCGAAATAAGAAGAGCTAAGTTGAATAAATGGATTATAATTAATTTTTTTACAGTAAAACTGATTAATTTATTTTTACACATAATAAGTTTGTTTTTGTATTAAAACTTCTGAAAATAGAAAGGAAATATTAAACCCATTTACCTCAGAGTTTCACGGAATGATTTCCTCTGCCTTATTATTAGATGTAACAGGCAGCGGTATTTACAGGGCATAAAATAAATATTGGACAGCCTAGAGTTGATTAGACAGATCCTATTTAGGGCAATCGAACCAATATTCTTAAGACTTAACCTGCTTTTAAAAAAATGTCTTATTAAATAATTTAGCTTGAAATGTGATATTTCATTCAGACCAGAAAAAATCAGTCAGGCTAGTCTTCAGAAGAATGTTTTTAACTTTTTGTTTTGTAATTAAGCGAAAACGAGTCATAAATATTGTAACAATAGCTTTAGATAGGTCTATACAATTTTAGAATCACTGTCAAACTCATGGGTCCATGATACAGTCATATGTTTTGATAACTAGAATTCCAGCGGTTGATCTTTGTTTAAGTTAAAATTGGTTGTCACCACAGGTTATGACCCCCAGAGATAGGTGACGATAGATGTAATTAGGCAGACAAAGGAATACTAGCCCATAGTGAGTTTTTAGCCGCACCAATCCCTAGGCTGGAATAAGAATCATTAATATGTAGATGAGTTAGAAAGGGTGTTAGGGAACCAATCAAAAGTTCTGGGCGTTTGGGGCACGTGATAATTCACCATCACATAAATAGAGATGTAACTGAGATTTCGGGAGACCTACGAGATACAGACCGACGACAGACCTACGAGATACAGACCGACAGTTCGACAGACTGACGATAGAGACATCAGGACACCAGTTGTAGAGATAATTAGAGGAGAAGTTAGTGGAGAAATAATAGAGGCACAAGCTATCAAGTTATTGAGTTTTACAGTACACAGTCAAAGTCTATTTTATTGAAGTATCTCTGAATAATCCTTTCGGGGACCCAGGATACTAAGTGTCAAAGTATGTCTGTATAATCCTTTCGGGGACACAGAATACTACGTGTTATATTGTGTACGAAGCATTTTTGTGAATACTGCTGCAACAAGTTCAGATTACATATGTTTTCTTATTGTTGAATAAATATAATTGAATCGTGGAACTTTGCCTCATTGATTGGTGTGTTGTTTGAGAGTGCAACGAGACTGAACGCTACTTAAGATTATAAACCAGTTATGATATCGGCAGCTACATAAAACCAGTATAGTTATCTGAAGCAGCAGTGAGGAACGCACAGTGTTACCTTGGAGAAGCATTACATCAACAAGTACATAACATTATATACAAAAATATAGTGTTACAAATATATTTAAAAAAAACTATAAATTACAAATAGTGAAAGTAAACAAAACTCAACTAAAACCAAAATAAAATGTAAACATAGGAAGAAAACTTTTACCACACGTCACCTGGTTGAATCATTGGTTCCTGGAATGACTCATCAAACTATCGGTTCTATATTTAAAGATTACAATGTCTATACACCGGCGCGATCGATAACAGTTAAACTGTGCACGACCACCAGTTCCTAAGACGGCGGTTCTCAACCAGTGGTACACCTACCATCTTACATCTACCATCTACCATCAACCATCTACCATCTTAATCTACCATCAACCATCTACCATCTTACATCTACCATCTTGCATCTACAATCTTACATCTACCATCTACCATCTTACATCTACCATCTTATATCTACCATCTTACATCTACCATCTTACATCTACCATCTTACATCTACCATCTTACTTCTACCATCTTACTTCTACCATCTACCATCAACCATCTACCATCAACCATCTACCATCAACCATCTTCCCTCTCCCTTTCCTCCTTCCCAGAAAAAAAAAGACTTGGTACTTTAATCATTACATAAATTGTGTTCTGAAAATATAACGCTGCTGAACAGAGTGAATTATTAACAATGTTAATGGTTCTTAAAATCAAACACAACGTATTCAACAACAACAATCTCTAGTAAAATAATATTTGCAACAGTACGGCAGTTTAAATGTGAAATTAGTACAGAAAAACTGCCTCTGTTTCTATTGTTGGCACGTCCGATCTTGATTTCTTCCTTTGAATAATAGCACCATGGCGTCTATCATGTCCGTATACTTTGCCACAAACTTCTGTGACATCGTTGATGTTTCTTTCAATATCTTGCAAATGGCACGGAAAGTGAGGTAGAATCACCTGGCCGTAGCTGGCAATATCTTCGGCAGTGATGCCCTGCAGCAGTGGAGGTGAATCAAACTCTACCAGTTCCCAGTTAACCATGCTAATGTACGACTCAGCTGAAAAGTTTATTTTAATTTTGTTCTTGTTAAAACAACGAATCTTACACGTGCCACTCGAGCCAGCAACACTCTTTCGTATGTAAAGTTTCTGTTTTCATCTTTTTCGCCAACAGCCGCCAACAAGATATTTTCTGGATGACAAAAGTAGCTGTGGTTTTGAATCAATGGAGCTACGACAGCCTGATCACATGTGTCAAGTTTTTGGTACAGTGAAATCATAAAGATGTTCTTGAGATGTAACTCTGACCAGCGCTGCAACCACTTTGAATAAGCAGACACATTTTTAGTAAATACTGCTGATCTGTACTTAGATCTTTCATCCCCTCGTCTTCAAGCTCAACAACAGAACCTGAAACTTGAGAAAATACGATTACTAATTTCTGCTGGGGATCAAATTCCAGCATGCTTGCTATCTGTCCTTCTGAAGTTTTTTGACCAGTGGTCTTCCCTTCAACGACTTCTATTAGCTTCCTTAAAGGCGATTCGTTGGCATGCAGTAAACAAACCAACGACTGAAGTGGCCTTAGTAGCTGAAGCTCAAGTTGTCGGATTACACCATTATATTTACCAGTATTTATTGGTGTTCCATCACAAACAACTGCGTGTAAAGTTATTTCCGACTTGCTGCTTGTAGCACTGACATAATTTCTCTGGAAATGTCCATGGACTTTCCTGATGCCATTTGTCGAAAGGATTTTAATTTTTTTAAAATGAGTGGTAGTGATTTTGATGGGATTTTTTTATAGGCCGACATAGCTTTTCTTGGATATAAATGATTAAAGTTAATTAATTTTTGATGGATTCTTTATGGAAAGTTTGTATAATAAATTTGATCGTTTTTTTTTAAATAGATGATGACAAGTGAACATTCGTCTTTTATATTTTTTTCATTAATTTTACCGTCATTGGAAATTTTTTTATGGGGCCTAGAAGCAGCACATTTTAATACCCAAAAATATTTATAGTAAAAATAAAATAAAAATTTTAAAGCTTACATAATAATAGTAATGTAAAAGTTATCACTTAGCTGTACAATTATACCAAACATAAATAGGAGAACTATTCTAGATGCATTTCGTTAATATTAGTTGGCGCTTTAGGGGTTAATATTCATAAAATGTACTATAAGAACTGTATTTTTCAAAGATGCGACCCGTAGACAAGAAAATAACACATAAACATGAATTGTTAAATTGATCACTAGATGAGGGAGCATCTATTTATAATTGTCTGACAGAGACATCAGCAGTTTGCCCCACCCTAATATATATATATATATATATATATATGTGTGTGGGGGGGTGTGTGTGTGTGTGTGTGTGTGTCTGTGTGTGTGTGTGTGTGTGTGTTCCAACAAAAATGAAACTTTATCTTTTTTAAATTTGGTTTTCTTTTTCTGTTTAAATTTTTTTTATTAAAATAATGTTCTATGCACAAAAATTCGACATGTTTTTCTCAATATCTATACTAGTGTGTCTGTGGGGTAGCCAATTGGGAAGTGCCTCTAGATTGTAAAAAAAAACATTAATTTTGGTGCATATAAAGTTTTTTTCTGAAATGATTGTTAATACTACTACACATAAAACAGAGTAGTTTTATTTTATTTATTTTTTTATTGTATTATAAGTAAAACTACTTTTTTTTAAATAAAAACATTTAATTTTGGGTGATAATAGAGATGAAAAAGTATTCAATATTCAATGTTGCGTCAGTTACACTTTATTCTATTTTTTGAATGTATGTTAACAAATCACAAAAGATTTTTCTAAAAATTATTTTTTTCTTACATTTTTATTCACCGAATCAAAAACTAAAACTTAAAAGCTTGAGGATTTATGTGATAAATTACAATTCATGTAACTGACGCAACATAACTAGCGTAACTGATGCAACATATTTTGAGTAACTGACGAATCTTTTTTTATTAGAGTGTTTTATTGCTGCCTTATTGTTTATTATGCCACCTAAAAGTGCAGCAGAAATTATGAAATTGTACATGGCCCAACTGAGTGCAGAAAAATTGCAACGATGTCGAGAAAAGAATAGAATTCAAAAACAGCATTGCTAGAATAATGGAATTTGTCAAGATTGAAAGAGAAAACAGTAAGCTAAGGATGAGAAAATCCAGAATGTTGATGCTGAGTGGTCAAAATACTCTTTGCAGCAATAAAGAAACACCAACCAAAGCTTTTAAAACATCACAATCACTTGGCAAAGCAATTAGAAAAGTCAAATAATCAGCTCTTCCAAAAAGTCCAAGAAAAAAAAATTGTTGTAGAGAAAAACTTGGAAAAGAAGCTTGGGATAACAGTGGTGGTGAAAAAAAAAATTAAAAGCTGATATATTTGCTTTAGAAGACAGAGTTGTAAGTTTTTTTTAATGCTGTCATTTATGTTGATACTGTTGTGACCCTCTTAATTTCAACACACGGCGCTGGGCCAGTCGTCACCTGGACAGGTGTATAAAAACAAGAGATGAGGACAATGCGTGACGACGCGTGACGTGACCTGATTTTGCAGGTGTGGACTGGACATGTGTAGTTAATTGCTTGTTGTTTTAGAGAACAAGGAGTTGGTGGCCTAGAGAGTACACGTTGGACTCGTTTGTGGCCGGCAGTGATTTTGTTTCCTATGTGGATTTATCAGTTTGGTTATGGAATTAATGTTTAGTAAATTTGTGTAATAAATAAATGTATCAGTCTAGTCATTATTGAACCCACGTGTCCTGTGTGTCATTCTGTAAAATATCAAGTTGTAACAATACCATATCCCATCAGATACCCAGATCTAAAGATTATGTAATTGCGGTCAAAATAATATAAAAAAATAAGATACAAAAGGAAATTCTTACAATGAGTGTTATGGAAGTTTATAAGCAATTTAAAAACAAATATCCTCATCTGAAAAAAATAAATAATTTAGTCCTAAACATATCGTACCAATATCTGCGAAAGATCACATAGTTTGTTGCTGTGTATATCATGAAAACTTTGAAATGCTATTAATAGGAGGTTCAAAAACAAAATGTTTTTATTGTAAATTCAGTTTGTGGACATACGTGAACTGCTATTAGAGTGAATGTAATGGATGTTCTAATACTAAAACATATGTTGACAGAAATTACAGGAAAAAAAAACAAGCTCAGATGTGTCATTATAAATATATAGATGTTCATGAAAGCATGATATTTTTCAGTCCTATTACACTGAAAGGAATAGATAGCTTAAAAATTCCTGTTCTGAATGAAATCAAAGAAACATTCCAAAATTAACAAAATAAATTGAATGTTCAAACAAAAGAAATAATTAATTAGCTTTTTTTAACCAGTTTATTTTCTTCAACTTTGATGTGTATTTCGTTGAAGTTGCGTCAGTTACAACTTTATGTTGCGTCAGTCGCACTGAAAATTTTATATTGTTAAAACAATTTTCAAAATATAATACTAATTTAAAATTTTTTTTAATGCAAAGACATCTTATTAAACTATATATATATATATATATATATATATATATATATATATATATATATATATATATATATATATATATTTTAATAATGCTGAAATAATGCTACATGGTACTTCAGTTCTAAATGTGTACACATGTCGCTTCCAATCAGCTAGCTTCATGGTACTTTTTTTTGCTGGACAGGAACCACCCACTCACTATGATTTGAATTATCTTTTCTTGAATTCAACCCCCACCCCAAGAAACTCTTTTTTTACCATGTTTTATCGTTGCGGGTTTCCCTTCGGCCACCCCCACCTCAAAAGTGTTACGTAATTATAAACACACTTTATTATTATTATTATTTAATTTCTTGGTTGAAATGTAATTAATTTGATAATGTAAATGCAAAGTATGACTTTGAAGTCATTCTGTGGCAAGGGTGGACTGGGGAGTTCAAGCAGCCCGGGAAAACAAAAAGCGGCCTTATCATCATGAATTTTATTTACCTTGTGCATTTTTTTCCATCCAAACCTGAGGGCCGAGGCCTCCAAAGTCTTGGGTCGGTTTACAAATTACAATATACAATAACAAAAAAACGATAAATCGCATATATAATTTATAATCTAATACAGAATCGGCTAGCCTGACGTACGTGTGTATAACTTCCGAGGCTAAAAATAGACTGGAGAATTTGTAAAGATGGTCAAAGGGATATAACTCAATTATAAGGAGCCACTCGCCGGTCCGGGTACCGGGCCTTTGATCTAGTTGTCTATAAAATAACAAGAATGCGCCATTTCAAGTTATAAATCAATTAATTTGGACTGACTGTGATGGTGTTTATAGTATAAGCAACTTCTTTAAGCTGGGTGCCATTTCGGCTACATAATCTATAATTGTGTCATTATTCAGTTCACTTAAAACATCGGTTTCTGTTGAGTAAAAGCTTCAAGGTGTGTAGAAGTCAATGAGCTTCGCAAGCGATTCTTAATGTATTTCAGTTTAGAGAAAGATCTCTCACAAGCTAATTGGGTAGAAGACAGAGTCAATAAAAGTTTATATGCACTAAAGAGATGATTGTATGTTTGCCCATAGACTGTATTTATGTAGTGCAGAAAAGCAGCAAACCGGACATTTTTTGCAAAATTTGCATTTTTGAAGTTCCTCACTCTTATCCACAACTTGTTCGTCCCAGAGTTCATGTAGCGAATCTTCACTGACGCTGTCCTCTACTGAATCAACGAACATTAGGAGAATGTATTCGTCGGGGACAGAATTTTTTACTTTGTCCCATTTCTGCGCAAAGTTAGTTAGCTCTTCTCTGAGATTAGTCGCTGTGGCGTTTTCATCAAATTTAACGAGGATACTGCTAAGGCGCTGCATCGCTGAATGTAGTCAAACCTTGTTGTTTAATATCCTCAAAATTCTGTGGATCAAGACAGGCAATATCTGCGTATAAGGAATCGTGACTTTCAAATCGCTTTTCAATAGTTTTTACAATTTGATCAATGATGCAGTTATGAACTTCAATGCGATATCTGTCCGCTGCATTATTTCCTACTACCTCTTTCGTTCTTCTCTCATCAGACATCGCTTTTGGTTTGTGTAAACGTTTCTCTACAAAATTTTCCTCAATGGTAATTTCAACATTTTCTTCTTCCAACTTGTTATCAGCCCAAGACACAAATCGTTTGGCACTGTGGAGAACATCATCAAAAACTCTTGAAATATTTTCTAACAACTTAACGGTACAATCTACATTACGGTATGCTTGCAGTGCATCCATTCCGGTGGTTTGTAGATAATTAGAAAGCGATCCTGTATGCTGGAATGTTCTTAAGTATGGTTTTGCAGTAACAAAGTTTCAAACTTGATAAACTTATCTAGTAAAGTTTGAGCTGTATCCCTGATTTTTGCATTGAATGCGTTCGATTGTGCTAGTTATTGTAACGTATAAATCAATTCAATGAACAATGATGAGTTTGGATCATCAAAATTTCCAAATATTTTTAACGCACTTTCTTTGGCCCGCCATCGCGTTTCACCAATAATATTTAATCTTTGGTGTCTAGATTTCTGTTGGTGATCGACCCAAACATCCATTATTGTATACGATTCTCTAAAGAACACCACACATGCGTTAAGCAGTTGAAATAGGCTAATTGAAGAGGTCGTGGTTTTAGTGGTATTAATTAGAACAAGATTAAATACATGTGCGTAGCACCAGACATGAATTTGATGAGGTGCAACGTCACTCAGCCATTTAGTAAACCCATTGTACTGCCCTTGCATATCTGTAGCATTACCGACACAATATTCAATATTTATGTTACATTTAATGAGTTTCTCTTGAAATAATTCAAACATACCTTTTCCAGTAGAAGATGTACAGTTTGCAATGCATATCAATCGCTCATGAACTTTATCTGTTGCATATCTTATAATTATTAAATATTGGTCCTTCACACTAACATCCTGAGTTGTATCTAATTGAACTGAAAACATACCAGCAGATTAATTTTCTCTGAAATGGTTTTCTTTATTATTTTTCTTATTGCATCAATGATATAATTCAATGTCGTCTTCGATATAAGTGTAATTAAATTTCCTCTCCCCCTTATTTGCCAAATTAGATGCATGTCTGTCATTACTTTTCTCAATAACCATATCAAGATATCGTCCCCGTTTTGTCTGTCTGTCTGACTGTCTGTCCGTCATCACCCTAGATCTCAACAACCATAAGTCCTAGACCCATGATATATATATCATTTTGTAGGTCTTGACCTGCCATGTGTGCAGCAAAAGTCCATTTCGCGATCTGACCTCTGAGGGCCGAAAAAGGGGGCTTATTAAGTACCGTTTTTTACTATATACTCTATTTTAACAAAGGAGCGCCCTAGAACTCAGCAATCATAAGTCCTAGACCCATGATATATATAAGATTTTGTAGGTCTTGGCCTGCCATGTGTACATCAAAAGTCCATTTCGCGATCTGACCTCGAGGGCCGATAAAAGGGGGCTTATTAAGTACCGTTTTTACTATATAAGCTATATTAACAAAGGAGCGCCCTGTAACTCAGCAACCATAAGTCCTAGACCCATGATGTATATATCATTTTGTAGGTCTTGGCCTGCCATGTGTACATCAAAAGTCTATTTTGCGATCTGATCTCTGAGGGCCGAATAAAAGGGCTTATTATTACCATTTTTTACTATATAAGCTATATTAACAAAGGGGCGTACAAAGGGGCGTAACTCATTATTTATTTCTGTAACAGTTACTCAACATGACTTACTTCCCTTACTTATAACACGAAAATGCTCTAACACGTCCTGATACCAGGCTTCGATTGCTTATTAGATTGTATTATTCTTTATAATTTTATTTGTTCTCAATACATTTTGTCGAGGTGGGTGTTGTCGATGAATTATTGTCCTGGAGCATATCAAGATATTTTTTTTAATTATTGGGTCAAATTTTGACAAGAGTAATAATATTTCCAAGAAATGTCCATGATCGATTGTATCGTCGTTTAATGTATAGACAGCATCATTTTTGACCGATAACTAAGACCACGTTTTCCAATCATTTTCAGAATCTCAATTACTGTTTCCAGCACTTGTCTCTTTTCTTGAACTTGTTGGCACCTTTTTTATTTTGCTGAGAAAATAAAATGCTATCAATGTCTCTTTCACTTATAGACAGTATATAAGCTTCCACACGCTTCTCGTGATATTTGCTGTTTTCGTGTTCCTCTAATCTTTGATGCACATGTTTCCAGGAATTCATTTCCGCTGTGAATGAGTTCATATCGTCAGTCTTGCCATATGCTAAGCATACTATGCAAAACAAAGTTTTAGATTCTTTACAGTATGACACCCAATTCCTATCGATACCATTCAGGACCGTAGCGTGCGGGTCCCCCTGCGTATTGTCTGGCCCCCTCTGCTTATTTGTTCTACTTAGTAAGATGTATTACCTGCCCCCCCCCGCTATTGCCTGGCCCCTGCTGTAGAATTTTCACGCTACGGGGCTGATACTATTGCTTCTGAAAAATACTCGATGCGCATTTGTAAATGGTAGATCAGTTTCACTCGCACTTGGTTGTATTGGGTGAAATTTAATAAAATGATTGTGAAGTATTCTGTCGAGGACGTTTGAAATAGTAACTGGTGTTTTTATCATCGATAACTGAAGTATCATTTTCGGGATTTAGATCTGCCACTGCCAGCGTTGTTTTCATAAATATTGTGTTGTCAGTTAACTCCGTAACATTTTCTAAATGTAAGGTGGGGATCACGTTTGTTGGCACTACTGAATGCTGATTGTTGTCACCGCATTGGTTTGTGTCGGGTTGTGTACTTGTAGAAGTTGTTTGTTGAGAGACGGACTCTTTAGTTAATTGAAGTGGAGTGGCTTTAAATAAATCGACTAGATTTCGGCATTTAGCTCCATCTTTACCAAGATTTTTTAGTTTCCTATTTCTTAATTTCTCCGCACCATCTTTACATTTACATTTTTAATTTATATCACTCATAACCGTAAAATATTTTATTTAATTAATACTGATTATAATTAACTAACAAATAAAAAATATTTTTTATCAAAACAAACTCAGCGGAAGTAGAATGGAAGATGTAAATTCTAACATGTCGGTTAACCGTGAACATCCCTAGTACGGAGCTCTTTATTGACGTAAGAGTACGGCCGCTGTTGGTTTGGACATTGTGGACCGCCATTTAGTTAGTTGCCTCTAATATCACCGCATATTAGTTATTAATTATTATATCACCGGTCCAAGCATGCTGTGGTAATAGCGGTTTCTATCGACGTAATTTGGCACAAACGCGTATTGAATATATTGTTGATTTATTATTAAATTAAGTCTATATTCTTGATTTATTTTAATTAAGGTACACAATCATATTGACTTTTAATCAAACACATATTAAAATGCTAGACTGAAGCAGCCCCGTAGTGTGAAAATTCTACAGCAGGGGCCAGGCATTCTACTGGAGAGGCCAGGCCGGAAAAAAATGTTACTAAGTAGAGCAAACAAGCAGAGGGGCCAGACAAAACGTAGGGGGGCGGCCCACATGGCCTCCCCGCACGCTATGGGCCTGGACTGAAGTGGTCCGTGTAAATAAAGACGTCTGAGGTCTGACAGATAGCCAAGCACTAGGCTAGGGCGCCACTATCAGCCTCCCCCAAGTACAGATTCCAATCAAATTTAATATTTTCTGGACCCATACAGATTAAAGTGTCAGCCTTCGTAAAGTTTCCTTCGGGGCCGATAAAGTGTAGAATTCATCTGTTTCAGTAAACTGGTGACACTATAGCATGTAGCCTTATCACAACTACACGTTTAAACCTACCACAAATGACATGTAACCTTGTAACTGGTACTATTAGGCCTACTTGGCAAAACATAAAAATTTGGCATTCAGTACAGCATGAGCTAAACAAAAGGATAAAAAAAACTTTTTTTTTAAATTAACAAAATAAAAAAAAAATGTTTTATGTCAGACTTCTTTTCAAATCCTATCCATTGTTGTAAGTTCACGTTTGTTCGTTCTGGCATTGTGTATTCAGAAGGTAAGACATATCTCATTGTTTAACGTTAACAGAATAACATGCATAAATGTATTTCAAGGTAGGCATTGCATTAACTATCAGAACACTGCACCATCCGGGGTACTAGTAGCCTATATATATAATTATTTGCCTTCGAAATATTTGATACAATTTTGAAACAAGATCGAATTAAATTTTAAATTGCCATATATGTGTACCAATGTGTGTATTCTGTCAGATGAGCAGAGCGCCCATTCAGAAATCTAAAACTGGTGCACCATGTTTAAAGATATGAAATGTCACAAGCATTTACTGTGGAGTTAGCAGGGTTGATATGATATAGCGAAACCAGTTAGCAGGGTTGATATGATATAGCAAAGCCAGTTAGCGGGGTTGATATGATATAGCGAAACCAGTTAGCGGGGTTGATATGATATAGCGAAACCAGTTAGCGGGGTTGATATGATATAGCGAAACCAGTTAGCGGGGTTGATATGATATAGCGAAACCAGTTAGCAGGGTTGATATGATATAGCGAAACCAGTTAGCAGGGTTGATATGATATAGCGAAACCAGTTAGCAGGGTTGATATGATATAGCGAAACCAGTTAGCAGGGTTGATATGATATAGCGAAACCAGTTAGCAGGGTTGATATGATATAGCGAAACCAGTTAGCAAGGCCGGCATTAGGCCGATTTAACCGATTGTTCCGAATTGGGCCCCGCGCCTGGCATGATAATCAACTGAAGTAAAAATATACTTCTAAAAAAAACTTCTTTCGGTATAAATAATTCTATTCAGAGTTGTTTTTTTTTTTTTATTGTTTGTTTTTTTTTTTTTTTATACTTTTTTTTTATTAATACTAAGACTATTTATAATCATTCACTTTAATGTGTTTGAATATTGATTACTATAAAGTCGCATAGTCAATAGCATTGGAGGGCTTGTGGGGCAGACACAGGGCGTCGAGTTAGAGGGGCCCCAAAATAGAAATCTTGAAAAAAATATTCAGCCTATAGACCAGACATCAGGCCAGGTCACTAAATGGGCTGTATAGCCAAAGAAAGAAGATTGACTAGACAGACATCAAGCTGGGGCACTAAATGGGCTGTATAGCCAAAGAAAGAAGATTGACCAGACAGACATCAAGCCAGGGCACTAAATGGGCTGTATAGCCAAAGAAAGAAGATTGACCAAACATGTGTAATCTACGGGCAAGAACAGCCCACTACGTTTTTTGGTCCAACATTAAAAACGTTTACATTGAATTAACGTTAGTTCATATGAGGCATGATAAACAGTCCATTGGTCTGCTCTTAGTCCGGCCCTACAATCCAGTTTAATGAGCCCAATGTGGCCCCTTGTGCCATAAATCTACATGTGTGATCTTTCGTTATATATTGCACACTGCTCTGCATAATCCACATCTGTGATCTTACGTTATATATTGCACACTGCTCTACAAAATCAAAACAACACTTTGCGTTCATGTCATTTGTACATGAAAAGATCAGGTTGGTGACTTAAATGAAAAATTTGTAAGTGATGATCAGTAGGACTCAAACTGCTGAGAAGGTGAGGACAATGGCTTGCCAACAAATGATGTACACGCACCAGAGGTGTGCGGATCTTGAAATTTAGCGTCCGTGTCCGTCCGCGGATTTCTATCAATGATCCGCGTCCGCGTCCGCAGAATCTTACAACATTGGTCCGCAGTCAGTCCGCACGTCCGCATTGCTGAAATTTAGCTGTTTAAATGACTTGAAATTTTTTATGGTAACGCTAAAGAAGATCCGCGTCAGTCAGCGAGTCCGCAACTTAACCATACAAAGCGTCCGCTGTCAGTCCGCGGATTCGGAAAAGTCTGCGGATCTGCGTCCGCAAGCGGACGCGTCCGCTGTCCGCTCATCTCTGACACGCACACATTTATATCCTTTGTTAGCTTTATATCAAGAGGTAGCTGATTTTACCAGGTAAACCTAACAAAATTAATAGTTTTTAGCTCAAGGTCAAAACTTATTATATCTTTATTCTACCTTTTTATTCTCGCACCAGACACAAATTTTACAGCGGAAGTTAAAACAAACAGCATAAGAACTCAGTGGTCGAAAGCCAATCCTTTACTTAGGTAAGACAAACAGCCAACCATACATGATACTACATGTGTTGACACTGACAGACATGATCTCTCAAATCGACGAGAGATATTTCGCTTAGCCCAAGGTTAACATGACGTATGGGAATATCAATAATATCAGCTAAAATGCGATCTTTATCTTTCTTCCAAAAGTATTGGGGGGGTATCTGCTTGGGGTTTTGTAGTAATACCATTACGATGAAAAAAAAAAAGAAATTAGTATCAGTTGTACACGTAACATCGAAAGGTAACACATACACTAGAGAGAAGCCGCAGTGAATGACCTGTGCATTACTGGGAAGTTTATAAGTGAACAAAATGCTGGATTTAAATCATGGTAAGGATTACAGGCAATAATAAAAGATGGATGTTCCAAACCTTTTCTTTGATAAGAGAGAAAGGCCTTTAAGAACACGACATATAGAACAGTGAATGAATGAAATAGATAAAGGAATTGTGATCTTACGCATAAATTTAATATGAAATGGGTAGTGTAATATATATATATATATATATATATATATATATATATATATATATATATATATATATATATATATATAGGGTGGGTCAAAAAGTTTTTTTGGAGGTTGGGAATTTTGAAACATATTTAAAAAGTTGCCTATGGTCCTACTGATTTTAAAAATGTAAAATTTGCAATAAAAATCGAGATAATGTCTTCCACTCCCAAATTTTAATTCAATGTAAGACATTTTGCGACATTTAGAATGGTGGTAAAAGTAATATAAAAGCTATTACAAATCTATAAAATACGTTCATGCAAAAATATGCAATGTACATATTAATAATACTGTTTGTGAATTGTAGCAGGAAACTGGTTGCTTTCAACTTTCGGAAGAACATCCCTTGATTTCTTTGTTTGCAAAACCATCCCCATGTCGAGAGCTTATGTCACATACACTTTAAAACTAACAGCAGTAACTTCTTTAATTGCTCTTTCAACAGCTTGAGAGTGACAGGGAATTTGATCCAGTATGATTGGGTTGTTGCGTTTAAGTTCATCATCAGAAATATGTTCCAGCAGAGTAGGGGATGTCACTGCACACAGTCCCAGTTAATCATCTGATCATAAGGATTTAGTGCAATGTCCAGGGATTACAGCCACTTTTTTGTTGGAAATTCTAACTCTACATGGAGCTGGTTTATGTCGTGCTGTTATGATTTTATTTACTGCATACCTTTCAATTTCTTTCATCATTGTCACTTAACTGCAGCCAATATATTGTTTTTCGGATGTGCAAAGTAGCAAAGTTATTTTCCAGTGCTGCAGGCAATATAATGGATTGACTGAAGTATCATGGTTCGGAAGCAGTTGTATCATATAGAAAAAAGTGTCTGGCCTCACTATGACAAGATGGTTTATTTTATCCAAAACCATAATGGTCCATACATATTCACAATAAAATTCGCTATTCTCTTTAACGGAACTGAAAGATTATTTTTTGACATATAAAATCGCAAAATCCCGTTCGCTTTTGTTAACCATCTTTGCTATCATCGGTATGTTCCATGACTGCCCTATCTCTCCTAATTTTTCAATGTCGACGCATCTTTGCTGGATCTAGAGCTGTAGATGGTGTTAACATGTTTAAGTCCCTTCAACACAGCATTAACGATAAGAAGTGTTTTTATCCCTATTGCTTAGTTTTAATCGATCCAATTACTTTACATAATTCTTCATATTGATATCTGTTTTATTCTTTGGAACATTCCTCAGCGCTGGAGAAGTCTGCATCAAGTAGTTCATCATCTTCAGGATCCTGATCTGGAATATCATTATCTTTCTCATCATTGACATTATCATTTGTGGTTCCTATCTGATCGCCACCCTGCATCAATGAATGTTTTCTTTTCTGTTGATTTTCTAATATTTTTGTTTTTTCGCTTGTCAACATTGCCTATGAACATATTTCTTCCCGTCTTTTGATCCACCCAAAATGCCCACTCAAGCACAGGAATTTTTACTGATTGTGGACATTTACAGTCTCCTCTATCCGGACTATCCCTAACACCTGCATCAAAACATTTACATGGGCAAATGTCAAAGAACTTTTTGAAGGCATTGTACCCCTCTTGAAAAGTGAACATATGATCGCTTTATATCTGAATATTTCTGGCAAGTTCTATGACCTTTGGGCTGTAAGTCCTTTTTACTTGAACAATTATACTGGTAATGGTCTAGCTTAGTTGCAGGATACTGCAGCCTGATCATGAGTGGGAATTGTTTAACTTGCGAGTGCACTAATGCGTGCGCGGTCGCGAATGAAGGCTATGATTGTATTGTTCCATTTTGAAGCATCCACATATAAGCCTCCTAAAAACATCTTCACTGGGTGGTAGTTGTCCTCTTAGGCAATTCAGCTGCTGACCCAAACACGGAAAGGTACAGTTGCACTTCTTTTAGAAGAACTCACATTTATTGACAAGAGTAGGTTTGGAAAGGAATAGGTCCCGTAGGGACAGGGGTTAATAACATAGTATTTTAAGTCCAAACTGTCCGCGCATAGGTAAATGATTTGTTTACCTAACATGGCAGCTGTCAACGTTTGGTCTGCATACAGTTTTTACTTTGCATAATGTCTGACTCTGAATGTACCCGTGTTAATTTGCGGGGTTTTTACTTTAAATTCAAATGCATGATTATTGATATTTTAATTTCGATATTATTATATTTATAATATTAAAATATTTTGTGTGGATTATTTTTTCACACATAATGGACCATTCTGATAATTCGATAAAGTTTTTAATATTTCTTGATATCACTTATAGTCTGCTTTTTTTCTATTTATGTTTCTAAATTATTTTTTCTTATTTGAAAACTTCATTCATTTCATACTTAAATCTAATGATACTAATTAATTAGGTATCTATTTATGCCTTATTTCAATCAGTGATTTTATTTCTATACTTTACTTATTTTGTGTTTATTCTCTGATCGGTTATTTAATAAGTTATAGATTATGTGAAAATTTGTTTTTTCTCCAGGCTACGGTTTGACAACTGATGGTCAGACAATTTTTATAAATGGACTTAATTGTACTAAGGGATAAAAGGGGGGAAAAAAAAAAAAAAAAAAAAAAAAAAAAAAAAAAAAAAAAAAAAAAAAAAAAAAAAAAAAAAAAAAAAAAAAAAAAAAAAAAAAAAAAAAAAAAAAAAAAAAAAAAAAAAAAAAAAAAAAAAAAAAAAAAAAAAAAAAAAAAAAAAAAAAAAAAAAAAAAAAAAAAAAAAAAAAAAAAAAAAAAAAAAATCTTTTGACCATGCAGACTGAAAGTTTTCTTTTATTGGTTCAGAGTTATATAAAAAGTCTAATGGGTTCAAATTTACTAATTTTGTATAAGCTACTATATTTCTGTTTAAAAATTATTATTTTATTTTCTATCTTAGTCGTTATTTATATAATTTTGAGACAATTTCACGAGTCATTAATCCATATATTAGTAATACCAAAAAGATTTAAATTATTTTTTGAAATCAGTTTTTCACTTTTTCAAGAAATAATTCTATATGATTGTTGAAAATATGTTAATTAGTGGTTCACATACTTATTTTGTAAAATTCAATTTTTATTTGTTTTCCTTTCAAATATTTTGTGGCGTGTAGTACATATAGATTAAAATACTTCAATTCACATTTCACATGAATGCAAAATCAAAATGTTTTTATATATTGCTTTTCATTTTTTATTCTAGGCACACTAAACAATTAGATATTTAAAGAGTAAATTGTTGTTTTTTTAATAAAAAATTATAGATGAAACAAATGTTTTTGAACTCAATTGTAAATTTTTCTTTTTGTGAATTTTCAATAGAATGAAGAAGTTAATTTATATTATTTATTTTGGGGCTTTTCTACATATTGTTGTTTTTTTTCTCAATATTTTAAATCCCTGCCCCCCTCAAAATTATGTAACTGACATATAACACAGCAGTCCAAATTCCATGCGTACTTAGTAAGTTTCAGAAACTTGTGAGCTGAGCTCAATTTTAATTGAATAGTTCTCAAAATTTGAAAATCCACTAAGAAACCTGCAAAGAAAGAAAATGTATAATATAAAGAAGGCTGAAATTAATTGTATTGACGTATAGACCATTAATGTACTCTTGATTGGGGCAAGAATGACAATTTTTGGTAACCCACTACAAATTACCTCTACAACACCATTTTACCACTTAAACAGCAAAATATTTAGTTTTGTTTATTATTTCAGTACTAAATTTCTAATTGTATCAAGAAATTTGCACACAAAAGATATTAATGAATGTAATGAGTAAAATAGTAAAATTCATATACCGACCGAAGTAATTAGTTTTTTAATATGCTAACGTTTATTTATTGGATTTGAGAAGAAATAGATTCTGGAAACATTCATGTTAAGGCATATTTAGTAATCACCCACGCTTTAATTATATCTGTGTTTTCAGTAATTTGCAATGGTGTTTCTTTTACAACGTTTTTAAAACGTTTTTCTTTGCTTCACTTCTTGTCTGTTTGTAATGTCCGCGGAATTTTGGCAATCCAATTTTAAACCACTTTCCGATAGGCTATAGCACTGATACTTTCAATATAGCTCAGAACCCGATGACAATGCATTATCTTTACTATTTCATTATGCATTAACCTATTTCATGGCTCCTATATGCAAAGCTTTATTCTTATGTATAGCCTATAGGGGTATAGGTAAACACTGGAGGTTGCCTAGAGCAAATCTGGGAGAAGGGTTTTCATGTCAAAACTCAAATAGAATTTAAACATGTTTTGCTTTTGAAAATAAAATATACACATCGTAATAGGTTACTTTAGAGGTTTTTACTAGTTTTCAAAGAAATGAATTGGTGAATTTAATATTATGGCACGCCTATACTCGCCAACAGTCTTGTTGTTGAGACTACGGTCATGAGGTAAAGCGCTCGATCTGTCAATCTGAGGGTTCCGGGATCGATCTTCAGGTCAGCGATTAAAGTTATCAAGCCATGTCTTCCGTGGTTCATCCATGGTTACATTATATTATTGGCTATGGTGAGGATGAGAGAAGCGCGCACTTAAAAAACTATCCCATAAGAGTTCATAGGATCTAAATTAAGCGACAAATACCTTATTCTTACATGCTAACAGTCTTGCTGGCCACAAGGAAGAATAATCTTAGAACTTCAAAGAGTGAAATGAATGGTCGTGTGATACAAGCAAGCTGACTGTCGACATGAGGGTTACTGGTTTGGATCTCCGGTGGAGTCCAATGATTTTTCAGGGGTCACATTAGATTAATCCTCACCTGTAGGGACTCTATGGCCATAACACTATCGGAAATCTTATAATGATGTGAAAGAAGGTCACCATAAAATGGATATTTCAGGTCATGGCTTAAGTCCCCACTCTATGTCTCCCGGAGGTACCACTATCACACTATCCGGCTATGGTGGGGATGAAAGAATAGACACTGCAAAACCATCCTATTAGTGGTTTATAGGATCAAAGAGATTTTATCTCATCCTTATAGGGATCTTGAACAACATCACAAATGAGGATGAATGGTTGTGTGGTAAAGCACTTGGCTGTTGACCTGACGGTTCCTGGTTCTGATCTCCGGTGAGCTCCCACTGTAATTTCAGGTCATGATTAAATTGTCCTCTCCCCGTGGTGACTCTATGGCCATAACACTATCGGAAAATAATAAGGATGAAAGAATGTCACCATGGAAACCGCTCTATTAGTGGTTTTTTCATTCATTGGCTTGAAGATTAGAACAACATACAAATGATTTTCAAAAAATTTTGTAAAAAACACTTGAATTAGTTTTATGTCAAAATAGCATGAAATGCATATCTTTCAATGTGTTGTTTCTCAAAGCAACTTTATCGACATCGCTTTATATGGGTCGGCTACATATGAAAAACGACAAAGTGACATATACAGAAGTATTAGAAAAATTGACCAATTAAATGAGAAACTAACACTGACGGATTCCATGTCAGCCGGAGCTTTCGTTTACACTCGATTATTGCCAAGACGAAGTTCAACAATAGAAGGGAAAAGACACGTTTTCACTGGTATCAGTCAAGCTAATCCGATCTCAGAACTGATTCCCACTCCAACACATAATGGATGGAAAGTGCTGCACAGCCACACTGAGACATTTAGAGGAATTATAATCGGTGCTCGGACCTAACGAAGCGTCTGTCATTAAAGCCAGGATGATAACGTACGCGTTCCAATCCAGATTGACCGCAGCCAAATAACAGGCTCATTACCAATGCATGTGGAATATCGTGACATCTTTACCAGACCAAGATTGGTTGACATGTAGCTAATTACACAAACTTATTTAATCTGTTTATGCTGGAATTCGCAATGAAAAAGATGGATCAGGGAAAACCGGAGTTACTTTTTCAGGTCCAACATATATAGCAACTACAACCAGGGAAGCATTACTCAACCAACTTTTTGCTCAAGGGCTTTACATTTTTAAAGACTATTGGATCTGGATGAATCAGATGAAATAACAAAAGATAAAAAGACAATGGTGAAAAATCTATTGCTGTTTTTATAGTGGAATAGAAGCCGATGAATTAATCAGCGCTACTGTAAAGTGATTGAAGTTGCATTACATCAGTTCGTAAAAAAACATTTTGATGCCGTATTACTTGCAACCAATGCACCAGGAAGATATGGAAAGACGAAAATGGCTCCATTCAGCAGAGAACTGTTTGGTGTCAACGCCAAATGGTGACTATGGCAGTCAACTCGTTCGCAGGGCAGAACAATCAATGAGGATTTGGAAAGAACAAACTTCAAGTTTGCAGGTGAACTTTAGCTGAAATCTGGTCGCATGTCTGATTGTTGACCAATTTTCAACAGTTGCAGAACTATATCAACCTGAGAATCTGTCTGGAGGGATCAGTAATGGTCTGACTCTCATCGTTCGCGTCAGCCAATACTTTACTCAAAATTGCGAAATGTCAGGTCATAAAATGTTGCGACAAAGTACGCAGCTCATATTTCAACGTTTCACTTCGAGATTCTTTCTCTCGTCTCAATCCAAACCCAACAAACTTAACATCGATGGACTCAGCTTCTTCAGAAAGACAGATTCAGATGGTCAGTATATACGTTCATTGTTTGCTGAAACAAACTCTCAAATTTGATGACATATATTCAAATGATCAACAGGAGTTTTTAAAGTGCAACCATATGATCTTTATTGTTAAGTCTTTGCATACCCAGCTTACATGATCGAATTTGCAAAGTTTGTCAGCCTACACCTTGGTCACAAACAATGTCTTTGAAGAAAACACACACAGAGCATCAGAGTAGGAGAATGTGCCAACCAAAATTTTCCAGAATCAACTCAGATTATACACATCCGTCTCTTTGAGAATCGCTGCCAAAAGGTAAAGAGAACTCATGGCAATTATTGGCAGAATGGAAAATGCACATTCAGATGATGTAAGTGGCTAAATGAGAATGAAGTTGATCCGTCTTCAAGTATCATTTCAGGAAACGATGATGGGGAAAGATTTATATCAGTCGTTACCATGGATGAATATTTCACTTCACCATGGATGGATGATGTCTAGTGAATATTTTTCATTAAACATAATTCACAGGCCCACTATAAACATATTCAATATAGCACAAGAGCTGTTTCACATAATTTATCAATTTAGTCCTTTTTTTAGTCGCATAGTTTTGTTTCCATTTTTATTATTTAAACACTGGTTGAGGTCAAGTAGTGTTGTTTTCGTCGACGAAAACTAAAACTAAAACCTTCGTTAACGAAAATGTTGACTTTTCCAATTAAAGAGAACTAAAACTAAAACAAAATTAGAAAGACTAAAACTAGACGAAAACGACAAAAGAATAAAAAACTGAAACTAAAGCTATTTACAGCCTTAAGATGTTCATTTGGCGTTCTCAATTCCAACTTACTGCACGTGAATTGTCATCACTGGGTCACTTCAACACCTGATACTTAAGGTCTACCTGAATTCTTGGTTTACATCGCCATGTGCTACATATGCTCCCCGTAGAGATATGCAGCTACTTCAACAATTGGAGAACTACAAGGAAACAAATGACACCGTTGCCAAAGCAGAAATAAAATCTCTGGACACTTGTGGTTTTTGAGTGAAATTCTGGTAGGTTTTTTTTTTTTGACAATGATGTTTCATCTGAAATGAAGTTAGTCATGGTTGCAGCACTTAACAAGATAACAACAGAATAGCCTTCTGTCCAACATTACAACGAAATAAACTTTCTGATTTCTGATTTATAACAACTACATTGTTGGCCAGAAGAAGTTGCGAGTTTGAAAGTCGTCAATGATGCTACCAAGCGTGGAGTGACCCTGAGTCAAGCATTCAATGGAGTACTAACGAATCAAGAGGAACGGAAACAGTTATTGTTACGTCGTGACTTTCCTAATGCTAACAAGTCCACCTAACTGTCCCAGCCGCAGCTAGAATATCATTACTTGGACTTGAAGACATGTAATTAGTGAATAGTGATCTTTCAGTCTGAACTATGTTGAATTGTTACGTTTGACTTTCCAATGCTAACAAGTCCAATCCAACTGTCCCAGCCGCAGCTAGAATATCATTACTTGGACTTGAAGACATGTAATTAGTGAATAGTGATCTTTCAGTCTGAACTATGTTGAATTGTTACGTCGTGATTTCTAATGCTAATAAGTCCACCCTAACTGTCCCAGCCGCAGCTAGAATATCATTACTTGGACTTGAAGACATGTAATTAGTGAATAGTGATCTTCAGTCTGAACTATGTTGAATTGACTCTTTATGTTTATTAGCTATGTCTGAAAGTTACTATTCTGGTGTTATGTACAAAACAGTTGTTTGTTCTCTTTTACAACAATAGGTTTTTCAAATAACTTTTGATTTTTTATGTTACAGCAGGATTACCGTTTACCGTAATGCAATGTCGCGAAACACTGATTACTGCAAAACATTGACACTGTTGAGCTACCAATAAATATTATCAGAAAACATTCAAATTTTGCCGATTTTATTCTTATAACATTACTAACACATTTTTGGGGTGGCAGGATAAAAGTCATAAAAATTTTTTGAGTGGCACTTATATATATATATATATATATATATATATATATATATATATATATATATATATATATATATATGTATATATAAATCAGGTATATCTAAATATGGGTATATGTAGATCAAGGTAAATACAGATCAAGTATATGTAGATCTAGGTATATATAGACCTGGGTATGATTTTATCTAGGCATATGTAAATCTAGGTATATGTAGATCAGTGTATATGTAAATCTAGGTATATATAGAGCTGGTGTGCGTAGATCTAGGTCTATAGATTTAGGTTTATGTTAATTTAGGCATATATGTAGATTTGGTTTTATATATATATATATAGATCTAGGTATGTATAGATCTAGGTATATATAGATCTTTATATATAGATCTAAGTATCTATTCTTCTGGGTATATGGCATCTAGTATATTTCAATATAGGTGTATGTAGATGTAAGTATATATAGAAATGGGTATATGCAGATTTGGCATATATAGATCTGGGTATATAAAGATCTGGGTATATATTGATCTGGGTATAAGTAGGTCTGGTTATATGTAGATCTAGGTAGGTATATATATATATATATATATTAGGGTGGGTCAAAAAAATTTTTTTGGAGTTGGGAATTTGAAACATATTCAAAAAGTTGCTTACTGATTGTAAAAATGTAAAATTTGTAAAAATTGATAATGTCTTCCACTCCCAACTTCCTTTATTTAGGTAAGACAAACAGCCAACCATACATGATACTACATGTGTTGACACTGACAGACATGATCTCTCAAATCGAGAGATATTTCGCTTAGCCCAAGGTTAAGATGACGTATGGGAATATCAATAATATCGGCTAAAATTCGATCTTAATCTTCTTCCAAAAGTATTTGGGGGGGGGGTATCTGCTTGGGGTTTTGTAGTAATACCATTACGGCTGAAAAAAAAAAGAAATTTCAATATAAGTTGTTCATGTAACATCGAAAGGTCAACCATACACTTACTTATAGAAGCCGCTTATGAATGACCTGTGCATTACTGGGAAGTTTATAAGTGAACAAAATGCTGATTTAAATCATGGCAAGGATTACAGGCAATAATAAAAGATGGATGTTCCAAACCTTTTCTTTGATAAGAGAGAAAGGCCTTTGAGTACACGACAATTAGAACAATGAATGAATGAAATAGATTAAGGAATTGTGATCTTACGCATAAATTTAATATGAAATGGGTAGTTTAATATATATATATATATATATATATATATATATATATATTAGGGTGGGTCAAAAAAGTTTTTTTTTGGAGTTGGGAATTTGAAACACAGTTAAAAAGTTGCCTATGATCCTACTGGTTGTAAAAATGTAAAATTTGTAAAAATCAGATAATGTCTTCCACTCCCAAATTTTAATTCAATGTTAGACATTTTGCGACATTTAGAATGTTTGGTATAAGTAATATAAAATATTACAAATCTATAAATCGTTCATGCAAAATATGCAATGTACATATTAATAATACTGTTTGTGAATTGTGCAGAAAACTTGCTTTGCTTTCAACTTTCGGAAGAACATCCCTTGATTTCTTTGTTTGCAAAACCATCCCATGTCGAGAGCTATGTCCATACACTTTCAAACTAACAGCATTAACTTCTTTAATTGCTCTTTCAACAGCTTGAGAGTGACAGGGAATTTGATCCAGTATGATTGGGTTGTTGCGTTTAAGTTCATCATCAGAAATATGTTCCAGCAGAGGAGGGGATGTCACTGCACACAGATCCCAGTTAATCATCTGATCATATGATTTAGCTGTAATATTCAGGATTATGTCACTTTTGTTGGAAATTCTAACTCTGCATGGAGCTGGTTTATGTCGTGCTGTTATGATTTTATTTACTGCATACCTTTCAATTTCTTCATCATTGTCACTAACTGCAGCCAATATAATGTTTTCTGGATGTGCAAAGTAGCAGTTATTTTCCAGTACAGGCAATATAATGGATTTATCAGCAATATCCAGGTTCGGAAGCAGTTGTATCATATAGAAAAAGTTTCTTGCCCCACTATAACAAGATGGATTACTTTTTATGTAAAACCATAATGGTCCATAAATATTCACAATAAAATTCGTTATTCCCTTTAACGGAACTGAAAGATTATTTTTTGACATTATAAAATCGCAAAATCCCGTTCACTTTTGTTAACCATCTTTACTATCATCGGTATGTTCCTGACTGCCCTATCTCTCCAAATTTTTCTATGTCGACGCATCTTTGCTGGATCTAGAGCTGTAGATGGTGTTAACATGTTTAAGTCCTTCAACACAGCATTAACGATAAGACGTGCGTGTATCCCTATTGCTTAGTTTACATCGATCCACTGCTTTGCATAATTCTTCATATTGATATCTGTTTTGTTCTTTGGAACATTCCTCAGCGCTGGAGAAGTCTGCATCAAGTAGTTCATCATCTTCAGGATCCTGATCTGGAATATCATTATCTTTCTCATCATTGACATTATCATTTGTGGTTCCTATTTGATCGCCACCCTGCATCAATGAATGTTTTCTTTTCTGTTGATTTTCTAATATTTTTGTTTTTTTGCTTGTCAACATTGCCTATGAACATATTTCTTTCGTCTTTTGATCCAACCAAATGCCCACTCAAGCACAGGAATTTTTACTGATTATGGACATTTACAGTCTCCTCTATCCATACTATCCCTAACACCTGCTTCAAAACATTTACATGGGCAAATGTCAAATAACTTTTTGAAGGCATTGTACCCCTCTTGAAAAGTAACCGATGATCGCTTTATATCTGAATATTTCTCAAGTTCATGACCTTTGGCTATAAGTCTTTTTACTCGAACAATTATACTGGTAATGTCATTAGTAGGGATACTAGCCTGGTCATATAATTGTTTAACTTCATGCGCAAATGCGTGCGGTCGCGAATGAAGGCTGTGATTGTATTGTTCCATTTTAAGCATCCACATATAAGCCTTGAAAACATCTTCACTGGTTGGAAGTTGTCTCTTAGGCAATTCAGCTGCTGACCCAAACACGGAATGTACAGTTGCACTTCTTTTAGAAGAACTCATATTTATTGCCAGGTGTATGTTTGGAAAGGGAAAAGGTTCGGTAGGGATGGGGTTAATAACATAGTATTTTAAGTCCAAACTGTCCGCGCATGGGTAAATGATTTGTTTACCTAACATGGCAGCTGTCAACGTTTGGTCTGCTACAGTTTTTATTTTGCATAATGTCTGACTCTGAATGTGTCCGTGTTAATTTGGTGGGTTTTTACTTAGAATTCAATGCATGATTATTGATATTACCCTTGATATTATTATATTTATAATATTAAAATATTTGTGTGGATTATTTTTTTTTACACATAATGGACCATTCTGATAACTGATGCTTTCTACTTTTGATATCACTTATAGTCTGCTTTTTTTTCTATTTATGTTTCTGAATTATTTTTTCTTATTTCAAAACTTCATTCATTTCATACTTAAATCTAATGATACTAATTAATTAGGTATCTATTATGCCTTATTTCAATCAGTGATTTTATTTCTATACTTACTTATTTTGTGTTTATTCTCTGATCGGTTATTTTATAAGTTATAGATTATGTGAAAATTTGTTTTTTCTCCAGGCTATGGTTTGACAACTGATGGTCAGACAATTTTTATAAATGGATCTAATTGTACTAAGGATAAGATCTTTGACCATGGCACTTAAAGTTTTTTTTATTGGTTCAGAGTTATATAAAAAGTCTAATGGGTTCAAATTTACTAATTTGTATGTGGTGACCATATTTCTGCTATTTAAAAATTATTATTTTATTTTCTCTTTAGTCGTTATTTATATAATTTTGAGACAATTTCACGAGTCATTAATCCATATTAGTAATAACAAAAAGAGTTTAAATTATTTTTTAATCAGTTTTTCACTTTTTGAAGAAATAAGACTTACATGATTGTTGAAAATATATTAATTAGTGCTTCAATACTTATTTTGTAAAATTCAATTTTTATTTGTTTTCCTTTCAAATATTTTAAGTGTGTATAATATATAGATTAAAATATCAATTCACATTTCACACTAATGCAAAATCAAAATGCTTTTTAAATTGGGTTTGCTTTGCCTCCGCAATGACCCTAGTAGCACACTTAAACAATTAGATATTTAAAGAGAAATTGTTGTTTTTTTTTTAATAAAAAATTATAGACAAAACAAATGTTTTTGAACTCAATTGTAAATTTTTCTTTTTGTGAATTTTCAATAGAATGAAGAGTTATTTATTTTATTTATTTTGGGGCTTTTCGCATATTGTTTTTTCTCAATATTTTAAATCCTCCACCCCCTCAAAAATTATGTAACTGACATATAACACAGCAGTCCAATTCCATGCGTACTTAGTAAGTTTCAGAAACTTGTGAGCTGAGCTCAATTTTAATTGAATAGTTCTCAAATTTGTGCAATCCACTAAGAAACCTGCAAAGAAAGAAAATGTATAATATAAAGAAGGCTGAAATTAATTGTATTGACGTATAGACCATTAATGTACTCTTGATTAGCAAGAATGACAATTTTTGGTAACCCACTACAAATTACCTCACAACACCATTTTACTAATTAAACAGCAAAAATATTTGTTTTGTTTATTATTTCAGTACTAAATTTTTATTGTATCATAGCTTTTGCACACAAAAAATATGGACGAATACATTGAAAATAGTAAAATTCATATACCGACCGTATATTTAGAGTTTTTTAATATGCTAGCGTTTATGTATTGGATTAGAGAAGAAAAAGATTCTGGAAACATTCATGTTAAGGCATATTTAGTAATCACCCACGCTTTTAATTATATCTGTGTTTTCAGTAATTTGCAATGGTGCTTCTTTACAACGTTTTTTAAAACGTTTTTCTTTGCTTCACTTCTTGTCTGTCCGCGGAATTTGGCAATCCAATTTTAAACCACTTTCCGATAGGCTATAGCACTGATACTTTCAATATAGCTCAGAACCCGATGACAATGCATTATTCTTACTATTTCATTATGCACAACTCATTTCATGGCTCCTATATGCAAAGCCATTCTTATGTATAGCCTATAGGGGTATAGGTAAACACTGGAGGTTGCCTAGAGCAAACTGGGAGAAGGGGAGCTCATGTCGTAACCCAAATAGAATTTTTAAATGTTTTGCTTTTGAAAATAAAATATACACATCGTAATAGGTTACTTTAGAGGTTTTTACTAGTTTTCAAAGAAATGCAATTGGTGAATTTAATATTATGGCACGCCTATACTGCCAACAGTCTTGTTGTTGAGACTACGGTCATGAGGTAAAGCGCTCGACTGTCAATCTGAGGGTTCCGGGATCGATCTTCAGGTCATGATTAAAGTTATCGCTATGTCTTCCGTGGTTCATCCATGGTTACTATATTATTGGCTATGGTGAGGATGAAAGAAGGGCACTTAAAAAACTATCCCATAAGAGTTCATAGGATCTAAATTCTAAGCGACAAATACCTTATTCTTACATGTTAACAGTCTTGCTGGCCACAAGGAAGAATAATCTTAGAACTTCAAAGATGAGAATGAATGGTCGTGTGATAAAGCGCTTGACTGTCGACATGAGGGTTACTGGTTCGATCTCCGGTGAGGCCCAATGGATTTTCAGGTCATGATTAGATTGTCCTCACCCGTGGGGACTCTATGGCCATAACACTATCGGAAATTATAAGGATGAAAGAAGGTCACCATAAAATGGATATTTCAGGTCATGGCTTAAGTCCCCACTATGTCTCCCGAGGTGCCTCCATCACACTATCCGGCTATGGTGGGGATGAAAGAAGGACACTGCAAAACCATCCTATTAGTGGTTTATAGGATCAAAGAGATTTTATCTCATCCTTATAGGGACTTCACACATCACAAATGAGGATGAATGGTTGTGTGGTAAAGCACTTGGCTGTTGACCTGACGGTTCCTGGTTCGATCTCCGGTGAGGCCCACTGTAATTTCAGGTCATGATTAAATTGTCCTCTCCCGTGGTGACTCTATGGCCATAACACTATCGGAAATAATAAGGATGAAAGAATGTCACCATGGAAACCGCTCTATTAGTGGTTTTTTCATTCATTGGCTTGAAGATTAGAACAACATACAAATGATTTTCAAAAAATTTTGTAAAACACTTGAATTAGTTTTATGTCAAAATAGCATGAAATGCATATCTTTTCAATGTGTTGTTTCTCAAAGCAACTGTCGACATCGCTTTACATGGGTCGGCTGCACATGAAAAACGACAAAGTGACATATACAGAAGTATTAGAAAATTAGACCAATTAAATGAGAAACTAACACTGACGGATTCCATGTCAGCCGGAGCACCGTTTACACTCGATTATTGCCAAGACGAAGTTCAACAATAGAAGGGAAAAGACACGTTTTCACAGTATCAGTCAAGCTAATCCGATCTCAGAACGATTCCCACTCCAAACATATGGATGGAAAGTGCTGCACAGCCACACTGAGACATTTAGAGGAATTATAATCAGTGCTCGGACCTAACGAAGCGTGCTTCATTAGCCAGGATGATAACGTACGCGTTCCAATAGGATTGACCGCAGCAAATAAACAGGCTTCATTGCTAATGCATGTGGAATATCGTGTCAATTTATTAGACCACGATTGAGTTGCTGCAGCTAAACACAAACTTATTCCATCTGTTTATGCTGGAATTCGCATTGAAAAAGATGGACTAGGAAAACCGGAAGTTATAAGCTTTTCAGGTCCAACATATATAGCAATACAATCAGGGAAGCATTCTTCATCCAACTTTTTTGCTCATGGCTTAGACTTTTAAAGACTATTGGATATGGATGAATTAGATGAAATAACAAAAGATAAAAAAGACAATGTGATAAAATCTATTGTTGTTTTTACAGTGAATGGAGGGCCGGATGAAAATCCGCGCTACCAAAAAGTAATTGAAGTTGCATTCCATCACTTCGTTAAAAATAATTTTGATGCCGTATTCCTTGCAACCAATGCACCAGGAAGAAGTGGAAAGACGAATGGCTCCATTAAGCAGAGAACTGTTTGGTGTCATATTGCCAAATGAACATTATGGCAGTCACCTCGATTCGCAGGGCAGAACAATCAATGAGGATTTGGAAAGAACAAACTTCAAGTTTGCAGGTGAAACTTTAGCTGAAATCTGGTCGCATGTGATTGTTGACCAATTTCCAACAGTTGCAGAATATATCAACCCTGAGAAATCTTAATTGGAAGGATCAGTAATGGTTTGACCATCATGTTCGCGCCAGCCAATACTTTACTCAAATTGTGAAATGTCAGGACATAAAATGTTGCGACAAAGTACGCAGCTCATATTTCAACGTTTCACTTTCGAGATTCTTTCCTCCTCCAATCCAATCCCAATCAACCAAACAACTGATGGACTCAGCTTCAGAAAGAGCAGATTCAGATGCTCATAAATTTCCTTCATTGTTTGTGAAACAAACTCTCAAATTTGATGACATTATGCCAAGATCAACAGGAGTTTTTAAAGTGCAACCATATGATCTTTATTGTTCATCTTTGCATACCAGCTTACATGATCGAATTTGCAAAGTGTGTCACTTATACTTTGCCTCACAAACAATGTTGAAGAAACATACACAGAGCTCGGGCGTAGGAGAATGTGCCAACCAAAAATTTTCCAGAATCAACTCAGATAAAACACATCCGTCCTTTGAGAATCGCTGCTAAAAGGCAAAGAGAACTCATGGCAATTATTGGCAGAATGGAAAATGCACATTCAGATGATGTTAAGTGGCTAAATGAGAATGAAGTTGATCTGTCTGCAATTATCCTTCCAGGAAACGATGATGGGGAAAGATTTATATCAGTCGTTACTATGGATGAATATTTCACTTCACCATGGATGGATGATGTCTAGTGAATATTTTTTTATTAAACATAATTCACAGGCCCACTATAAACATATTCAATATAGCACAAGAGCTGCTCACATAATTTGTCAATTTAGTCCTTTTTTTAGTCGCATAGTTTTGTTTCCATTTTTATTATTTAAACACTGGTTGAGGTCAAGTAGTGTTGTTTTCGTCGACGAAAACTAAAACTAAAACCTTCGTTAACGAAAATGTTGACTTTTCATCAAAGAGAACTAAAACTAAAACAAAAATTAGCAGAAAGACTAAAACTAGACGAAAACGACAAAAGACTGAATAAAAACTGAAACTAAAGCTCCCCAACGAAATAAAAACTAAAATCCTCATTTATCGTTCTTTTCCGGTACTGCAGTCTGCGGGCGAACCATCTATTCTACGAAATTATTATGACCTAGGACATATCTAATTTCTTTGTGATAGTGTGACTTATAATGTGACAATGGACCCCCTCCTCCCCCCGTCACAAAGTGTCACAAATCTCGGGACCCCCTCCCCCTAAAGTACGTCACACTTTCAAAAATTGTTTTAACAGCTAATTAATTTAATCGAAAACTTAAAACGCACTTCACTATTAAACTTAAAATATAAATATTAAAAGAACTATCAGATTATTAAATGACTTTAGTAGTAGATTAACTATTTGTCAACAGTTGTCACAGTTATTCTTTGAAACAGTAACTCAATCAATTGAATTTGACAAAAAAAATTGCAAAATTAGACTTGACAATTGATAAGCATCATTTATCTGCTACCTTTTCATTTACAATAGGTGAGGTCAACTTTGAGATAATCTTCCGATTATGCATTCTATTGACACAGGATAAGAAGTAGATTAGCGAAACTTGACCTCAACCAGTGATTAAATAATAACAAGGGAAACAAAACAATGCGTCTAAAAAAAGGACTAGATTGACAAATTATATGAGCAGCTCTTGTGCTATATTGAATATATTTATAGTGGACCTGTGAATTATGTTTAATTCACTAGACATCATCCATCCATGGTGAAGTGTTCATCCATAGTTACGACTGACATAAGTCTTTCCCCATCATCGTTTCCTGGAAGGATAGTTGCAGACAGATCAACTTCATCGTCATTTAGCCATTCAAAATTCTCTGAATGTGCATTTTCCATTCTGCCCATAATTGCCATGAGTTCTCTTTGCTTTTAGCAGCGATTCTCAAAGGACGGAGACGTTTTATGAGTTGATTCTGGAAAGTTTTGGGTTGGCACATTCTCCTGCACCCAAGCTTTGTGTTGTCCTGAATGTTTCTTCAACATTGTTTGTGAGGCAAAGTATAAGTGACACACTTTGCAAATTCGATCATGTAAGCTGGAATGCAAAAATGGACAATAAAGATCATATGGTTGTACTTTTAAAACTCCTGTTGATCTTGGCATAATGTCATCAAATCAGAGAGTTTGTGCCACAAACAATGACGGAAATTTATGAGCATCGGCATCTGCTCTTTCTGAAGCTCTGAGTCCATCAGTTCAGGGCCGTTTTAAGGTCATCGTATAGGCTCTAGGCACTTTCAAAGTCGTAGGCCCTCCCCATCTTCATTTTTAATATTTTTCAAGAATGCACCCGCACTTATCTAATGCTATTTGAAATATAAATAAACTTTTGAGGACGTCATATTTGACTTTGCTAAGACAAAGAGCCGAAAAGATAACATACTGTAATTTACATATCTGCAGCTTGACGTGCTCATTTCACACGGTTATTTATGGTTATTTTAATACAAACATTATTACATTTTATTGGCATTCTGAACTTGTTTCCACTTTATGTTCTGGCTTTCGTAGGCCATTGTAAAACGGCTTTGCATCAGTTGTTTTGTTGATTGGGATTGGAGGAGGAAAGAATCTCGAAGGTAAAACGTTGAAATATGAATTCCTAACTAACATGAGGAATTGTGAACAACACATTGAAAAGATATGTATTTCATGCTATTTTGACATATTACTTTAAGTGTTTCACAAAAATTTTTTTTTAATATTTTTAAAACTATTAGGTTTTACTAAAAAAAATAAAATTTTAAATTAGAAGTAAAATAAAAATATATAAAAAATGTGACGTCACACTTGGCCTAACCCCCCCTCCCCCCTGTCACAAACTGTCACACTTTCTTATACCCCCTCCCCCCCCCCCCCATGGAGCGTGACGTACTTGTTTGTCTAATCTAGGCCTGATGATGACTTTTATGCATATACTATCTCTTTGTATCTATGATTATCTCCCAACGCCATCTTAAATGTTCCTGTCAGATGACTTAATGCCGTTTCGCATATTTTATGTCATGTCTGTGGAGAGAGAGAGATAGAGAGAGGTTTTCCCGTATGCAATGGGTTTTCTTTATATCTATGGGGTTTTCCGAATTATGGAAATTTCCGCGCGGAATGTTCATTGAGCGGTATTGAAAATTGATATCAGTTGATGAATCCGGATGTCTGCATTGACACAATATATATTATATTATATTAGATTATAAAGCAAGATTATAAGTCGGCCTATCCCTATATTGGATGTATTAATATTGTGATTAACTATACATGTATAGTATTTAATAATAATATTACAATTATTTTGAAATACTATCAGCATCAGGGTCTTACTGCTAGTGTTGTGATACTGTTGTTATGACAAATTAGTCAAATGGTCCTCAAATGTATGGGCTATACAGTATGGCCTTATTATAAAGTTCAAATTTATTTTCCTACGTGATCATTGTACAATGTTTATTTAAAGTGTATATTACAGCCACTATATCGTGACTTTAAAGGCTTAGACGACTTAGTGTTAAAATTTGATTAATCAATAATCACATAAATCATGAGGGTGAAGGTTCATATAATAGTACTATTGGTATTTATAGTTTAATTTAAAATCTCAAAATAAAAAAAAAATAAAAGTCAAAAGAGATTTCAAGGCATGATGACTATTTAAATTTTATAGAACTTTATTTTAGAACATTCTTTTCCTTATTTTTCATTTTTTTCAAAATCTGCATCCACTTGCCAGGAGTAGGCCGGGGCGTAGGGCCTACCTACTAACAAGCCAATATTAAATTTGGTATTTATTGTTTTTAATTAATTACTTTTAGGGTATTTTTAAAAGTTAAATTTAGTATTGTGAATAAACTCCAGACACTTTTCAAAACTGACAAAAGTACACGAAAAATGAAAGTATTAGTCCATCCCCAAACTAAGGATCCAACTAAAGCATGGGAGATATTAAAACTAAAGCAGGTAATTTTAAAATGGATGATGAATTAATAATATGTATCAACTTTAACTGTTTTTTACTCTTTTAGAAATTAATAAAATTACTCATTAAAATTAAAACAGTAAACCAAGATCCCTTGACTTATCTTAGCCTTGGCCATGACAAACTTGAATAGGGTTACCAGACATCTGTATTTTGTATGGGCAGTTTTTGTATTTTTTGCCCCCTTGTTTTTACTAATTTTTGCATCTATATTTGTCCGTACTTTCCACTCACAGTCCTTATTGTCCATACTTTTAGTTTGCTTGCCTTTTTTTGCTTGTGTCTTGCAATGAATCATTAGAAACCATTGCATAAAACATTTCCTGTTTACCGAAAAAATTATCAGATACATCATATACATTTTCAACTACAGCTTGATTTTTAGCCATCCCATGGGAAAAATCAGTCATTATGAGCTTTCTTTTATGTAAATACTGGGATATTTTATATTTCTGACTCCCTTGTCCATGTTAGTCAATATTTATCACTACTGCCTCCTGCCCCAATGTCCATTTTTGTCATTTAGAAAATCTGGTGATCTTAATTAGAATGGTTGGACATATAGACAAGGGTCCCTGGCTTGATCCTCAGTTTGACCAAGGTCTGGGGAAAGGTTGATCACAAGTCCCACAACGCAATGTGTTGACCCCTTTACTTTTCTTATTTTATTTTTAGCATGGAGACTCAGGGATATCATCTACACTCTACACCCTGGCCTTAAGGTTCAAATTTTAAGGATTAGTACATTTTTTTTCATGTGGATCTTTTTTTTTTACAATAAATCCTACATATAAAAAAAAATCAGTTAAATTTTGCTGCATTCTGTCATTTGAACTGCTATCTGCACCCTAGCTTAGAAAATCCTACCTGTCTCAGAGATAATGACAGTTGTATGATCTACCTTTACACATACTATGTTATCTAAATAAAATATATTGATCATCAATATTTAAGCTATGAATGTAAGAATTGTTTCATTTTTTAATATATTTTTAACAGATAGTGAAGTCAATTAATCTCTTCGACCCAGCATCTCCTATCACACCAGAGAACATTCGTTTTGTCTGTCTCTCTGATACACACAGTAAAGTAGAAAAAGCGGAGTCATTTGTGCCTCCTGGTGATGTTCTGTTGCATGCTGGGGATTTTACATCAGTTGGTCGCCCACAAGGAGTTTATGAGTTTGATTCCTTTCTAGGTATGACGATTGATATAAATGATTTTTAATCATAATTAAACATGTATTTGTATATTTTTTATTGATTATGTTTATTTGTTTTTAAATGCAGATCTTAACAGAAAAGTTCTCTAAATTTCATTTTATTTTCTTTGTGGTGAAAATCTGATCTATGTATTCTTCTAATAGCAAATTAACAATATAAAGTTTCCTTAATGGCTCTTCACTGTCTTCAGCAGGAAGTGTAGAATTCATATTTTTCTGTAGCAAACATATTAAGGAATCATATGGCTACCGCAATGCCCTGTCGCCTTTACTTCACCAACTTTTGTCATGTACCCATTTAAAGCCGTGTGGACTTGGGAACTGTCACTAGCACCTGAAAAAAGGTTTAAACCCAAGACGCTTAGGCTAACAGTCAAGTGCACTTTGCCATCCATCCCCAAATTAACAATATGCCAACTAATACTTATTTTTTTACGCATTACCTTTCAGCACTATTTAAAATTTTAAAATAAAAAAAGCTCACTAATCCTTAAATTTATAATATTCTTTTTACATAAACACATTTATAATGCTTATATCACAAGCTATATCGGCCATTTGACTATAGTTAAAATAGAAGCAGTGGCATACTGTCTCTTTTTTCCACATATCTTTAGCATACTGTCTCTTTTTTCCACATGTCTTTAGCACTTTCATCAAGTTTTTCAAGGGTGTCAGTCTTTTAGCAAGTAAATTTAATATTTGTTTTTAGAATTAAATACTTGTTATTTTTTTCACAAATTGATTGACTTCTTTATCTATTCTTGCTTTTTTGTGAAAGACCTTTACAACTGACCCCAACATTGTTAACCATATTTCACTTCTTCTGATATAAAAAAAAAGTTTGTTACTTTATTCCAGTTGCACAACAATCTTAAGTTATCTTTCCCTCTTAAATTATTTTTATTTGTGACTTAAAGTATTTAAAATGAAAGACAAGGTTAAACTCTTAAGTAAAAAAAAAATTTCTTCTTTGAATGTCACTACAGTAAGCATAAAGATCTACAATCTTAAATTCTTCAAAATAGTTCAGTTAACTTAAATTCCTTCAGAAATATTTTTCATCATTTAAATAGGTCGTTTACCTCACAAAGCCAAGATTGTCATTGCAGGAAATCATGACATATCAATGGATATTGATATGATGACAAAAAGAAGAAGTCATGTACAGTTAAAATTTGGTCTTAAGGTACTAGAAAATAAAGAATGTCAGTGAATGTTTATATTTTTACATAAAGTCTTTGAAGGCATTCACGAAATAATTTTTAAAAAATAAAATATTGAATTTTTTTCAAAATTCTTTTGAAGAAGTTACTTTTTAAAACTAACCTATTGAGTGTAAACTATCAAATACAAACAGAAAAGCTGTATCTAAACAAAAACATGGACAAAACATTTATCAGCTCCCTTTATCTGCTTTGTAACATGAACAATTTGGCCAGGTTTTAGTTTATGTTAATATTTGTTTAATGTTGAGTTTACAGGGTGTATTTTCAGAATTTTTTTTTTTCAGAAAACTGATGTGGAGGATAAATTAGATGAATTAAAAGTGTCATCTAGTCGAGAACTTCTGAAAAACTGTATCTATCTAAAAGATTCAAGCATAGACGTTTGTGGCATTAAAATATATGGATCTCCATGGTAAATTACATTTTGTTATTTTATTTTCCAACCCATCCCTTCTTATCTTTTACAATGTTTAATTATGTATTATTATTTTTTATTTAATGTTTTCTATTTTTTAAAATACTCTACTAAAATATGCATTACTTTTTTTTGTGTTGTTTGTTTACAGGTGAAGTTCAAATGACTAAGATGAGTCAGTACTTTAGATTTAGTATAATAATACAAATACTTAGTTACTTGCAAAAAAATATAGGGCCTATCCTATATATTAATCTTATACGTGAAATATCAGTAGTATTTTATGGCTCTCAGACTTTGACAAAAAAATCCTCACACACGTCATTAATGTAAGTCCACTACTGTCACAATGACTTCCACAATGGTTCAAACTTAAATCAGTCCTGAGCCCAGCAGCGGGCAAACTTGGCCCCTTGGCGAAATCCAGCCAGCCTGACTCTGTTAAATACGACACGCCATTCGTTTCTGAATATAGCACAGCATTAAGCTTTTTATGTTAATTTATATTAGCTCAGCACTCCATCTATATATGCTCTTGGCCCATCCCACCAGGCAAATTTATGAACTCAGCCTGGCCTGTGACTCTAATAGTTTGTCCACCCCTGGCCTTAGCCTTTGTGTTATCTTTTTTTCTTTCTTTACAAACAAAACTTTATTTGGTCGCCTGACTTGGGTTGAGGAAGTAAAAGATGCTGGGCTTTGTACTAACCACACAATCTGTTTTATATGCCAAGGTTGAATTCAGATGAACAGATGAATTCTACCCTTCATCTGCCTAGATGGCCCCTTCGGGGCTATGGGAACTTTACTTTTTACACACTAAACTGTCTTTTATGGCAAATCTGTGATCCAATCTTATTTTGTTATAATTTTAGCCTACTTGGAATATTTTGTAACTAAAATTTGTGAACCTATTCTAATTCAGATAATAAAAACTATACTATTTTACTTAAGTGTTCACTGACGCTTGAAACATTTCTAATGCTTTTTCATGGCCAACTAGGAAAAAAAAGGATACAAGGAAGAAAAGCTATAATTAATTGTACACTTTCCCATTAAGTAATTAACAAATATTTTGGCGACCCACTTCAAATCAGCTCTCGGCCCACCAGTGGGTCATGATCCACACTTTGAGAACCACCATATTAGAGTAATGGGGTAAATAAATTGGTGCTAGAAACAATATTCATTTTATCAGTCATAAATTAACATTTTACCTAGCAACTCTTGTAACTTATTCAGGATAATTGTTATAACAGCTATTGTTTTTCTCATTGTTTAATTAAAAATAGTGCTTTATATTATAAAGATAAAAATATGAAAATATGTGTCTCCTATTGTGTCTATTCTGAGAAGGATGATAGTATTATGCCTTAAATCCATTAATTCCACTAAATTCCTTTACTGTTTTTATAGTTATTCTATGGAGCAGAGCATACTCTAATCCAGTGCTTCTCAAACTTTTTGAAGTCACGGCCCCCTTGGAACGCCAATCAATATGTCGCGGCCCCCCTATTTTCTTTTTTTGGTTTAGATTGCTTAAATTTATAATTTTTCGAAATTCCACGGTCCCCCTCCGGACAGTCTACGGCCCCTTAGGGGGCCGCGGCCCACCACTTTGAGAAGCACTGCTCTAATCCATATACATGTGTAACTATTTTTTTTTCTGGAATAAATTATAGGATATATAGAAGATAGTGAAAAATATTTGCTTACATCATTTGATCAGTAATTGTGTCTAAGTAAGATGATGCATACTCACAATACTCTCATTCGTGGAAGTGGTCTATGTCTAGTACTATGATTTATTCAAGAAATGAATTATTTTTCATCTTCCTTTGAAATGTGAACTGACAGACAGAAATAAAATACATACTGAAATTCCCATTTATATGCATAAATATATATTTATCAACAGTATTATTCCTTGGAACAGTTTACATTATTTGAACTGAGGCTAAATTTTGAAGAAAATATTTTGAATGAATTTATTAAAATGTTTCCTGTTACATATTTTTTCAAAAGCATTCTTTTATGTACAGGCAGCCAGAGTTTCATGACTGGGCTTTCAATTTACCTCGTGGTGAAGAATGTTTGGAAAAATGGGACTTAATTCCAGAGGATACAGATATTCTTTTAACACATGGACCTCCTATAGGTATCTTTTTATGTTAACGTTTACTTTTAGTATGACTTTAATGTTTGAAGTTGTTAGAACTATTTAATATAATTAATAGCTGTCTCGCGTCTGCATTATATCAAAAGTAGAAATCAAGAATTCAAAATGGGTCTTGCCGGCATCACGATTCGAGCAATGTTTTTTTTTAAATCTACAGTACAGTTTTGAATAGTTTCTGCTGTTTTCAAATGTGGAACCAAAAGGCCAAAATGTGAAATGATTCCATTTAAATATATGTTGTTTTTTTTGTTGTTTTTATTTTGGTATTTCTACAACATATTGCAATAAAATTGTAATAAAATCATGAAAAAATCTGATCTGTCCAAAACCAAAAATAACCTAGCCTACTGACCAAACCTCAGGGAATATAACTCTATGCAAAAGTTTTGCAGGGTACAACTGGTTATTTAATAATTTTTTAATAAAAATATAATATACAGAATACATATGAGTTAAAAAGTTTTATTGTTAGGTTTAGAAAAAAAAATCATATATTCTTTTTCTTTTAAATAAGTATATTATTTTTTATTTTTGAGAAAATGTATGTGTTATTTTCTCAGAAAACTGCTATTTCAAATTATATTAGTATTTAAGAACAGATATTTGACTTTATAAGAAGAAATAGAATTTTTACCAGATTTAATATTGAATTCTGGAAATGAGTATTTTTTTAAACATCTTTTTTGTTAACCTCATCATAATTTCTCTTATGTGAGGTCTTTGTCATGTAGTGTGAGTTAGTTTACTTTGAACATAATAATGGAGTTGTCATTAATGTACTTGGTTAAGTCATGGCATTCTTGTAGATAGAAAAAAATATGGCCCAAGAACAGTTCACTAACAATCAATCAAAGCTAAATATATTCCCATGTCTGCCTATGAGACCTGTTGTGTTATAGACTACAGCAGATCACAATTAGGAGAGAAAGAAATAATATTATAAGAAGAAACTTATTTACAGCTGTTTGTTATTTCTTTTGGGAATAGTTAGTTTGTTTGGTTAGTAAATGAGTTTGGTTAGTCTCAAGTTCTGAAGTGTAATATTTTACCATTAAAATATTAATAATTGGATATTGGCTATTTATATACATGTTCATAAGTATTGTTTTATCAGAGAAAATTTCTAGGTCCTGATTTTTTATTCCTTTAATTAATAAGAAACTGTCAGATTGTTTCACATACTGAATGTACACAGCCCCCAGCCTAGAAATCTCTGTAATCAATTTACTAAGATACATATAATTAGTTCAAAAATTATTAATTCACTTCCTAATCATTATGATATTAGGCTTATGATTCTCATTTCCCTTACAGGGCATGGAGACCTTTGCAGCAGTTCTTTAAGAGCAGGATGTGTGGAGCTATTAACAACTATACAAAATCGAGTCAAGCCAAAGTATCATTTATTTGGACATATTCATGAAGGTTTGAAGTAGAATTTTTGAAACTGATTGATTAGTAAATTTTTGAAACTGATTGATAAATAAATTCAGCAGTATTTATACCATTCCACTAATTCTTGACTAATTCAATGATTTGATTCAGGTCTTAAACACATTTTTAAAGAATTTCTTTTATTAATCTAGGTTATGGAGTTACAACCAATGGCGAAACAGTTTTCATCAATGGATCAAATTGTTCTCTCCATTACAAGTTAATTAATAAACCAATTGTGTTCGACTACCCCATACCAGAGGGCCACAGTAAATCAGAACTTGGTAATTTACCACCTAATAACTTAGGAATGTCCACATAAGGGAATACATCAACATATATGAAATATCTGGAAAAATGAAATATAAAATTCTAATGTAATTTTTCAGCATAGTCGAATTGAAGCCAGCAATTAATCTTTGGTATTTAGTGAGTTTAACTATGAAAGAATTTTTGGCTTTTTTTTTTAAAGATAACTTTAAAAAAATAATGTTTTTTTTTTTGGTTTTAATGAAATGTAAATAACTAGAGCTTTAAGCATTTTCTTAAAATTAATTTTGCATTCAGGAAGATTCACATAAATTGTGTTATTTTCTGTGAAATCTCCTTTATAATAAAAGTAATTATTGCTTTTCTGGTCAAGTTGTTAGACCTTTGGCTTACAAATGAAGCATTTTAAGCCAGACTAGCCTTACACGCTTTGTGGGTTAGGCTACTATGGCTCTATAGGCTTCATATGGTAAAGTTCCCTTAGCCCTTGGGATGGCCATTGGGGAAGTTGAAATGTTTCTTTAGCCATGGCATAATAAGTGGTAGTGTGGCTAGCACAGGGTTGGGCAAACTTTTCAAACCTCTGACCACATTGAGTTCTTAACTTTGACTAAGAGCAGATTATATGTGAGGTGTCCACAGGAAGAACAGGACTAGTCACAAAAATCAAAAGAGGAGAAAAATGAATAAACAGTTTTTAGTGTTGTCACTTGCTTTTCATTTACAGAATGTATAAACATTTAGTAGCGTGTAGCAAAAAATTAATGAATTTGAGTTGTTTCAAACATAGTAGCATGGTTGCCTGCATACCAAGAGATATTGATATTAAAACGAAATTTTTGTAATGTTTATATATTAATTTATTTTTTCAATATTTAAAGCTTGTAAAAAAAAAAAGCTGTGCCTGCCAACATTTCGTATGTTAAAAAACTCCAAAAATTTTTTTATTTATTGATGTTGCATACAAAATCAATATTTACAAGTCATTTATTTGTTCATTTTTAATTTAAAGGCTAAAAACTTAAGACATAATGTAAAAATATAAGAAAGCTTATTAGATATTTATTTATTTATAACTTGTACACTTTGAGAAATAAATAACAAATTGAAAGACACAAAGATATGATTAAACATAGCTGTGCACTATTTAGAATTACTTTTAATTATATTTTTATTTTTTGAGAAAAAAATTACATAATAAATAAAAATGGCTATTGTCATATATAACTTTGTACATATATGCAGAAAAATAAATTCATCTTTCTTTTACTGAAACTGACAATAATAAAAAATTGTTGTAAAAAGAACAATATGAAGAAGTATGCATTTCAATAATTCAACAACTGATGATAAAAACAATATGGCATTTGATCACTTAAAAAAATTAAATTTTAAAATATATCAACAATTTATTTAGTTGAAAATCTGACGAGCAATAACCTCTTTCATAATTTCACTGCTGCCACCATAGATAGGTTGTACCCTGGCATCAACATAGGCTCTAGCAATGCTACATTCCATCATGTAACCCATGCCACCATGGAGCTGGACACACTGGTAGGCAACTCTGTTTTGAAGTTCGCTCACCCTGAAATGATAATATCAATTTTAGTGATGGAGTGGGTACTATGACATAATTTCCACTTACATATTCTTCTCTAAGCTTCTGATATATAGAACTAACAGACTTTATATGATGCTTGCAAAGAAATCGGATATCAAGGAAAAATTCTCTAATTTCCAATACCCCAAACAGTTTTAATATTTCCAACTACCTATTATGATGAATCTTCATATAACTAATTAATATCTAGTGATAAAATAATATGAATAAATGGTCCATAAAAACCATAATTTTTGTATTACACCAGACAATGCTGGTTCGGCAGTCATTTTCAAAAATCTTATAAGAAATTATTTAATAGACTTGTTTTTTAAAATTTATAAATTATATGACTTGACTTAATGCAACTATACACAATGTATCATAACAAATATTAGTTGATATACAACATTTTAAAATAAATCAGGTATGGTTTAAGTCTAACTTTAGATATTTAATATCAATGACGGTATCCAAAAAGTGTCTTTACAATGTAAAGATATGATTTTAAAAAGGAAAAAAAGAAGACTAATGATAAAAAAAATCTGAAAATTATTACAAAATGATGAGTGGATAATGAAGTCTGATCTTTGCATTGTTAAATACATGGGTACTATTAGCTGCTTGAAGCACCTCTAGATGGTGCTCTATTTTTCACCATGTTCTTATTAGTATCATCAATGTGACATTTTCAGTAGTATTTCTTCTTAAGGTCATTATGGTTTAGCATCTTATATAAATGATAATAATACAATGGTCCCATAAAAAAATATATTTCAAGAAAGCTCTGAACTGCTAACTGAAAGGTCCCGAGTTCGAGCCCTGGTGGGTGCCAGGACTTTTCTTCAGTTTGATTGTAAGCTGGGTGAACTCATGGACATCAAAGGGAAAAAATTACTTATCTGCATATCTAAGACATTTGAGAATTTTAATGAAGGTCTTTATATTGCTAGGATTTTTACTAATGACTACAATTTTTTATTTTGCCTGTTGCCTACAATGACATTCTATGGCATTTAATGATTTCTACTTTTGTGACATTGCTTTTTTAAGAAAGATTTTCACATCCCAAGTTAGTAAGCCATTATTTTGCAAATTTTTTTTATTAACCGTTAAGGTGTCGCAGGTATCACAGCTAAACAATCACATTTTTTTAATGAAAACCGTGCCTTACATTTACACTACATGTATTGAAAACACTAAGTTCTTAGAAGTGAAATGCCTAATAGATTTTGTGTGTTTAAATGCAGTAAATGGAGTCCTGTAATACTTATGTTTCCTGTCAGAAATAGGCTAGAAAAAAAAAGCTCTTTGGACTAATTAGCTTATAATAGAAAAAACTTCTGATTCTCTGGTTAACAGTCAAGTTTTTACCCTAAATGAAAAATCCTATTATTAAAATTATAGAATATAAAAAAAATTACCAGTATTTAACCATTGAAGCTGTGCTTGTATCCAGTCTGCCTTCATTATGTAGTTCAATGCATTGATCTACAAAGGCTCTTGTGCATGATATTTCAGTTTTCAATTCTGCCATTTTATGCTGAATCACCTGATTAATAATCATATTTTAAATTACAAACCTTTGGTTAAGATACAATAAATGCATGTATACTCCATGGGTGAAACATGATTTGACTATTTTAAACATTTCCTATTTAAATTTAATCAAGTAATAATACTAAAACAATACAAATAATAATACTGGAATAAAAAAATAATAAAGAATAACTTGTCTACAAAGCTGAACAAACATGTAATAAATTATGTCAACCCCTACAGCACCAAAGCCATGATCGGGGCTAGAGTTCCACAAGCCAAAATTAAGTGGGCGCCATAGGGGTTATTTTTAGATTTATAAATTTTAACTTATCTATAATAATTATTTCTATTTAATTATGATTTTATCTCAGATTAAATAGATTTACATTGTTTTGATCAATGAAAAATCATTTCTAAGTGTTTTTTTTTTATTATTAAGGAATAATTTTATTAGCATAATGAAAATAATAGACTAACTCTATAAAGTTCTTCATCCCACTTTTAGATTTCGTTAGTCAATTTTCAGATAGTCTGTTTTGCTAGAATTCTGATATTCTTTGTATCTTATGTACAAAAAAAGCAAGTCCTCAACTGCAGAGACTCTTGTATTTTATGGCATAACAAAATTATCTTAACAAAATATATGTTCATTGCAGAAATGCAACAATAAAAATAAATTAATTTTCAAAATGGATGCCCACATTTTCCAGATATATTTGTTGACCTAAAAATATATAGATATCACTGAAAAGTCCAGAGGTTTTGTTTTATTGATTTCAATAATATTTTTTCATTCTATTAAATACCTGTAATTTTGATAATGTTTTTCCAAATGCTTTTCTTTCACTGAGATATTTGCGTGTCTCTTCAAACATATATTCACAACTGGAAACACCCATGACAGCAATCAGTAATCTCTCCTGAGGCAACTCCTTCATCAGGTAATAAAACCCTTTGTTTTCTTCTCCTAGCAAGCTGCTTTTGGGTATCCTAACATCTTCAAAAAACAATTCAGCTGTGTCCTGAATGGAAACAATAAAACTGACATAAATATTGTATTGCTGACAGATGGTTGTAGTTATACCATAATCCACATTCATTTAACTCACTGTTAATAATTTGACTAATATACTACTCTTAATGCTTGACAATTGTTCACAACGAAAAGAAATCACTGAGTTAACAAATTTAAAAAATGTATTTGTAAAAAACATTGTATTTCTGCCTAAAATGAAAAAAAAAACACAAATATACTTTTAATAACAGATTAAGATAAAGTATTAGACTCTTAAATTTTATTTTAGATTCCAGAAAATAAAATTAATTTTTATATGACAAAAATCATTTAGCAAACAAAATCTGCCAGTCATATAATAGTAAAAAAAATATATACATGTAATACTTATGCCAAGCAAAGTAAAAATTGTAACTGAATTAAAAAATATATATTTATATACATGTATATAATTTATTTATTAGTCATTGGGCACAAGTTAAAATAGAACAAGCACCTGTGCTTTGAGTCCCATCTTTTTAAGTTTTTTGCCTTTCACAAATCCTTTCATTCCTTCTTCAACTAAAAAGAGGCTGATGCCATGTGCAGTGGTCTTGGCATTTGGGTTGGTGATGGCTACCACAATGACAACATCTGACATATAACCATTAGTTATATAAACCTTGCTCCCATTTAGAATGTAATCACTTCCATCTTTTTTGGCATTTGTTCTAACTCCCTGTAAGTCACTGAGAACAATGAAAGAGACATTTAGACATTGATACCAATATTATTGTAATAGAAATGACACCAAAAAAAACAGACATAGAAACTATTGCTATGGAAACAAATGACTGATCAGCAGTGAACAAAGAATATAACAAAGAATTATTAGAATTAGAATGGCCGAGTTAAACAGATAAAAGAAAAATTCACTCCCCAACTTATATTTTAAACTAAATACCTTCCAGCTCCAGGTTCTGTCATGGCTATGGCTCCAATACATATACCAGCTGTCATATTGGGGATAAACTTTTCAATCTGCTCTTTGCTACCATAATGAGAAATGTAAGGCATAACAATGTGTGAATGGAGAGGCCATCCAAGTCCAGAGCAGTTAGCATAAGATCTGAAATATTTAAGGAAAAAATTGAACAGGCCCTTACTATAATGTATAAAAAAAATTATATATACATTTGTGACAAAAGCATCTAAAATGTAATATACATAAGTAATATTTGAAGCACGCTGATTAAATGGTGTTTTTAATCAGAAAATGTTAAAAAATAGAAGATAGTTTAAAATAAATTCAATTTCAGTTACAAATATAAAGATATAAAATATAATAAACAAAGTACACAACAAACCTCTAAACTGTATTTAAATTGAAAAAATAAATACGATGGTGAGGAAACATATTTAGTTAACCTTACACTTGACTTAAAAGTATGTTATGAAATAAATCTTGAGAAATATTATTTAAAGAAAATAAAAAGGATAAGAGATTCAACAATAATGCTACATACTGCTCTTCCATGACTACAGATGAGGTGATGAAATAATAAGAGATTAAACAATAATGCTACATACTGCTCTTCCATGACTACAAATGAGGTGATGAAATAATAAGAGATTAAACAATAATGCTACATACTGCTCTTCCATGACTACAGATGAGGTGATGAAATAATAAGAGATTAAACAATAATGCTACATACTGCTCTTCCATGACTACAGATGAGGTGATGAAATCACCACCGAGGCCACCATGTTCTTCAGGAGTGTCAATACCTAAAAATCCCATCTTACCAGCTTTTTCCCACACCTGGAAGAACATGAATGTAATATGGAAGCATGAGTTATTTGTATCTTTTATTATTTTGAACTTTGATAATGCAGACTTGCATTTTATTACAAAACTGAGCACATTAATGAAAAACACATTACTTTTGATGACATATTAAAAGTAGAGCTGCTGTTCGATTAAAAAAATTGATCGAAATTAACGCATGATTAATCGACACAATATAATACAAACTATAATTCAAACTAATATGTCATAATATCAAAACATACCATTGGCATAATAAACAAGTCATTTTAATTTACGAAAGAGGTTTAATGAATTATAACATGTTTATTAAGCATTAGCATATAAGTCTATTGATTTAGCTATTGAGACCAGTTTATGGACATGTATCAATCACGTCAAAGATGCGAATTGTTTTCTTTTTATTTCACAACAATGCCTAACCTTTTTTTTTTGTACCGCAGTTTCCGGACTAATGACGTATGTCAACCCCTCTTCCCTCCCTCCCTGTCATATTTTGCTTCACTTCGCCCACACGTAAGTCTGTTTACCCTACCCTCCACTTCCCATCCCAAAAAAAATACACACGTCATTTATATCTCAAATGTAAATTTTCTTTCATAAAATAATAGTATAGCCAGAAAGTTGTCGCTCACTTATAATTAACGCGTTTTTTTTCTTTATTCCAACCCCCCCCCTATCTTTCCCAACAAGTCACATTTTTAGCACACTCTCTCTCCGCTTAAAGATGTACCAAAAACAAGTTGACACCGGTTCCATTGTTTCAAACTAGGAGCACGCGTCAGAAATGACAATCCTCTTATTTCAAGGTCATACAGCTGCTATGATTTTACGTAGACGTGACGTTTACAATACTACTACGGTCGCCGACTTGAAGGACAAATTTACTTTTAATCTTCTTTTGAAGTTTTTGTTTTGTGCGTCGATGTTACTCTTTTATTCTTTCATTCATTTACTTTCTTACTATCAACTATTATTTCAATGTTTTAGTGAACAACAGAAAAGAAAATTTTATTTTTTTATCGGTCTGTCAGTTATATTAATAAAAAAAAATATCTTGTAAAATGAGACTCTTTAATGTTACTGTATGGCAATTTTCAAACGTTCAAAGCTAAAATTTTGAAAGGTCGGCTTTCATTTTTCATCTTCTGTTGTTCTTTTTTTCATGTGTCAACATCAAAGATTCTTTCTTTCGTTTCATTTTGGTTATAGCAAGGGAGCAGGAGGTTCACTTGTCGAAGGGCTATATAAACAAAACATCTTCATTTTATATTACATTTGGGGCTTTTGTCGACGTACGTAGGGGTGAGGGAGTGTGTAAATTGTGACAGTGTGGGGGTGGTAGATCTACTTAATAAGTGAACGCAACTTGTAGCGTGAAATTCTGTTATTTATCGATTTGGTGAACTTTCAGCATTTTGGTCAAATTAACGCATTTAGGTATTGCGTTAAAAATTTTAATCGCAAATTTTTTTTGACGCATTAATCGCAAATTAACGCAGTTTAATCAGCAGCCCTAATTAAAAGACAAATTTATACCAACAATATTTTTTGCTATTAAATGTTTGTTAATAATTCTATGGAAACCTAATAATCTAATTAAAAAATGCATGCATATTTCTAAAACAAATACACAATCACACCAAAATTTCCATTAAAAATATTAGGGTCTTACCTCTCTGCTAACTTGTCCCTCTTCTTCCCATCTGAAACAATTATTGATATAATGAAATTTTTGTTTTATAATTTTATTTTCTCTGTAAAATAACATTTATAAATAAATTTTTGTTTCACATCTTGAAAAATAAATGAGTTTGTTAATTTTTCAATTAATGGTTTGTTAAAACTGAAGCATACCCAAGTAAAGGCCAGAATACCTCAATAAAAGAAAATGTAAACAGGATTTTATTTTTAGAATTTATTACATATCAAAACATGAGCAAATGAAACCTCACATGCCAACGAGCTGAAGCATTTCTCATTATTTCGTTCATTAGAGTAAGAATTAAGACCTACATTGTCAGAAATACCATTTTTTTCTATGAAGCAGAGGACCAGAGATTAACATTAAAATGTAATCAATACACTTTTTTCTAAAGAAAATAAACATTGTTTTAGATTTTTAAAAGTTTCAGATAAGAATAGATTTACAAATTATCTCCCCTTTTTTAAGGGAAATAATTAATTACAAAAAATATGATGTCATTTAAAAATTTAAATGCAATGCCTTTGAGATATGTTTTGATCCTAACACAGGATATTCAAAGACATCAACTTTAGAAGTTAGTGTGAAAAATATTATTATATATTCATATATTTATTCTCTGATTCTATCAAAGGTAAAAAAAAATTAAATATATATCTAATACATAATCGTCTAGCCTGGTGTACGTACGTGTGAGCGTGTGTATAATTTCCGTGGCTAAAAATAGACTGGGGAATTCCAAAATTTTAGTCTCACTCAAGGGGAGTTAACTCTTGCTTGGCTAAAAATAATACTTGCCGGTCCGGGTACCTGGCCTTTGATCTAGTATATATTATAAACTAGCCACAAACTCAAAAAGCTACAAACCCAGCCATAGAAGTGAAACTAATTAGAAACTTTTAAAAAAAATATATGTGCTATTTGAAGTTTCCAGTTATAGCTGACAGATATATTAAGTAATACATATTTTATTCTGTACATAAAATGTGTATAAAAAAATTGTGATAACAAAAAGCTCATTACTTTGGATGATGTGGCACTACTTCATCTGCCATAAACCTTCTTGCTGTTTGTCTGAAAATATCATGCTCTTCATTGAATATTCGTCGTGTGCCAATGTCCATCATATTTGCAGACTGACACGCTTCAGGTCGACTACCACTGTGGAATAAATAAAATTTATAGACATAAGTAACTGAATTATTTTCATGTAAATATAGATTATTATGATCTGATGGAAGCAATTACATGTACAAGTTCAGTGGTATATACGAGTGCCCTAACATATTGAGTTTTTAGATGTTTTGCTTTAAAATACGAGATAAAATTGATATACAAGGCTACAAGCAGGTCGGCCGGTTGAACATGACCCAGTTTACTGCACCTTGTGCATCTCCTATTTTCCCACTCCTCAGTCAGTGTGCTTGTTGGCCTAGCTGTCGAAGTATCTTTGATAAGTTGAGCTCGTGTTTTGTGCTTTTTGTTAATTTATAGTACTTTATCACATTTCTTTTTATAACGATGGGTCCGAAGAAAGTGAGTGCTCAGAAGAAGCATGAAATCATAGAAAAACATGAGCAAGGTGTGCCATTGACTGACGTGACGAGGCGGTACGGGTGTAGTACTTCAACGATATGTATTGTGCTTAAACAGATATAACACCAGCAATGATTTCTTAGCTCCTCTGCCTATTTCCTTCACCCTACACCCCTGCCAGCATCCTCTGTCAGATCAAGTCGGCTAATTTCTAAGTAAATAAACTTTATAAAACCAGTTTATTTCTTTACATTCTCTTTTATTTTGTTTTTATACAATATTTTCATTTATAAAAACAATATTCTTATTCAAAAAACCAAATGAGAAATACTGGGATGGCATTTTGGGGATTAGGGACAGATTAATGCCCTTTCAATATATTTCAATTTAAATTTTGCTTTGAATTATGAGCGAATTGACATACGAGCAATGTTACGGAACAAAGTAAATTGGTATCTCAAAGTACCACTGTTTAGTATTTATATAGCTATAATATTTTCGTAGAGTTCCCAGACAGTCATCTGTCTGATATATGTATCAGGTACAAAAATTAAACTGATATTTCAGTTCTTGCCACTAAATACGCAATTTAGTTTGGGCAGTGGTTATAAAAGTGTAGGTTGTGGCCTACTGGTGGGTCAAGAGCTGATTTGAACTGGGGCACCTAAAAATGTAATAATTTCTTAACTGAAAATTGATACAATTTTTTTTTAGATTTTCTTTCATTTGTTCTTTTTTTTTTCTTGGTGTTGCCAGTTGCATAAGTTTGAGAAACACTGAGCTTGAGTATGAGTTTTATGCTGCACTTTCTAATTTACCATTTTAACTGGATCAGTAGCTGTACAACCACATGGGGACAAAGATTAGGAAAATCGTAACCATGAAAGGAATAAAATCTCTTTGTATAAAAAATAAAACCATCTATGTATTTATGTCTGTATGTTAGGTTATTCAGCAGAGAAATCTGCATTGCTGAATGAAAAATTCCTATTTTGGCATGCACATCCTTTTGACAACATAAATGCCAGTTGCTGATTACTTTTCTTTTCAAATTATCAAGATTTACCTATTTTTGATTTTTTTTAAATTAACCAACAGTCTTATTCCATACATTTAAGGCCTTGAGACCATAGGAATGCAAGTTACTGATTATATTATTTTATTTTTAAATTGTCAGGATTAAGCTATTTTTTATTTCAACAATCTGGTCTATTGTTGTGCCAATGCCTTATCTATATTACTACAAAAAATATTACTAAAAAGCACTAATATAGTTTATTTATATTTTTTCTATTATTACTAAAAGTATCTATAACTATTCACTTTATTATGAATAAATATTAAAGAGACCGGGTAGTGTGGAATCTGGAAAATCATTCTTGTTAAAAGTTGGTAGTTTACTAAACATGTTCGATAGTATGCACACAGTCGACACAAACATGTTACATATATGAAACTAGAAATTCATGTAGCCTTTTTTGTCCCAAGGCTCAGAATTCCTCTTGGAGGCCCTGAATGCTCCTCTGTATCAATTTAGTATCTTCTTTTAGCGTTAGTAAAAGCTAAGATTTATTGTTTTTTTAGTGGTCAGATAATATTGAACCAAGAACAAAAAAAATTTTAATAATATTTAAATCTGCATACTAGCCTATGCATAGCAATAGAATGAAACATTTTGATGAATATTAGATAATTTAATATAGAAGGTTTTAATTATGCCTAGCATGAGTGTCATGAGTCCAAAGTTCAGGCTTAACTTTAGTTTAATATGAGATACATATTTTATATCCTTTTATTTGTTTTTTAAATGGCACTTGTTACGGGACCGACCGTTCGGTTTCCGTATTTTTTTTACCCGGGTACCAGCCGTAGATAATATTGCTCCACACCCTAACCCTATCCCTAACCCTATCCCTGAAAAAAAAAAAAAATTTATATATGTCATGTTCCTTATACCCTAATATAATGGTCACGGTCGGTCCCGTAACTAGTGCGTTTTTAAATACTACTAAGGGACAGGCTACGCTTACGTCAAGACGTAATTCGTATTTTTTTTCCGGCTTACGTCAATAGATATAATAATAGAAGGCGCTTGACGTAAGCGTAGCCACTTCGTACTACTAAACTCTAAAGAAAGTAAAAGTACTATAGATTACAAGTCTATATTTATAAAATATAATAATTTTACCTCGCGCTTTTAGCCTCATGCTTATGTGATGTCGACAAATATCTGCAATTTCTGAACAATGTTTTAGAATATGTGAAGAAAATCAACCGTTTCGAAATCGTTGCCATGTTCGTTCGTGTCTTAAAAACGCGTCTAATGGTCAAAGGCCTAGGCTTAAAGTTCAATGTTCTTAGGACTAGTTTTGTTTATTTTATGAAATTTCACAGTGCTTTCCCTTTAAAGTATACCTCACTGCATAGATATATATATATCTATGCCTCACTGTACCCAGTGCCTCCTACAGTACATCAGAGGGCACTGCTGTACCTCACATGGTACCACACCTCCTTACTTTATTTAATTTTGTCCATTCCTCTTCGCAACTAAATAATACAGTTTTGACACATTGATCTTAAAGCAATAATAAATAACATTATGAAAATTATTATTTTTGAAAAATAAAAAAAAAGAAGTAAGTCTAATTGATTTTGAAAAAACAGAAACAGGCTTAGGCCTAATTAATAGAATATAGGCCTAAAATCTAATTTTAGCCTATAGACATTAAGTAATATTGAAATGTTTTATGTTAAACAAAAAATAGACAGCTTTGTCTTTTATGGGGGCTGTCCATTTATTACAACAATTTTAGACCCCACTCCCCTTCCTAACACACACACCCTTGGCAAATAAGTTAAATTTTCGGAGACCCCCCACCCCACCCCTCTAATATAATTGTCATATCCCCCCAACACACACACATAAACACACCCTACAAACATAAAATGAATGTAAAGTATTTAGGTAGATAGGGGCAGAGGCGTACCTAAGGAGGGGGAGGATGGTCGAAATTCGGAGTCCCCCCGGGCCACAGCTTGAGAGCCCCCCCCCCAATAAAAGGTGTACATTAAATATTAAGTACAAATTATCTCATGGCATGATGTCGAATGTCAAAATGCAGGGGCCCCCAAAGTAGCCAATTCCCCGAGCCCCCAAATCACTAGGTTCGGCACAAAATATGGGTACAGGGCGCAGAAGATAAAACAGTGAAAAGAAAAAAATAATTGTCTAAATGGGACCTTTAACTAAAGATACTGGGGACAGCTCTCAGTTTGCATGCCTGTAAATCCACCTCTTGTTTTAAATTGCAGTGAATTTATTTACTTTTTGTTTGAATAAAAATGTCATCCTCAATAAAGTGTCACCAGAGTTATACCGCTTAGCAACCCCCCCCCCGGGTCTCCCTCCTCACACACAATATTTCCGTACATAACTGACAGTAACACACAACACATTCATGCTTACGCTTGACCTTTATTGAAAATACATGTACAAAGAAAAATCATAACAGCATTAGAACAGAGCACAATATGTAGTCATCTTTGTAACGAACAGCATTAGAACAGAGCACTACATGTAGCGTGACAATTCTACAGCAGGGGCCAGGCAATAGCAGGGGGGGGGGCAGTTAATACATGTTACTAAGTAGAACAAATAAGCAGGGGGGGGAAGACAAAACGCAGAGGGGGCCCGGCCCCCTGCCACCCCCCCCCCCCGCACGCTACGGGCCTGTCTTTGTAACGAACAGCATTAGAACAGAGCACTACATGTAGGCATCTTTGTAACGAACAGCATTAGAACAGAGCACTACATGTAGGCTTTTATTTTTGTAACATTTTAGCCAGCGGTGAAAGTTCCTTCTATGTCTCCCGTAGTGCCTCCATTGCCATTTAAGTTCTCGGCTATCGTGGGGATAAAAAAAAGGGGAGGCTCTACTTTAGACCAGTGGCTACACTAGGGCGGCATCATTTCAAGGAGCGGCAAATTCCAGCAAAATAAAATAAAATCAAAAATATAAAAATTAAAAATAAAATAGATAAATTTGAGAAAGTGTTGAATTAAATAAGAGCACAAAATTGATTAGAATGGCGACAACAAATAAGTCACGTAGATTAACGCTCTGTCTTAATTTATTATATCAATATTATGACATCACTATTTTCAAAATTATTTTCTTCTTTTGCATTTAACAAAATTAGATTCAGATATAATGGAGGATCCTGCTAAATGGCCAGATATAAGTGATAATATTCATTGTTTTCTTATTCAGCATTATCCAAAGCAAATCAAATTTGAGTCTAGTTATCCAAAAGATTAAAGTGGGAGACAATTTTCTAATTACCATTATACACGAAAACTTGCTAACGGAGAAACTTTAAAAAGGAAATGGTTGATGTATTCTACGTCAGTAGATAAGGTATATTTTTTTTTGCTGCAGAATATATAACAGGAGTAAATCTGCCTTAGCGACACATGGCAGTTGTGACTGGAAAAATATGTCAAGTATATTGCAGCATCATAAAAAAATCTCCAGATCATTTAACCAGTTATCATGATTGGAAAGAACTAAAAATGAGGATAACAAATAATAAAATTATTGATGATCTGAATCAGCGCCTTATAAATTGTGAAGCGAAACACTGGAAAGATGTATTAGAAAGAATTATATTTTTGGTCAGAGTACATGGAGTTCAAAATTTACCCCTGAGAGGGCAGTCTGATCGTTTATATACACCTCATAAAGGAATTTTTTGAAATTTGTTGAAGTTATTGCTGACTTTGATCCCGTAATAAAAGAACATACAAGATGTTTCAAATCAGATGAAATTCATGACCATTATTTAGGAAAAAATATTCAGAATGAGATCATTCAACTGTTGAGTAAGGAGGTAAAACAGAAAATGATAAATGATCTAAAATGCAAAATATTACGCTGTAGTTCTCGATTGCACACCAGACGTCAGTCACAAAGAACATATGACAATGATTGTTAGCAAGGCCGTAGCCGTGGGGGGGGGCTAGGGGGCTGCAGCCCCCCCCCCCAATTAATTCTAAAAATCAAATTTTTATTATAAAATATACTTCTTTATCATTGTGTTCCAATTTTTACTTATATAAAACTCTCCGCACAGCCCCCCCCCAAACCGCACAGCCCCCCAAACCGCACAGCCCCCCAAACCGCACAGCCCCCCCCCAAACCGCACAGCCCCCCCCCCCCCAAAAAAATCCTGGCTACGACCTTGATTGTTAGTTTTGCTACAGCAAATGAATCGACAAATGACAAACCTTCAGAAGTTTCTATCAATGAACACTTCATTGTATTCGTAGAACTTGAAAAATCTACAGGTGCAAGTATGGTGGAAATTTTACTTAAAGAACTGTCATATCCGGACATTTGTCTATATGATATGAGGGGTCTATGCTACGATAACGGAGCGAACATGCGGGGAATACATAATGGTGTCCAAGCAAGAGTTAAAGAGCTAAATCGAAGAGCCTTTTATGCCCCATGCAATGTGCATTTGGTGGTGAATGATGCTGTAAACTGTTGTTTGGAAGCAGTACGGTTTTTTTTTGAGGTAATTCAAAATATATACACCTCTTTTCTACATCAACACATCGCTGGAATGTATTGTTAGAATATGTCAAAAACAAAGAGGCAGCAGGTTTAACTGTTAACAAGTTATGCGCAACACGCTGGGAAAGTCGAGTTAATGCTGTGAAGGCAATTCGATACCAAACAGTTGAAATTTACGATGCACTCGTTTCAATAGCTGATGACATTTCACTTTCTGGACCACGTGGAACCCAATCCCGTGCAGAAGCTAAGGGAATTGCATAAACAATACTCGATTTCAAGTTTATTTATTCATTAGTGATTTGGTATGATGTTTTATTTGAGATCAATATATCTAGCAAAACATTTCAAGAAAAAATATCTTGATTTTAAGAAATCAATTCAATAATTGAATGCAACTAAACTATGCTCCAGAATTATAGAAGAGATGAATGTTTTGCTAAAGCAATTACAACAGCTAAATCATTGGCTGAAGAATTTGGTATTGAGTGCAATTTACCCTACGGAAATACAAATAAGATCTCGACTAAGAAAGGGACAATTTGACTATGAAGTTTCAGATGATCCAATTCTCGAGCCAGGAATGAATTTCAGAGTAAATTTTTTAAACCAGATATTGGATACCGCAATTCAATCAGTTATTGATCGACGTATGCAGTTAACATCTCAAAGTGATTTATTTGGATTTTTGTATGACATTAAAAACTGGAGAAATGTGATAAAAGAGAGGTTTTCAAAGATTGCATGGACCTTCAATTAGCTTTAACATCTGAAAACGAAGATTCAGCAGACCAGACCCATAGCCAAGAAGGGGGGGGGGCTCTGGGGGGCTGTGCCCCCTCGCTAGGTATGGAGTGCCCCCCGCTTAAAAAAGAAGAAAAGAGGACAAAATAAAGAAAAAGTAGAGGTGCCCCCTTACTGGGTATTGGTGCCCCATACTTACTTTAACCTAGCTACGGGCCTGCAGCAGACATTAATGCAACAGAATTATTAGCTTATACAAGGAGTATTACAGAAAAATCCAGCCCTAGAGTTATATTAGTCTATCTATGTGGAATGGGCGTGGTTGCTCTTTTTCCGAATGTGTACGTGGCATTGCGAATTTTGCTTACACTCCCGATAACAGTGGCGAGTGCAGAGAAGTTTTTCACTCAAACTCATAAACATATATCGTCGTTCAACAATGTCTCAGCATCGTTTGGTTGGTTTTGCTACAATATCTATAGAGAAAACGATTGCAGAAGATTTGGATCTGACCGAAGTAATTGAAGAGTTTGCCTCTGCAAAAGCTAGAAAAGCATATTTTTCTTGAATTATCTTTAATCTTTTTATGCTTAATAAACATGACATTTCATTTTTTTTAAAATTTTTCATTACTTTTTTAACTTAGCAAAAAAAAACTTCATAAAATACATTACGTATACTTAAAACTCTTTAACTTTTATAAAGTTGCCACATTTAAAAAAAATTGTTATGAAGAATGAAGACCAGTAATAAAACTATAAATCAGCCCCGTAGCGTGAAAATTCTACAGCAGGGGCCAGACATTCTACAGCAGGGGCCAGGCAATAGCAGGGGGGCCAGGTAATACATTTTACTAAGTAGAACAAATAAGCAGGAAGGGCCAGACAAAACGCAGGGGGCCCGGCCCCCCCTGCCCTCCCCCGCACGCTACGGGCCTGCTATAAATACATCATATTTCTATTTTCATAATTTGGATTTACTTCAAAATAAATAGCATTTAAAGAGCTTTCCTAGAAAAATGAAACTAAAGAGGGCGGCATTTTTGTCCTTGCCTATATCACAAAAATGTCTAAGGCCGGCACTGTACACCAAGTTCTTTCTGCTATAACATTTAGAATTGTTCATTTTGGTGTCAAACTTATCTTGTGACCCCCCCCTCCCTCTTTCCGTACCTCCCTCACCCTCTTGTGACACCACTGCCTGGTACCTAAAGCAAAGTTTAAGATTAGTGTTTAATATTTTTGTCAGATCCATAGATATAAAGATCTAAAAAAAAATCAGAAAATAACTTTAATAAACCAAAGAAAATATTTGTTCCTCAGCGATAACATGGAAAATTAACGAAAAATACCTTTTGTCGTAGGCCTGGATCTCTAGGCAGTTGTCTAGTTAGAATAAACATGTAGGCCTATATAATAGTATATAGGATTGTGGACTTTAGATGATTGAATGGAAAAATGTTTTAGGAATGAATAGTTTATATATGGAAAATTGTCCCTGATAGGGCCCCTCATAAAAAACAAACAACAAACGCCTCTCAGGCTCTTTATCTTTAATTGTTTTATTGACAGAATCGGAAAACGGCGACCTTTAACGATATTTGCCGATCACGGCATACGAAATTAGCCCTACATAATGCAACCAATCGCTAACTTTCGTTCATCTGTAATGCTTAGAAGCAAAAAAAAAATGGCTACCGACCTTGTCGAAGTCAAATTATTTGCTTTATTAAAAATGCTTTCCTAAACCATTTAATAAATCTTATACAGATTCAGAGTATCACATATAGAGTGTATGCATTGAACATTTATTTACAGTGAGTACTAAATGATTCTATTTGTAGTATTTTTCTACAAATACGTAAATATTTGTTGATTTGGGCAGTGACGTCAATGGCAATGCATGTCAGAATGTACATTGTATGCTGTAGACAGTAATAAATAAGAGATTCTTTAGTAAACGCCCTTTTTGACTTTAAAGTTACAACTGTTTAACACAATATTGCTGGTGGGCTCTGTTTAACTAGTATAAATTAAACTAAAATCCTGATTAACTGATTTATTCAAAATAGGTACAGTGCTGTAGGCTAATTTTAAAAAAAAGGCTACTCAGAAATCCACAAATACAACTAACTTTATACACTGACTTTTAAAATTTTAGCTTAGTAGACCTTTATTTTTAGGTTTAGGATAGACCAGCAAACTTCGGGCTGCTGGCCAAAATAAGGTTCGCCTGTGTGTTGTTTGATTTTAAGTCCATTCAATTTAAATTAGTTCTTATAAAAATAATAAATACTCCCCATCTTAGCCATCTACTCATGGTCAGGCCCTCCTGTGGAATTTCTGCTCTTTGTAGTCCAGCCAATGTTTTCCTACTCCATGATGAGAGGCCTCTTACAAATATTTATACTATAAACTTGCTGGAGTAGAGTGTTGGCTACAGTTTGATCAATTTTTGTTTTGGATAAACTTTTTAGTTTTAGATATTTAAAAAATAAAAGAGCGTCTTTTACTAATACTATTTAGAACAAATGAGGCCCCTATTAAGCTCTTGTATTCAAAAATATCATGCACAGTTGAGCCTGAAAGTGCTGGAAGGGTATTATTTTACCTTTAAAAGTTTCTTTTTGACTTTTGGTTGAAGTATATGACTTTGACTTCGTAGCACAGTGCCCATTGCTCACACCCCCATTTTGATCATGGACATGGTTTGTGCTTTGTTAGCTCTACTTATTTTCAATAAAGAAAATTTCCTATGATTAAGTACTATTGAATTTCTTTGTTTTTTCAAGGGCTAAATATCTGCTATACATGGTGTATAAATTGGGTGGTAAATTTATGCTGAATGTTTAAAAAAGAAAACTGTTTGATGCCTCATTTATAGTGTGGTAAAATGAGAAATTTACTGCAATCCACCTTCTAAGTTTGTGGTCTGTGAAGTCCCTGTATGGATGAGATGTTTATGGAGATTGAACTTGGGACACTCAGGTTGTTAGTCAAGTGGTATCCACCCCTGTGGGGGTGTGAAGTACCTTGGAGGATGAGATGAAATATCTTAGATACTATAAACCACAAATGGGATGGATTTATGGTGCCCTTCTTTCATCCCTACCATAGCCAGTAATGCAACGGCCATGGAGGTACCACGGGAGACATGGAGGGAACTTAAACCATGACCTGAAAAATTTACTTGTTCTCACTAGATTGAACTTGGGATCCTTTGGACACTTTGGTTGACAGTCAAATGCTTTACCACATGACCCTGTGTCTCTGTCTCCTGTATTAGAGTGATCTATCCATTGTCACTGGTTTGTTCTTGCTGTTGCTACTAGGTGTGTTTACCCTTTTATCTGGTTGGATAAAAGTGGAAGAAGTATAAAGGTGTTGATATTATTTTCATGCTTTAATACATCGTAAGCTGTGCATGCGAAAATTTGAATTATCAAAGATAGTTTTTGAAATATTATGAGGGCAATATAGCCTGATGCTGCAAAGTTATAAAAGAGTGCCAGGAATCAATTCATCCTAACGCACCAAATTCCTCACTGTGACTACCACTTTTCTTATCCATCTTTTCACACTGCACCTCGTCGATTAAATCTAGTGTCATAATTTAATATTTTAACTAAACATAGGTATTCTTACATCAACTTCAAAAGAAATGAATTATCTTACTAAATATATAATTATTAGTATAAAGAAAATATTATAAAAAATTTAGCTGATAAGTAGTGAGGGTTGTCTTTGCTTAATCTATAGAATACATCATTCAGTAATGAAGGCATTTAATGTTTAAAATATCCTGTGTTTTCATTTTTAACTATTTATAGGAAAAGTGAGTTTAATAGTATATTTTTTGAGTATTTATGATTTGTTGTTTTCTTTCCTATATTTTGAACAAAAAGCTTATTGAAATCTTGAATGGTTCGTTTTATTGTCATTACATTTTATTTCTGATTCTGTGATACTTTTTGTTTGAACTTCAGACATGTTGCTTAGATAATGTTATAGATTATATTTTAGTTTAAGATGAATTTAATAATTTGTACTATTTCTACAAAAATTTAATTCGCATTTTAGCTTTATTATATGGTAATAATTCTGAAGTGCATTTTGAAGAACAAAATGCCTTTCATGGTCTAAAATGAAAACTTGATACGTAAATTACGTTCAAGATTTCAATACACTTTTTGTTCAGAATATTTTTCTTGGTTGATCACTCATTTAAGATGTATTCTTTCTATATCTTGGACCATATTCATGTGAATTGTTGAAATTGTTTTAGTTCAAAATGCTTCATGTTTCTATGACCAAGTGAAATATTCACACACATCTGTACAAAAAAATTAGTTTTCATGTTAATCTTAATTCTCTATTAAAAAATTATATGTTTGGATGCTCTTTTTTTTTTCAGAAATGAGATGTAAATAAACTGCTTGTTTTTATCAATACCAGTTTATTCATACATTCAGTAAGTAAACATTTTAGCATGGTCATAAGTTAAAATCTTTTAATATTAATAAAGAATTATTTTTAGCTAAAAAGTAATTAATTTGAAGACATTATTGTAACTTTCAGTTGAAGATCATTTATCTTGTGGACCATTTGTTCTGTAATCTACCTGACAACTTGAACAACTCACACTTTGTACAGATTTGTTGACCACTGGATGTCAAGATGAGATCTGGTGGGAAACGTGATGCAGCAGTGGCCGCCAATGTTGCTATTAAAGAGAAAGGTAGAAATTTCATGCATTGAAATTTTAATAAAAATAATTAAAATAGTGATGAATTTTATAAGAAATTTTTTCCAGTGGTTCATAATAATATGCTATAATTTATGATATGAGTGGTCTAAATGGAGACTATTGACACTGAAACAGTAGTCTTGAACAGAAGTGAAATATCTTAAAGACAACCTCCCTCTCCCCAAATTAGGATTTATGTTAGCCTTTCAAGGAACCTTTCATGTTGCTACTTGTTTTTGTCAAGTCTGTTCCGTCGTTTTATCTACAAGAGAAAAATTGACAGTCATGGATAGTTTTTATTTCTTATTTCCGTTATTTTATTTATTATTTTCTACTCTTACTCTTATTTTATTTTTTTTTGTTTTCCTTATTGACTTCCTGCCACAAAAAATACACCATTATAACTTGATTCAAACCAAAACAAGAAGTTCTTTGTTTTCTCACTGTAGAATTGACAATAATATTTAACATAGCTGATTCTCGGCTGAAAATTTCAGGATTAAGCCTGTCTGTCCCTTTTCAATGGATCAACGTAGTGAGTATAATTGGTTCATATCAACCATAATTTTTGTATTACACCAGCCGATCCTGGCTTAGTAGCCATTCTCAAAACATCTTATAAAAATGGTGTGATAGACTTAAATTTTTTTTACCATTCAAAAATTTTAAGGCTTGACTTTTTGCAACTACACACAATATATTATAAAAATATTTGTTGATATACAACATTAAAATAATCCAGGTAAGGTTTAAATTCATGTTGAGATATTAACCATCAAAATGCATTTGTAGTAGTGTTAATTTATGGTATTATTGGATTAAGGAAGAATCAAAGCTTGATGTAACAGTCATTAAAATTTTGTACAAGCTTAGTGTTAATTCACATCTACAAGATAAAAAAAAATTAAATCATGCCACCATTTTGGTATGACTGCCAACTTTTGGGGGATCATAACTTTCTTGTTAATTTTCTTTCTCATTTTCAATATTATCATTTTTTAAATTTGCTTTTAAAATTCTTAATGTCTTTGTTAGAGGCTAATATTTTGATGTGTTAAAGACTTAAGTTTTTTTTGTACGAAGATTAAACTAAGTTCGATTCGTCCTAGAAAGTTTTAGTTCATTTTTTTATAATCCATTAAATTTTTTTTACTGTCTTTAAACACCATACTTGATACAAAGTGATCTACAAAGTGAAATAAAAGTACAATAGCTGATTATAATTTTTGTTTAATTTTTTCTCGTCTGCCTCTTAACACACATTACAGTATTAGTTTTCTGCATCCTTTAATACAGTTTTTAATTTTATGTTTTATATTGTTAATAATACTTGATAAAAAAAAAAGTTGAGTCGTAGATCTTAAATCTTCTTAATCCAGAGTATCCATTATTATAACCCTGTCTCATGGTTGACGCTTTGCATGCTTTAATACCTTATTAATTGTTTTTTATAGTCATATAGGGCCTGCTTTCTATTTTTTTCTCAGTTATAATTCTGTTACTTACAGTCTTCATTCTAGAGAAGAGATCATTAGAACCTCTGCTAGTGACATCTTGTTAATAAATTAATATATATTACTTTTGGAATAATAGTTCTTAGCAGGCATCAGGATTAATTTATTGAAATATGAGGCATGATGTTTTTTTTTTTAAAAACTCAAGTACTTGGAAGTAAAGTGTTTTAAATGTTGTTTTTCATGTTTGTGTAATAAGCTGTAATGTAAATGAGATTATCAATGAACCATGAGCTAAATAAATGATCATTACAGTAATATTTCAAGATTTCAGCAGGCATTAATATGAACACCTCAGAGTTTTTTTTTTCTATTTTTTTTTTGGAGAATGCATTATTGAATATTTGCTTAGAATACTAAATCTATACTCAGCGGCAAATTATTTTTTCTGTGGTTATAACTCTTCTGTAATGTTTTTATAATTAAATGTTTGCTTAACATTTTGCTAAATATTTTTTCTATAATTAATAAAGAAAACTTTTTTATTTCCCATTTTTAATATTCACCCATTGGAGTGAATTTGGTAATTAGTTGCAGTTAGTTGCTGTTGCACGCTTATTACCCTTTGGTTAAAAAAATTAATTACTTATGTCGGATTTTTTTTTAGGGTAAATACAACTATTGGCTAATTCATTGACCAAGCTTTAAATCACATTAATTTCATTGAGCAGCAGAATCTTTTTAGAGTTTTCTTATTTATTTGTATACTTATGTATATATTTGTACATACATTTGATATTAATTATTTCTGTCTGTAATCTTTAAGTTAAGCTTCTTGTTTATCAGTTCAGGTTTTTTTTTTTTTTGCTTTTTTGTGCATGAGTCTGTGGGAGGGGGGTGTGTCTGTTGTTCTGATCAGAATGTGTATGTCTTTCACTGAAGTATGATGGAAATTTTAATTAGTTCAATAAAACCACAGCAAAAGATCATGCTTAAGTCAGGCTAAAGTTTTTTTTTTTCGCTTTGAATTATGTACCCCTTGATTTTAACTAGTTGCATGCTAACAGTAATTATAGTATTG